>CM032483.1:8910677-9281081 GCA_019059595.1 Marasmia exigua
TCTGGGTGACTTTGAGCCTCCTTAATCGGCACATTGTAAGCGGCCACGTTTCGGTTCCGTATGTCATCACTGGCAACACACACACATTGAAGACTTCGTCTTGAGATACTGCTAATTAACGTAGGTATGACTAAAATTTCTATTAAATGTCAACGAAATAATTAAGTCAGAATATCAAAATTTATTGAGAAATCAAAATTAATTAATAAAAATGGAAAATATAAATAATTAAATTAATTAATAGCATTGCAATTTATGTCAAAGATATAACCTAAACTAATCAATGTTTCTAGACAATAGCAAATAGACCTATCCTTGAGGTTAACAGTACTAACTAAACAGTTAATTATCTAAACTGAGTGCTAGGCCTTAAAGCCTCATGATTCACCATTAAAGACACTGTGGATCGAACCAACTCCTAGATTTGACTTCAAATGCGCGCACTTATCTAATCGAGTTCACTCATAGAACTCACTCGTAGGTAGTCGTTTTCATTCAAAATTTCGAGGTGAACATTTGAGGCAGATACGGTACATTCAACTCTCGAGACCGGTAGTTTTACGACGGGAGATTCATTTACAGGTACCATTAACAATACTGTGTACTTTATTATGAAACAGTCTTTACATCGTCGGGATTCGATCACAAAGGCAATAATAATACAATAATAACACAGACTTACAGCGCTAATCGGATTTGAACCTATTTATGCGATTTGCTCAGCTCAGTCGTGATCTTATACAATATGGTTCAAAAGAAATGTTGATTGTAGATATGACTTATTCGTTTTTGATTGACAGCTTTATAACTGGCTTCGGTCATGCACGTAATTTATCTAATTATCGACTACTAGTCGACTTCGCTTTGTCCTTTTCCACCTTTTAAACCTTTCCTGGGCTATGACAAATATTTTAAAAACTAAATCAGCCGAGAGAGACAAACGAACTTAGCAACCTAAGTCAACGGGACTATATCGAGAGCAACCTAAGTCAACGGGACTATATCGAGAGCGTAATAAGAACTGCTTCGCGTAAACTCGGGATTCTGAATAGAGTCAGACGGTATTTTACTCCGGCGCAGCTTTGTCTCTTGTTAAGTACTTGCTGGAGGCTCTCGATAGGTTGTAGCGACGTGCTGTCCGTATTTTTGGAGATTATGAGGTGACTAAGTCCCTAGAACCTCTACAGTTACGTAGAGACATTGCCAGTCTAAGGGCCGCACTCAGAGACGTCATTTAAGCTAATGTTCATTATCTTTAGTATTGGTAGTCTTTATGCGTATCAAAATAAGTGTCAATATTTTTTCTTAAGTAGCCAACTAAGGTAATCAACGACTCTGAGTGTGGCAGTAAGTGTTCTCTACCGCCTCTAAAATGGGGAATGCTCTGATGAGTTATTTCAACTTATCCCATCCTCTCCTTTCCACTTCCGAACAACACGTGCTGGACAGCGTTGCCATCCGCATACCATCCAGACAATGGCGGCGCGCACCAAGAGGTTTGGCTCCTCGTTCCTGCCCCGAGCCATCAAGACATGGAATGTCCTCCCAGCTCATGTGTTTCCTTCTTACAATCCGGGGTCTTTTAGGCGGGGCGTGAAGCGGCATCTCAGCAGGCCATCAGGGTGATGATGGCAATGGGTACTTTGTTAGTTCAGGGTGAGGATGGCAGACTCAATGGGTACTTTGTTAGTTCTATTGTGCCTGTCAACCTCATATTTGGATTTCACGGAAAAAAAACGAACAGGCATTGAGTTTTTTTTAAACTACTAGCTTTTACCCGCCGCGTAGTTTTTTTTATGTGACCGGTGGCAGACGAACAGACGGATCGCCTGATGGTAAGCGATTGCCGCCGCCCATAGACATCAGCGACACCAGTGGAGTCACAGTTGCGTTTCCAACCTTTAAACCCCCCTTCCCCCGATTGTATTCATATGTGTTTATCCTACAGGAATGTTTTAGTTTTTACGGGTTGGAAAGTATCCTATGCCCGTCCCCTGGTTATAATATTTCCACCAATATTCAGCCCAATTGGTCTAGCCGTCCTTGAGTTATAAATAGTGTAATTAACTAACACGATTTTCTTTAGATGTGTGAATTTAAAAAAAATTAAGTAAGTATAGGTACTAAGATACAGTCGACCACGAAGAATTTCTACGATCTGTCATTCCTCTCATTTTTATCCCATAATTTTATTATAATATTTTTTATACCCATAGGTAATTGGCTTCTTGGCAGGTTTTTCTACTTAATTTATTTACGTGTTGGTTGTCTGCTGGCATTGAGACCAGCCCCCTGCTGAGGACCCCAGAGGTAGAGCCGATAAACAGAACAATTATTTCTTTGTGAATATTGCTTCATTACGTACAAGTTCGGACCAAATATCCGATTCATTCCAAGCCATTGCCATTGCCCTTCGTGATTAAAACGTGATATGATAAATATTGGTATTACAGTATAAACTTTGTCAGTAGTAGACATAGGCCACCTTATAACAAAACGCGTTCTTAAGTTATTACCGTACTAAAGATATAGCCCGTTACAGCACTTGTTCCGGAACTATTCTTAGATCGCAAGTAACAAGGGGGAGGAAGTTTCGCCAAGAATCGCACTGCTAAATATTTCGATCCGTGTATGGCTATGTATTTATTTTCAATCCTGACTAGTGGGGAAAACCGAGGTGAATCGGATCAAACTTTTACCTATACCTGTTTTAGCATTCTCATCTAGGCTGGTTGCCCTTCTCTGAAGTCAGAAAGTTTTCTTTATAAAGTAGATATTAGCAGCCCGGTAAGGTAGACGCTCGAATCATGACTCTGTTTGCTGCTCTTGAAATGCTCCTCCATCGGTATTTTTTTATATGCGCGTACCATCAAAAATTAAATAAAAACGTACCTACATAACATAGTTTATCTCAAATAGAAAATACATCATTTTAAAATAATTCGCATAAAGACGAAAATGCTTTCTGATTAAGATCTCTTTTCAGTCAATTTAAGCCATACTAAGAAGCATATTTTGAGACCATGTGATTTTCTACAGATAGGAAGTTGTATCACATTAGAAACAACTATGCAAGGTGCGTCTACAAAAACAAACTTAATTGAAGGTTGGACAAGGACGCGCATAGTACTAGAAGAATAAAATTTAATGATTTATTTCGGAACCGATACTTACCAAGCTTGCGCGAAAGATATAGTCATTCTCATAAACAACCTCGGGTAACTGTAAAATTGATACCAAAAGTAGACCAAATAGCCCAAATCAAAGGAGATACAATTCGACTGGAAAGTAGGAAAAATTGTTTCTTTACTGCAAGGATCTGAGGTAAGTTTGATTTTCATTATCTAATTTCAATTCAAATCCCAATTAATAACCAATGTTAATGAATATAAATATTATGTAATACGTGTGATAAATAGTTCATTATTGTACGCCAAAATGGCAGGTTAAAGTAATACAATATTATTGTAAACCCTAGAATGAGATCTTGGATGGAACCTATAACTAAAGCAATAAATGACATTTGATTGATTGATTGAAGAACTAGAATAGACGGTATAATGTGTGTAGCATCAGTTAAAGTAGGAAATTCTATTTTTACACGCTCCATCGGACATTTATATCCTATGAAGTTATATACTTTTATATATAACTTCAACTTCAAAGATTTTATTAAAATCTTTGCTTCGATTCGCTTCAGTCTATCCCCAGCTGTCAGGCAGGGCGTGCGACTACTGGGTGACGAGTGGCATGTACCTGGCCTGTTGACATGACAGGGGCGGCAGCCTACACGAGGCCAAACACAGCAGGCACTGGTGTTTCATGTTGGGCCTCGTGGTCATATAGGTAGGTACATGTCGCGCGACGGTAGCGCTTGGCGCTGGTGCCATTGACAAACGCGCTCTGAAATATTCATTGTATACATATTATTAGGTACATGGACCTTATCTAGTAACAAAGCTTTTGGTAGCTAGATAGTTTTTTAGATTTTCGCGTTGCATTATAACTATAATGTATCAATACTCTAAGTATAATGTCCGCTCGTGACCACGGCTGCTGTAACGTAGCCGAAACGTCGAGCCAAATATGTGAGTACACAATGTTGTTTCACATAATAAATATCGTATTAATCCTCGTATTGATACATTTTGGTAGCTACATTTAATTATTATTATTCATACCTTTTTTGTGTGATAGGTGGCAGAAGAGGAGACGGATCACCTGATAATAAGCAATTGCCGTCGCCCACAGACATCTGCGACACCAGTGGAGTCACAAGTGCGTTGCCAACCTTTAACCCTCCCTTTCCCTCTGGTTTGGTCTCCGTTACCCTCACTCACGCTGAGAAACACAGCACAGTATTGCCTCACGCCGGTTTTCTGTGAGGCAGTATCACTCTGGTCAAGCCGGCCTATTCAGTAAAGTAACACCTTCGACTGCCTCAATAAACCTGGTAATCTAACAGCAACTATATGATAATTTCACTTCTAAATGTAGATATATTGTAACGTCTTCCGATGTCTTGAATTTTAGTCGGTTTTCAGATTTGCGAGGAGTTACACAGTTCAGCTGTAAATTGATTTGTACAGTATTCTTTTCGTGTATGAACTTTCTTCCCATATCGTCATTGAAGTTCTAATACCACGTAACTCATTTTAAGAAACTTTTCAGGAAAACCAAAATTCTGATCGGAGACTTACGTGCTATTTCCATTAGAATTCAATTGTTGGCTTCCGTTCTGTTATCTTTTCAACATTTAAAAGGATTTTGATGTCCGCAACTGAATTCTGATTGATAAAAACGATCCGTCTTCCAAGTCTCCAACGAATGGCATCAGAATGTCATAACCGCCACCAGCAAATTAGTAAAAAAATAAAAAATTAATTGTGACCTACGTGGTCATCTCAAAGTGTAGGTCATTTTATGATTTCCGTGCTATTAATTTTTCGTAATTTTAAAGATTTTTTTAGTCGTATCTCTGTCGTATTCTGATTGGGTGCAATGATGCGTCTATCGAATGGCATCGAAATGTCAAAACCGCTAAAAAATTACTTACGTGGTGTTAGAACTTCACTGACGATATGTTACTTTGGCGTATGGCTTCCTACCTAAACATTGTCCGCCTTATTATAAATCGCAATCTTAAGTTACTACCATAGATACTAAAGCTCATATGATCTCGTTTCAACACGAAATGTTGAAAGGGGTTGGCACAAATTTTGTTCCAGGACTATCCTTAGTTCGCGTTTTGTGTAAGGGGTACACCCCCTAACACATAATATTATAACACTGTAGGTACAGTTTCTCCTTGTTAGGAGCAGAGCTTATTGTTGTTATTCTTTCTAAACTGAACTATGTAAGTAGTTGCGTATTCATTATTTTTTTTATTTATCATTACAGTGAAGGCGCCGGAAATGCCAACATCACGCACAAAAAACAAAACAAAAAAACCATAAGTCATTCAACAAATCAAAAGGAGATAGGTATTCATACGCTTCTGTTATAAGTGGTGCGAACTTAGTTTTATTTCTGTTGTTTTTTATTGAGTAACGCCGTGTCAAGGTCATTGTACGTTTCTAGATAATATGCCAGTTCTGGTTCACTAGATTATGCCATTTCTGCTTTATTTTCTTTCCGCTTGTTACACCGGAATGAGTGTGACTAGGTACTCGTAGATCGAACAAATTAGCAGATGGATTATTAGGAAACTAAACTGAAATTTTGCCTACTTTGTTGTCTAATTCGATTAAAAATCTGGTACCTAATAGGAAATGGATTAATAGCATGGATGGCACAGCAGCAAGTGGATTGCACTTTATAATTAGTTGACAGTTGCGAGGCGTCAAAAGGGGTTTAGCCAAATCTGAAAATACTTACCTAAAGTGCCTTTCCATCAAAATTGTCCAAAAGGTGATCCGCCATGACAATATAATAGGGATGTGAAAGTTCAGGAGTGAATGAACTTATATTATTTCTATATTATATTTTAATGCAGATAGCAAAGGGCAAAAGTTTTGCGTAATCACCTGTTATGAAAATATTGTTACAAAACTTAAAAACTATTTTGAATTTTATATGAAAGTAATTTTAAACGACATAAATTGTTATAATATACATAAATTGTTATAATAGCAAGCAAATGTATGTGCCCGTGTTCATGTACAGAGTGTGATTAGGTACTGGATAATTTGACAAAATCGGGGTGTCGTCTAAACAAACAGTTTACCTTTTGAATAATTTTGTTTGAAAGGCACTTTATGTTTTCCAAGTAACAATTTCATGGTATTCCCGTGTTTTGTATCTGCCCCGGGCTGACACACACGCTACGTCGCTGCTGATTTTTTAGAAACAGTAGACAAACTGTTTGTGGTGAATTCAGGAATATTGCTTGAAAATTAGAAAGTTTAATTTCTTAGAACAATTTATTGGTTCCGGCAATAGATACAATTCACGGTTTTTGTTTGTAAACATAACTAGAATAGCTATATCGTCATATCCGTGTCACAAATAGCTATCTATTAATGTGGTTTTAATTCAAGGTATTAGTTAATTTATAAAGTACGAGTAGTCTAAGAATAACATTTAAATTGAGTTTTTAAGTACTATAACGCACTTGCAAATTTCATCTCGTGTCCAGGCTGGAATCGAAATCGAATCAATCGGGAAAACCACATTCCGGGTGACTATCATCATCGTCAGCCCATTTAAGTCCCCACTGCTGGGGCACGGGCCTCCCTCAATCACATGAGGGGTAATTGCCATACTCACCACGCTTGGCAGACAGGTTGGCGAGGGTTTTGATATAAATGCAGAGTTTTCCTTCTCTGGGTGCTGATGATCATGCCAGCAGCTTTACCTTAGTCGCCTTTTACGACACCTCGGTAAGAGTGAGGGGGTGCTATCTATCATACTTAAATTAAATAAAGAATAAATTGCAAAAAATGCCATAATTCAGTTTGTTTTTACCTGTAATCTACCAAATTGTTGTGCTGCGTGAGTGAGGGTACCGGAGGTTCAATCCGGGGGAAAGAGGGTTTTAACTTTTGGCTCTAGGTGTCACAATTGTCTATGGGCGGCGGCAATTGATTACCATCAGGCGATCCGTCTGCTTGTCTGCCACCTATCACATTAAAAAAATGCGATCATAAAGATTTAATTTAATCATTTGGCTTCAGTATCTCACATTTAAGTAATATTTAATTTTGTATAAGTAAGTTCGTATCCGTTACAAAAAATAGATAGGTACTGTGGCTTGTGCTGTTTATTCAGATTATAGTGATGTGTTGCTTTTTTTTAATGCAAAGATGACGTAAAGGAGTTGCCCGTACGATTCCGCCACCGTTCACCGACAGCCATTTCTCCACAGAACAGATCGCCGACAGGACGTTTCGCTTAAGAAATTTTCGCTGGCAGCCCCTTTTGATGCGGGACAATGAAAAGAGGCGTACCTATACCACCTACCTCGTATGATGGTACTGATCGTAGGTCACGAATATGATACAAAAGCCATTCTTTGCACTCGTTTGTGGGCATATGATCCTTGAATAATTCAACCTTATAACAGCATTTGGGTGTTACAGACAGATAACATTGACCCCGCGACCAAGCCACGCGTGTATCTAGCCTACAGCCACAATGGACAACATTTCAAAATTGCTAAGCTCTGAAACAAAAAATACCAATTCTTTGTTTACTTTTCCGCTGCTCGAATATATATTTATTCATTTTTTATATTGCTTATTTACTGAGAAAAAAATTAAAAACTAAAAAACGTAAGATGACGTCATCGGACGGCAGAATGTAAAATATTTCTTTGCTTAGCACATTATAGTTATAAATTTACGTAATGCCAAACTCATGACATGTAACTGTCAAAAAAAAGACAACTTGTCAACGTTGAATGTATGAATGACGTTGACAATGTTGACACTAGTATTGTTTACCTTTGACAGTAGTACCTTTTTTTTATTAAAACAATGATAAGCAAAGGAATATCGCTGTATTCAGCCGTCCGATGACGTCATTTGGCGCTTACGTCTATTTAGAATAAAAAGAATTTCAATAATTATTTTATGCATGAAAATGGACAAATTTTGAAAAAAGAAAAAATATGGGTCTGTTCATTTTATGTCTACTTTCATATAAAAAAACAATATGGACATGTTAAAAATTTGAAATGTTGTCCATTAAACATAGACAAACAAACAAAACAAACAAACAAACAATCATTTATTTGCAAATAAATACGTGTGATACAGATCAGATCTTATACAAAATGGTATCAAGTTTATGTATTCAGCCTGCAAGCAGGCGTGCAAATAGTGTAAGTACCTACTTAATTATGACATATCAACTTAATAGAGTTGATAATATGATGATGTTAGCACATACAAAAGGAAGCTATGAATCAATTATGTAATAGGTACTTATATTGTATATTACACACAATGGTATAAACATTCAAAAGTAAGTACACTAAATAAAAAAGAAAAATAACAAACAAGAAAAGAAAACTAATTTACGATACGTTTCTGTAAACAAACTTAAGTAGTTCAATCATCATTTTCTATGAACTCTTTAACGCTGTAAAAGCACTTTTGGGTAAGCCATGACGTAAGTGATTTTCTGAATTGGTTTCCTTCTAGTAATTTTAGTGAAATAGGCAATTTATTATAGAGCAAAATGGACATATTATAAATATTTTGTTTGTATATATAGGCAACACAGGGTGGTTGGTGTAGACCGCGGGAGAGCCCTTCGGCATGAATGAGCCGGCTCGACCGGAGTGACACCACGGTCTCACAGAAAACCGACGTGAAGCAGCACTGTTTCGCTGCGAGTGAGTGAGGGTGCCGGAAGCCCAATCCGGGAGAAAAAAAAAGCGGGTTTAAAAGTTGGCAGCGCACTTGTGACTCCACTGGTATCGCGGATGTCTATGGGCGGTGGCAGTCGCTTATCATCAGGCGATCCGTCTGCTCGTCTGCCACCTATCACATAAAAAAAAAATGGCGTCACTGCCGTTTACGCATCGGGCATGGTAACCCTATTGTTGTGGCATGTTATGGCAATATATCTATCTATTAGTTCCTGAAATGTTTATTGTCACGAAAACGCAAAAATCCCGATACCTGTACGATAATATTTGCATGTAGTTTAGCCCTGTATACGTATACGGGGCTAAACTACACAGGATACCCACTTTGAGGTAAACAAAGTTCTTTAATAACAGTTGGGAGATATTCTACAGATAACATTGTCGCTGCCTGCCCGCACCAATCTTGGTCTGCAGTCACCAATAATTAGACTACAAAACTCCTACAACGAACTACCAAGGTAGGATTCAGGATTTGGACATTTTCAATGACTCTCACAGGAAATTCAAAATTAAAATACTGGATGGTTTGCTGAATGAGTAATCCCTATATACTACTTACTTAAATAAATTATACATTGTTAGAAATAGTAGAAATTATGTACCTACATTTTATATTATTAGTGTTGTGCTCACTTCTAAGTGACATACATATCAGACGCAGTACAACTTAACTAAGTTTTAATATGTATTGTTGTTAGTGAGACAATAAATAAATAAACATTATATTGAACAGTATCATTAAAACTGTACCCGAGTGGTGCATTCATCCCCAGCTTAGGTCATAGAACGAAATTAGAACGGAAACAATTTATGATCTGGTGGCGAGTGAAAGAGAGGGAAACTCCGATTCGGTCGTAACGTCTGCTTTAAATCAGGCCTTCTGATTTTATGAGAGTTAGGGCTGTTACCACACTGGTTACATAAAAAAAATAACAAATGAAGAACTTTTCTCAATTAAATCATGATCATTAAGTAAAGACGAAAGTCTGGTAGTCGTGGGCTCTTGGTCTATATAGGTAGATATCTACTTACTCTCAAAATGGTAAGTCAGCGTATTATCAGCGTTTATACAGTAGCACATTATAACAAGAGCTAGGAAGTACCTAGTATGTATGTATGTTTGTACTATTGCATTGCCTAAGACCTTACTAGCGACATTGACACGGAGACCAACTTTGCGTTCTTGATACATTTGAGATAATAACAATAGATAAGATAACAATCAACGGCAAGATTTTGAAGGTAGGTGAGATTTAATTGTTTTGCCGCTGCTTAAATCGATTATTGAAAAAATTATAAATGGTGACTGGTAGTTGTTACAAAGTAGAGTAACAGTACAAAAGGGTACTAGTGCTCCTGACATTGTGTTAATAATGAAACCAACATAGAAGTGTGCTCATTCGAATAAAAAAAAAAATTGTGTTTCTATATATTATACGTATGTATTTACTAAAGAAAAATATTATATGTATATATTTGTAATCCCACTGTTGGTTTGGATATCTGTAACACAGGTGCTTGATCTACCTATCACGGAGTCAGATCAATGCATGTGATGTTGTGAAATATTTATTTATTTATTGTGTTTGGTTATCAGTCAAAATTCAAAAAATAAAATTAAAAGAAGGGCGTAAATGATTTATTTCTTGTGATAGTTTGCAGACACAAACTAAGAAGATACTGTTGGTAGACAAACAGATAAATCACATGATGGTAAGCGACTGTGGCCTTACATTGAACACTTGCCATAGTAGTGTAGTCACAAATGCGCTGCCAGCCTTTTAACTTACCCTTCCCCCTGGTTGAACCTTCAGGAAATTAAATTGAAAACACGGATATTTTAGATTCACGTAATTTATTTTATGCTACAAAATATTAAAAATTATTACAATGAATGGCAAGAACAATAAAAATACAAAAAAATGGTATAAAAATGTACATTAGGTACTACGAATTCACAAGAGTATACAAATAAATAAGGCACCAAATTATTGAATACTTATTTCACTTTTTTTCATGTACAAGGATTACTTAGCTAAATTGAGAGGTAAGTAAGAAGATAAAATAATATGGCTTAGAATTAAGTAAATTAATTATGCATAAATATAAAGTTAAAAGATGTGAGCTTATTAACTACATAGGTATCAAAGTTTCATAGCCGAACTACAAGGAAAGTGATAAATAGATATTTCTTATTCATTTTACTGATATGGTCACTAATGGTCAGGTGTTTGACACCGTACTGCCATTAGATAACATCTAGACCTTATATTTTTATAAAACAATAGCTTATCAAGTACTGCTTAATCATAGGGATTACTATTATTATTTTTCAAATTAATTATTCAGTCGGTTGACTAGAGTGTTATGACGCCATTTTGTTGACAACGTGGCTCTTTTTACTGACAGTCAAACACCCTATTTAAAAATGTCATATTTCATAAAATTATAGTCTATCTATATGATAAAAATAATGATATGAGTAAGATAAGCTCTCAGCTGTGTAAAGTTAAATTTTATGAATCTATTGTCTTAATACCTACGTATTTACGTACAATTAGTGTAACGTTTTTAAATAATTATTTTTTATCTCATCACGAGTATTCGTTTTTTATTTATTAAAATATGTACATTTAAATACTAAATTATAATGGACATTTTGGACCAATAAATATTAACACATTTTTCTATACAACTGACAAATACCTAAGTAAGTACTATAACGATGAATTAAATGTAAAAGGTTGCCAGAAACCTGGCGTATTTAGATACTTGATCGAAAATTGCATGGACTTTAACGTAGTAGAATATTTTATTTCGGTGGAAAATCTAGAGTAGTATAGGCTGGTCTAGTCCTAGGCACGGGCGGCCGCCGCGGGCGCGGGTGCGTCTTGCCTCCTTCCGAGCTCCCGCCTTTGCTCGGCTCACCCTCCTCGGGAAGGTACGGCGCCCTAGGACTCAACACCAACGCTTTGTACGACGAATGCGAGTCAGCAATACTCCTTCCATCTCCCTCATCTCTACGTGAAAGCTCTGAGAAAGGAGACACCGATCGCTTTTTCGATTCCACTCGGGCCAGGTGTCTCTTCTTTCGGTTTTAATTCATAGGCGTTCTCCTCTTTCCTCTTTGGTTCGGCCTCCTTCTTGAATTTCGTTTGGCGCTCGATTATTTCGGCAGTGGTCAGATCTGAGCCTTGGACGTCAGTGTCTAGGGGTGGTGCAGACAACCAAGGTCTAGAAGCATTGTTCCCGCACCATCTTTCCTCTGTTTCACTTGCTTCTCCCAATAGCCCCAATTTTTCCAAGTTTTGTAGAAGTAGATTTTCGCTAGAACTTGCTGTTCTCATCTCTGTTTTAGACTCTTCTGCGAGCAGCAGCTCTGCTAGGGGTGGGGCAAGGCCTAAGCCAATGTTCCTCTCATGATATACCTCCGATATAGTCGGAGTAAGTTCACCGCTCATGTGGCGCACTTGAGCCAAAGAATCTCGGCTGCTGGTACCCATTTTAGGTCTCGGCACTCGTTTTGATGTCGATGGCTGGGCGAGCGCCTGGTCGGCCTTTTCTTCCTCAGTTCGTCTCGGTTGAGCCGAAGCTAGGTCATAGAAGGCGTCTAGATACCTGGCATGGGAGTGTTCAGGTCGTCTTCGTAGAACAGTATCGTGGCCGGAACTCTCCCAGTCGGAGTCATCGGATGGTGGACGACGTGTGTACAGGGTGCGTATTTTAGTCTGGTGTGCAAGGGCTAGAGAGACGTCTCTGGGTGGAGCCGCAGAGGGCTGGGGGGCAGCTGGAGGGGAGGGCGTGAAGGCATGCGTCGCTTTCTCCTCGATATCTGGGCGGAGGGGGCGCGGGGGGAGGAGCGGTCCTGCCATCTGGCTCTCCACGACCGACTTCGGAGTTTGACGTGGATCCTCGCACGTACATTGTGAAGGCACCCCCACAGGAGCCAAGCGGCAGAGGTGGTGGTGGAACTGATGAAACGCTTTCTTCTGTAAAAAGTATAAAAGTTTAAAATGTACTATCGATTTCAGATGCAGTTGCAGCTAAAATGTGGTGTGCTAGTAGGAACAGTTGCAATATACTTACGTCTGTGCTGTCGTGGAGGGGGTTCTCCATCGGAGTGGGGTTCCTAGGTCACCATCGTCAATGGAAGCCAGCGATTCCACACTCGAGCTTGATTCTAAACTGAGACTCCTTGGCGCTTCTTGGGTGTCTGTTAAATAATATTGGCAATTAATAAATCAAAATTTGAGCCTATACATAGAGGGTAATGATGATGAGCATGATACATACCGAACAGTGCCAATAGAGCCTGTAAAACAAATTGTATGTGCCGCCGATTTGCCGCCTTGCCGGTGCGCAGCGTCACCTCATCCTGGCCCACTTCAGCCAGGTCGAATCCAAGTGATGCCAGCAACTCATGGCATCCATTCACTCGCCAAAGTCTGAAAGAAGTAAGAAAACTGTAGCTTTGACGGCCATCTGCTAGATATGTACGAAGTTCTACAAGCAAGAAGACGTAATATCTGATGGTAAGAGATTACCGCCGCCTTGAACACTAGAAATATGACAAAGAGCAGCGCAGGCCTTTTAAAATCGATTACGCTCATTTCTTGAAGGTTGCATCGGTTAGGAAATACTACAGGCGATAATTCATTCCATGGTTTTGTACGTGCGAGGCAGAACGTTTCATGAGAAACGCACAGTTCAGAACGGCCATTGCTGCTGAAATTTTGTACCGAGTGAATCTAAATACCTGACATTGACGAGCACTTCGATGGTGTCGGTATCCGAGTTCTTGACGGAGAACTGTGAGATGACGGATCGGATGACGCCGATGATGTCATCGGCCACGTCACCGTTCGAGATCAACTTCGACATAGCTTGCAGGGTGGTTGGAGTCAGACCTGAGATAAAAAATCTAATTATAGAGCTGATACCTACGAAATAGAAAATCTCTCCGTTGTCCCTATCCTATAGTTTGGTGCCAGCATATGTTACAAAGGTATCATTCACCCTGGCTAGATTGCCAAACTTACCAAGCAATGCTTGCAGACTCGCCGAGCACTGAGTCAATCTCTCTTCTGGGTCACTTTGAGGGAAGAACACACTCGATGGAATACCGTTGGCTGCTGGTTCAAATCTGAAAATTTTTGGTCACGTTAGTACACTCTTATAAAATCTCCATTTGGTTTAAGTTTGTATTCTAGACTAGAGGGACAGAATCCTGCAGAGTACAGGCCTTGTTTCTTAATTTTGCGCCTTCACAGCATTCAGCTGCCTGTACTGTACTGATGATTAATACATTCATACAATATCTGATACATGGACCTGTTTCCGAACGCTCTGCTTAGCTTAAGATGTCGATTATTGCGCAGTGTTTCGTCTTCATATAAGTCTAGTCGTTGTGTGTAAAAAGCATCTTTACTATGATAGATAGATGTAGACTTACCTAAATCCAACGCTCATAAGCAGCTCCTTCCAGCCCGTGGCGTTGCCTGCCTTGTTCTCTATGCTCTTCTGCGTTGTGTACATCGCGTTTTTCTGCCCGCGCACAATCCTCTGGAGTGACTTCTCAACGAGATGTAGGCACACACGAAGAGCATCCCTAAAATACATGAAAATATAATCACATCGTACACGTTTTGGATAGGTATCCCAAATTTGTAACCATGATTTAGTTGGTCTGACTCTCCTGTTAAAGGATTGCTAAAGTCAGACGGCAGTTGTTTCGTTGTAAATTACCAGACTCCCGAAATCCTGAAACATGGTCTAAGTATACCCTGGGCTCCAAGGCGACAGCTTGAGATGCAACCGGGAAATACACCGCTTAGATGAAGAGGAAAGATAAAGAAATGTTCAGAATCAGATATGGTACATCATCATCATCATTATTTCAGCGTCATTCCCAGTTGCGTCCAAAGTCCGTTGTTTTGGAACCAGGGGGGGTTGATGAGTTGCATCTTCGGATTCGAACCTACAACCTCCCTTATGAAGTGGCACTATGAAGAAGGAAAAGAAAATAAGGAAGCGTCTCGCTTATGAAAGCTTCATGGACGAACACCAAAACCTGTGGCCTGACAATATCAACACAGAGGACTTGGCTGGGTGAGGCAATGAAGGATTACGAAATAGGAGGAGGACTACATACAAGGATTCATGTCATTAAGTGGGTACTTACCGGCACTTGTCAGGGGCCGCGAGCAGTTCGCAGAGCGCTTGCCCCATGAGCGCCACCTTGTTGCTGAGCCGCACGTTGGCGCCGAGGAGCACCAGCCCCGACCAGTGCGCTGGGTGCGCGAAGTGCTTGGTGTGGCGCACTGTCTGCATCGCATCACCTAGAGCCCTGTATTCAAATAATGTTATGTTAACACAAAATCCGGAATAATGCAGAACACTTACTATGGATTTATGGCACCCTACAGGGCATTGATGTCAGAAACCCTAAAAAGACCGCCAAATCCTATAGTGCTGATTAAAACGTGAAAGATGACAAAGGTATAATCTGATGAGGATGAGTTCTCCCTGCTAAATTAAGGATAGCTATTGAGGTTAGCTTCAGCAGCGAAAAGGGCGCAACAAAGACTAAATGCCTTGGCCAGACATTTTTGTGTCTTTGCTGTCTATGAAAAGAACATTGAAGGGTTATACGTGAACTTCTGTAATAGCAGACTCAAGATACTTGGCTTCCTTGCAGCCGCATAGAGTAGATAAAAGTACAATAATAAAAGGGTGCTAACTATAGCTAAGTCCCCAGGTTCTGGCACCTGCTGTGACAGAGACGAGAGATGCCCTCACCAGCTGTAGTTACATTTTTTCTCTTCTCAATAACATCTTTGAATCTGGAACTATAATCTACTTGAGCTACTTAAATAGCAAATGAAAAGCACTTACTTGGCCACTCTGCTCCCTTGCAGCAGCGCAGAGTACAACGCCCGGTACAAAATCTTAGTCGCTGTATCTTGAGGAGCCGGCCACAAAGTGAGGAGTATAGCTTGAGCCCCAGCAGCAAGAAGGGCGCGACAAAGACGGGAGATGCCTTCTCCAGCTGTGTTCACGTCTTCGGTTTCCTCAGCCGAAGACCCTTGAAGGGCTGCGCTGGATGGCGCGCAGGATATCACCACCTGGACAACGTTTGGGATAGTCTTAATTTTTTGGCCTTGACTGTTCACTTTTCCACTTCCACTTCTTTCCTACTTCTGAGTTTTTATTACCTTAACCACCGTAACCTATGTTTTTGAAGTAGATCTTTATTTTTAATGTGGTCACCATTAGGTGCATAGAGCTTACCAGTCGAGCGGTAATTTTCAAATTCATAATTTCCGACGCAGTCAGCATGAATTCTGAAGCAGGTGGAAGTTCTTCATTGCTTGGAGGTATTTCTGCGTCTGTAAAATTAGGACGTGTTATGTATCATTAACTTCAATACCTATAAATTATCTGTATAAAATAGTTTATTTATAAACGTTAGACATACTTTCTTCTTCGTTTTCGGTTAATACATCTGCAGCTCCACTGCCAACACTAGTGTTCAAAAGGCGTTTGGCTTGTGAGTCAACCTAGGAACAATAAAGGAGTGCTTAATTTATTTCTTTTTATGGAACAAAATTGACTTACTAGGTACCTACAAATTATTCTATGTACTAACCACTTCTCCGGGACTGAGTACGATGGCGGGAGTCTTCCAGCAGATGTGTGTGGCGAAGTGTACACACTCCGCCTGCGGCAGCTGAGCGAGAACAGCTTCTTTCGATGCCTGCGAAATAGAAAAATATCTGATAAGTCCTCTGCGATAATTATGTGGTCCATCGAGCCAGATGAATTTCTTGTCAAAATGCATGCTACATCTGCTATTGAACTATTTTATGATCATATCAACAATGCAAGTAGTTACTCAGCTTCTTACTTCAGCGATGTGTTGGTTTAGCTCTCACCTAGTAGCTACTTTAGTTCCACTCACGATGAGACGACTTGGTCTGATACCTGATAGTCTGTCAGCGGCGTCACATGCAGCATATCAGCGACAAGTTCTGCCTCCTTCACTTCACTTCATCTATCCCTACCCACCACCAGGCAGCGCATGCCTCAACTGGAATATTTCTAATAGACGCAGCATATACCTGATAGTCTGTCAACGGCCTCAAATGGAGCATGTCAGCAACTAGATCTGCCGCATTCAGCTGCACGTGGGCACTGGCCCAGCGCGCGCCGCCCAATCTAGCCCCGCCCACCACAAGGCAGCGCATGCATAACTGGGAGACACAGTATATACCTGATAGTCTGTCAGCGGCGTCACACGCAGCATATCAGCGACGAGTTCAGCCTCCTTCAGTTGCGCGTGGACTATCGCCCAGTGGTGTCCACGCGCCCCGTTCACTAACAGGTAGCGCATGCATAACTGGGTTATTTCTAATAGACATAGCATATACCTGATAGTCTGTCAGCGGCGTCACACGCAGCATATCAGCGACCAGCTCTGCCTCCTTCAGCTGCGCGTGGGCACTGGCCCAGCGCGCGCCGCCCACCCTGGCCCCGCCCACCACCAGGCACCGCATGCCCGCCTCGGCGCCGGCGCCGGCCACGCCGGCTGCGTTTGTGCTCGTGCCTGCTGCTGATGCTCCTAGAGATACACAAACATTAGTTACATATTATAAATCAAAGGTACATTCATGTTGCGTACAGCTAAGGAATGGAACTCTCTGCCGGAAGATCCCAGAACGCTATGATCTGAACTTATTCAAGAAAAGAGTGAATAGGCTGTTACTAGACAAACTCGGCCACATCATCACTTACCATCAGGTGAGATTGTGGCCAAATGTCTGGCTATTCTAATAAAAAAAAAAGCATCAGATGTACTTAATTTACAAAAGAAGAACAACTTAAGGACGAGAGAACAAATACCGAAAAGTATACACCGTGGTTTTTTAATTACCATACTGCCACACTGATAGTCGTTGATTAACTTAGTTAAAGAAAAAATATTGACACTTATTTTGATACGCATAAAGACTACCGATACTTAAGTTAATGAACATTAGCTTAAATGACGTCTCTGAGTGCGGCCGTTAGAAACTTCTCATGGGCACTATACTAACGAAAAAATCACTTTTTTATACAAAAGTGATCAGCTAATTCATGCAATATGTATGGGAAGGCGATTTTTTTTTGTGGAAGGAACGAGCTCTTTTCTTAAAGGTCACCAGATTGTTTCTATTGGAATTAGTTGAATACATGACCATGTTAATGGTGCGGTCGCCGATGGCGCTGGCGCTGGTAGCGCAGCGCGTATCGCTCGTACAGCTACACTACAGCGCGTCCCACGGACACGTGTCCAGTACGCCCTTGACCACGATCACTAGTTCCATTCACGAATATTTCATTACCGTACATTACTGTCACCGTGAAGACATAACCGTGCTCTTAGTGCGGGCGCTGGTAGCGTTGGCGTAACCGGGAAATACACCGCTTAAATTGACGACCCGATTGGAATAGTGGTAGTGAACGCTACCTCTGATACAAGGGTTGCGGGTTCGATCCCCGCACAGTACAAACATTTGTGTGCATGAACACGTTTGTTTGTATTGGTCTGGGTGTTTGCTATGTATTATAAGTAAGTATGTATTTACAAAAGAAAAGTATTATATGTATATATTTGTAATCCCACTGTTGATTCTGATATCCGTAACACAGGTGCTTGAGCTACCTATTTCGGAGTCAGATCAATGTATGTGATGTTGTGCAATATTTATTTATTTATTATCTCAGCGTCATTCACAGTTCCGTCCAAAGGCCGTTGTTTCGGAACCAGGGGAGATGAGAGGTGCATGTTCGGATTCAAACCTACAACCAACTACAATTCATAACCATGAATGCGTACTATCCACTGAGCTAACTCTTTCTGAGTCTTTTGGAATGGAAGCGTTTCGCTTTCGGAAGACCACCCAAACGGTGGGCCGACAATATCAACACACATGACATGGCTGGGTGAGGAAATGGACCACCACCATCCATCATCCACCACCACCACTAGCTGCATACGTTACCGTGCTCATGGTGCGGGCGCTGATGGCGCTGGCGCTGGTGGCGCTGGTGGCGCAGCGCGGGCGCAGCCAGCAGCGCGTACCGCTCGCACAGCGGCTCGCCGTCTGCCGGCCGCAGCGCGCCCCACGGACATGCGTACAGAACGCCCTCCACCACCACTACCAGCTCCCGGCGACCGCCACAACCACGGCGACCGTGGGTAGCTGTAATAAGATAAAGAAGGCATAAATAATCTGTGGAATAGGCTACCCCGCAAATTATATAAATGATGATCTGTGGACTACAGCTCGAGTGCGCGCCACGAAGAAGTCCTGCGGGAGAACACAGAACTAAAATTTGAGATTTCCTGTGTATATGACTATAAATCTCAAAAAATGTTGATGGCGACTCAAGCACGCTTAATTTTATTAATCGCCTAATACTTTTGGACTGTGGTTCAAACCCAACAATTCGTCAATTTGATATTTTCATTACCAAGCTCGTTCAAAAATAACCAATCACTTTGTCGTTGGACCCCAGTCCTATACACACACAGACCAGGTAGAAGATACTATGGTACTATATTATTTAAATATACGATGGTCGCGATCAATTACAAAAAAAAAATCTGTCATTATTATTCTCGATCACTCTACATTGAAATACGAATGTATGAAATCCCTAAACTCGACTTCGATGTCGAGTGCACGATTATGGTTTGTTTGTTGTGGAAAATTAAGAACATATTTGGAAATCTTTTTCTAACAACCTACGACGATAACTATGAAAACTGAATTCCATAATTTCTTACTGTAAATTACATAGAACTTTTAGTATGTATTATCCGGCGCAAAGGACCAATTTTGTATCAACATTTTAATGGTCTCGCAAGCGGATAATGCGTGTTAGTAATATTAATACTCGTATCACTTAATATTTTACTACATTATCAGCAAATCATACCGTGGTTGTTGTTGCAGGAGGCGGGCAGTAGATCCTCGAAAGGAGCTAACAGCATCTGGTACAGCGCGGCGAGGCACGGCGGGCCCTGCCATGAGGCCGCCTTTTTGCGTGCCCCGTGCACACTTGACCTGTACAAAATGGTTGGTTTGACTGAGTTCTTTGATCTGACGTAGAGTAGCAGAAATAATAATATAAATACTGTTAAAACTAGCTTGATGTGTAGAAAAGTTGTCTGTTGGATTTCTTCACATTTTCGTAGGTCATGAAAAAGCGATCTATAATTGTTTTAATGGAAAAATTTTAACCGACTTCAAAAAAAGGAGGTTCTCAATAGGGTATACGACTAAGTTCAAGATTTTACAAAATATAAATATTTTGTCAAAATATAGGTAAAAATGTGCCTATAGCAAAAATTCTCTGTTAAAAATATAATGTCTAGTCCGTTTTATGGTCATTCAAAGATTCATGGGCAAGTCCATTTTAAAAGTATGAAATTATTAAAAAATAATTATACCATTGAATAACCCATACAATTTGCACCGACTATTATAATAGAACCATTCACATAAACGAAACTTTTGATATAGCTACCATACAAAATTCAAATGAAATGCATGGAAAATACTGTCGTGTGACGTCACATCTTAGTAGCCATTTGTATGGAGCGTTTTGGGTTTGCCCAAAATAATGTGATTTTCAAGTTTTGATATCTCAGGTAGTTTAAATGAGAATCAAGTGATTCTTTCAACGATGTTTTCATCATTGAGAGGTCTTTTGAGTACAAAAATAAAAAAAAATTAGTCAAATACCGTATTCGACATGCATATATTTTTTTATGTTATTTTTCATAATGAAAATCTAGTTACCTGGTAGATCCCTGCAGACTGGCTACAGATCCAGCAACGGATCCACCGACGGACCCAACGCTGAACAGCGAACTGAGAGAATAATTTGACGAGTTCAGCAGATGATTTCGGGTCACCTGTGCACAAAAAATACTCTAGTTAGTCTAGTTCTAGCTGCAAACTTCGTAACGCAACAGTCGAGGTACTAAGTTTAGTTTACTGACCATTCTAGTGAGGCCGGTGGGACGCTCATCGGGCTCCCACTGGTCGTCTTCTCCGCGCCTTTCGGCTGTACTCTTCAGCCAAGACGACCACTCACTGATGCAGCGCTCCAATTTACTACAACCTGTAATAGTTTTTAACAAATTAGCGTTAGAGTAACGATGAGAACAGCGATGAGATCTTGGTCAATAAAAAGATGAACATGTGACTTTAAAGAATATCATACCATTTATATTTTGTAGCTCATCAGGGATTGATGTCAGGCAAACTATTGTTTCCGTCTTCGGACTCTTCAAGAAGTGATACTTGATGGAATCTCAGAATGCCTGAAAAAAAAAAGAGATGATTGATAAAATATCAACGCTGGCCTAAGCGCTAAGGCTCTACGCCAGAGAGGAGCCAAGCAAGAATATGTAGCTAAATTGTTTTACGTTTCGCGTTGCGTTCAGCCTCGTCTAGCATATACCCACAATTGCTGCCCGCAGTATCTATCATACACCATCATTCAATGAGATGCAACGTAGAAGCATCAGCAGTCTTTGCTTCGTAAGCGTGTGAGGAATCGCCACAGCAGTCAGCACAGGATGGCAAACTAACATAATATACTATAGTTCGTTATCTAAACAACGATTAGATACCTCACATCAGTATCTAACTTGATAAATCTAACTAAGCAGTAAGTAAGCAACAAACTCGAGTGATGAATGCCGTTACCTTTATGCGGCTGCAGCAGCCAGGCATACAAGCGTCCAGCTGCGAGGCTGTAGTACAGCACAGGAGCCTTCTGTTTGTTCACCTACTTCCAGCACTTGCTCCACGGTAGATGGACACCATGGCTCAGGGGCGTTCTTTGCTCGTGTCTTCTCCTGCGTTTCTGCTGTGGAATTAGGTTACATAATATTAGAAAGACAAATCCCTTCCTAAATATGTTGGAGAGTAAGTTTCAACTGAATCATTTATTGATTCAGGATCTTAATTAGAACCATTGCACCATAAGAATTAAAAAGTGTTCAAGGGGTAACTGCTTCTTGTGAGGTCGAGATTCGCAAAGGTTCTTTACTTAGGAATTGAGGACATAGTCTAATTACCTTTGAGAAGTATGTAGCTCCAAGTTAGTCTGGTTCAATGTCCCAGTGGGTTTCTCTGAAGCGGCATCTAGTGCTCGACACCGGCCGCGTTCAGCCACCACGAGCGCTTCGGGATGTCTTCCAAGTTCTGCAAAGCAGAAAAAATCGTGGCAATATAATAATTGTCTTACCATTCTCAGGCTATTTTCTTCTTTTTAATCTCAATGTATCATTCCTGGCTGGCTTCCAAATCCTACAGAGCCCGCTGATACGCTTGTGTATCGCGGGGCTCCGAAGCGACGGGTCTATAGATCATGTAAGGGTCTATAGGTCTGGTAAGTCTGGTAATTACAATGAAGCGACTGTCCTTTCACAACCTTTAGAAAGGGAAAGCAAAAAACTGGATCAATGGTTACACGTTTAGAATGATTCGAAACGTAGAGGTCTCTTTGAAAGAGCGCCAAGCGAGAAATAGGCACGCAAATATTAGATTTCAAAAATTCAGAGCCGAGCCGATAAAGCTCGACGCCTATGACATCCAGCACAGACGGCGGGACGTCCTTATCTGCTTAGTTACCTACTGCTCTCATCTTCTTTATCTAGAAAGGTTTTCTTAATTTCAAGATATCCACTTATCTGAATCAGTTATCAGAACTTACCGACTAGTACCCTCTGCAGAGCATGATGCGTGGAGGTGTACAGCGCCACTGTGTTCCTGTCTCTGTGTTTGTCAGCGCTGGTGTCCAGAGCAGTCAGTGCCGCTTGCAGCTGTTCCTTCGCTTCTTCGAGCTTCTCCAGATGCCCAAAGTGCGAATCCGAGACGATGACGTACTCGAGCCTGAGAAAATTTAAATAAATTTAGTTATCATCATTTAAGTCACAGCTCACATCAGCTGCCTAACTGCTGAGTATAAACCTCTTCTACATTTCGCTATTCATTTCTGACAGATGTTTGATCGCATCTATACCTATTGTTCACAGTATTCAGTCATGTTTTTTTTTTGCTGTCCCGGGAGAAACCATGTCCTTGACAATTATTATGGGAACAAGATGGAGTGTGGGACTCTAACCCCGCACCACTTTCGGCTGTAGGTATTTGAATTTGTTATATTCTATAGATTTAATGTAAAGGCGTCACGCAAGGTCCAGCCTGTGATCAGCGCTGCAGCGGCTGCTTAACAGTTGTAGTTTTATGCTAAGGCTGAACCTTGTTGGCCGCAACTTTTTTTTCTGTTTCGTTTGTTTTTATGATAAGACGTATCGAGGTCAATTAATTAAGATATTCTTACTTCTTGATCCTGGTCGGCAAGTCCCTCGGTCGCAGCGAGGGCCTGGCGGAGGTACGAGACGGCGCTTCCACAAGCACCCATGGCTAGGTGCGCTCCGCCCAGCTCGGCGAGTGCTTGCGCCCGGCCTCGTGTGTCACCTGTGATATCATTTATTTCTTTACAGATACCTAGAGATACTTAGTCCATGTAGATTCATACGATCTAACAATCATGCTGTGTCTTTTTTTATTCATCTAACTTGTTATTACAATTACCTACTTACATACTTTTATATTTTTTTAAACATTGCCGTAGCGCAGTGGCTAGCGCAGTGGCTAGCGCAGTTTAAAGCTGCGGCTAACGGCTGCTCAAGAAAGAAATCTTGGTCTTCGGAAATTTGCACCCTGTTTTTTGGTAAGAAGTTCTTAGTGAGAGCCCGGAGTCTGGATATTGGCGTTTCTGTTCCCCCATGCCTCGGAATTGGTATTTCGCCCGATCCCTCTCCGGTCGTGTCCCATAGGAATTTGATTGTGACCTTTTCTTTGCACATGTGCACCATATTATATCCTGCGTGATAGATGAGATCAGATGTAACCAAATTGACCAGTCAGAAGTGTAGTCTCTTACCGGCAGCAGTGGCGTGTCTCAGCCGCGACTCGTGCCAGCGCGCAGCTTCGGCGTGCGCGCCCATGGACGCGTGCGCCGCGCCGAGTCCGCCGCAAGCTCGAGCCTGGTGGACATTATCACACTCAAATATGGTTTAAATTTTATCACCCGTCATAGAAGTTATGACTTGATATCTATGATAGATGCCATTACCCTACCTACAGTACAAGGACAGTATTTGTAGTTATACACTAATAATTTACTCATTTTTACGAGTATCGTGAAAGCTGCACTGTGCTGTTTCGCTGCGTGAGTCAGGGTACCGGAGGCCCAATCCGGGGGAAAGGGGGTTTAAAGATAAGGCAGCGCACTTGTGACTCCAATAATGGTGTCGCGGGTGTCCATGGGCGGAGGCAATCAAGGCTTACCATTAGGTGATCCGTCTGCTTGTCTGCCATCTATCACATAAAAAAATGCTGTTCATACGACTCTGCACAGTTAATCTCAAAGTGAGATCTTTAGAGCTGCTTGAAGACTTTTATAAAGTGGTATCTAAAACCAAAAGCTGTTTTTTGGCTTGCTATCATCGAACTGTAATGTTAGTAGTAAAAATTGGTAAGTCACTAGTTTTGAAGAAAACATGGCATACCTGTAAATGTGTTAGACCTAGCCGATGAGCCAGTTCTAGCTCTGCCCTGTGATGGCGCACTGCGGCAGCGTGCTCGCCAAGCGCATGCTGAGCTACTCCGAGGGAGTGGCACGCTTCTGCCTCCATTATCTGATTGTTCAACTCCCTGCAAACATGAAATTATGGTTTAAGTTTAAGATACTAAGTTCTATGAGAACTGGTACCAATAAAGTAGGTTCGGCTTTTTACCGTAGAGCAGCAAAAGGCAGTTAATAATTAACTATCTATCTATAAATTCGGGGCCGTCCAGCTATGTGATGGGTCGACGATATCAGAGGAAGCGGAGGACAGGATTGGATGAGAAAGGCATAAGATCGCACTTCATAGAGAGAGATGGAAGAGGACTATGGACATGAATGGACAACAAGTGGCTGAGGATGATGATGATAAATTCAGTAGGGACATCACCATCATCATTTCCGGTTGCATCTGACGCTGTTGTTTCGAAACCCGTGGTCCTCTTTTCTGCAATGTCCATCTCCACGTCGCACGGTCTTTCGCATCCAAGGTGGTGAGGCTATGGCACGCATGTCATCCCATAAGACATCAAGCCAAGTCTTTTGGATCTTCTCTTCTTCTGCCGGGACGAGACATGGCAAAACACTCGTTTTTTCACGTACCTCATTAGCTGGTTTTCGTAGAGCGTGGCTGTAAGGGCGTATAGCAGATAAGTAATAATTTAAACTAACTTAGCAATGTTCTTCTGATGCTCCAGACAGAAGACGGCTTGCTCCAGGTTGTTGAGAGCAATGTGCAGAGCCCCTAGCTCGCCGTAAGCTTGGGCCTTAGCTTCAGGGACTCCAAGTTCGTGGGACACCACTAGCCGTTTCTCTAGGCACACCAGCGCTTGCTGAAGGTTACCTATTGACCTGTAATATGTATTTATATTAGCAATTAGCACTATCACCATAACTTTCAGTAGGATCACACATTTTTTTTATCAATTTTCCTCGGCTTCCTGGCACATAAAGTGAAGTTATGGAGGAGGACTAATTAGCTGTTCAATATTTTTTTTCTCACCAAAAAGTATTTATACAAAAAAACAATCGTACTTCGTTTAAAATTCTCAATCCCTAAAGATCTAAGGGTGATAAACAGATACACTTCACACAACACACACTGAAATGTGCGCTCGCACACACGCACGCTATAAGATCTACAAATTCGAATACTTAATCAGCAATACCGCATGAAATATCTAATAACATATCCATATTTTCTTCTGATATTAATGATATTTCTGATAACCACTACTGTTATGGGGGCTGACAAGATACAAAAGGGGATAACTTACTTATAACTAAGTCCTAAGCCTCTATACGCTCGTTCCTGCTCCCTCTTGTTGTCCAGTTTCAAGGCAGCTGTGAGGTGCTGCTCGTGGTACTTGACGGCTTCGTCAGGGTCGCCGAGGGCGTCGTAGCAGTCCCCAAGCGACCCCAGGGCTCTAGCCTTGTCTAGCTGACATGTAGGGGTGTTTACTCGTTCCAGAATTGCTAGTTGCTGAAAAAATCACGTTTCATCGTAAATATAATTAAAATATGGTACCATGTGGTAGAACTAGAAATTCTAAATGACAAAGACCAGCCCTAAACTATGAGTTTAATAATTGACGTTTTCTTTTTCCCGTTTCTGAGTGGGGTACCTATCATTAGAACGTGATTCAGGGTATGTCAAGTTTGGTAGGTACCTAAATTTATTTATTTACATTGAAATCTAATTAAATATCCAATTAAATAAAAATAGACATTACATACCTGTTCTAAATAACCGATAGCGTCTTCATAATGTCCCATGTTAAGTTTGGCGATTCCCAAGTTGCCATAAGCTTGGGCTTCTAATGCACAATCCTGCAGTTCTTGTGCTCTCTCTAATTGTTCCTGTAAACGAATATACATGATGATAGATCAGTTCTAGGTAACTTGATTAAACTCGATACTTACTTCGAGTTATTCTGATACTGTGGCAAGGGATTCGGTGGCATTGCAACCCAAGCTATCATTGCAAGCCAATAAATAGGTCACCCTGAGATACTGAGGTATGCTAAAATGCTCAATACTGAAGTTATGAGATAATTTACCCTGTAACAACGGGCCGCGTGCGAGTAGTGTCCCAACGCCATATGGACCGCACCCAAGTGAGAATGAGCTCGAGCTTCCCCTGCAGCGTCTCCAGCTTCTTGGCGTAATGTTAACTCCTACAAATGAAAGAAAAAGGAGGCACTTTAGTACACCCTTGCCACGGCCCTTACAACGGCTGTGCAAATTTCAAAAAAAAAAATCAGGCTTTAGATGCTTTAAATGGCGATAATAAGAAATCCTTTTTGGGAGAATATAACTGTTAATCAATACGCCCAAAAACGAAGTGAGGACGGGCCATACTACATAATTTAGTAATGGTTTCATTATATTCTAACCTGTGTATGATGTCCTAGAGCAGCATCGAGCCTCCTCTGAAGGCGCCTTGCCAAGCCCAACGCCCCACACGCTGCAGCTTCTAACGACCGATCTCGAGCCTGTAAAAGAAAACTATGATTTGACACTGTCAACATCATTATTTCCAGTCCCACTTAACCCAGCATACTTCAATAAATCTTTAAAAAGATTTTAATTACTTCATTGACTCAACGGCCCGAGCCTCCGAAACTCGAATAAAAATGTTCGAGTTGTGAAATCTAGAAGCATTCTAAATTATCTTGCAAGCTCAAGTTACCTCTTATCTGATACAACCTCACCTCCTCCAAATATATACTCAATGATGTCCTTGAATTTGCCCTGGAGATCTTAAGACAGACTTACTGGCGGCACTCGATGTCTATGTCCAGCGAGGTGAGCTAAGAGGCGTTCGACCTTAAGAACTGACCTGTCTTGCAAACCCAAGCTGCCTTTGATACATCTTCACCGCTTCCTCCACATCTCCCATCTTGATCAGGACATCTCCTATGTTTCCCAGGGCTCGGAACTTGCCCTGCAGATGCTGCGTCATGTGGGCGATGGCTAGGAAGTATTTCTGGCACTCTAGGGCCGTGTCCAGGTTGCCTAGAGCGAGGTGAGCAAGGCCTAGGTTGCAGTATGCGCGCCCCATGTTCATCTTGTCCTGGAGATCTTTGGCTAGTGAGAGGTCCTGGTCGTAGTATCTGAAAAACAACGCATGATTGATTATCATAGGTACCATTTCTTACTCTTTACTTCTCGTACTTTTTTAAAAAGGCCGACACACACAACACATTAGCGATCTCTCTGATTTCGCAGATATTCATGGGCGGCGCTGATTACTTTCCAAAAGAATGCGCTTGCTCGTTTGTCTAGAAAAATCTACGGAACCGTGAGACGTGATCCCATGTGGCCAGATCGAGTCAATGGCTAGTGAAAAAATATTACCATTTGTCGAAAATTGCATAGTAGGTAGGTATCTCTTTTTTACAACTGGCAAATACAGTTATTTACAAGCGGCATTATAAGATTGCCTACCTATAATAAGTTTATCTGTTGGGCTGGGTTGATTAGGAAAATTAAGAGAAAATTTTCAATTAAATGTGTAGGTAAATAACTGGGTAAATTACAAGCTTAATTGTAGAGCGGAACTTTAGAATAGCTGTTTTATTACAGTAGATTATAAATTAGTATTTATGTAAGTTCTAAATTGGAAGTAAAGATTACGAAGAACATCCCATTAGAGATATACTTATATAAAGTGGTTTTATCTTAGATAGACGAATAAAAACGTGAAAGCGAGGTAATAGTGGTTTGCGGCGTTATTAGTTCATTAGGGTTCCGTACCTCTTGAAAAATAAGAACAATGTCTGTTTTATATTTTTATTTTATATGATGCTAAGTGACAGACGAGCAGATGGATCACCTGATGGTAAGCGATTGCCGCTGCCCTTAGACTCCCGCGACACTAGTGGAGTCACAAGTGCGCTGCCAACCTTTAAGTCCCCCTTTCCCGCGGATTGGGCGTCCGGTACCCTCACTCACGCAGCGAAACAGCACAGTGCTGCTTTAAGCCGGTTTTCTGTGTGTTTGTATTCAAGCATGAGTCCAAGACACTTAGTCGGTGTTTTCGGAGAAAGTGATATACTTTCCTTCAAAGGATTTCAAAATCCCGAGAAGCTGGGAAACGCTAATCGCGGAACACACTTGCATATCTTTGGCCTAAAAAGCGTGACTTTTATAAATGTGGGACGTCTAGCTACATTCATCGTAGGTGATCACCGTCAGTCCCTAAACCCATTTCTGTGTCAAGGAAGACGAATGTAGTTTGTTTCGACAACTGTGACAGAAGGCTGACACCTAAATCTTACCTAACAGCTTCCCTGTAGTTGCCGAGGCAGTAGTGCGCGTAGCCCAGGAAGTGGCAGGCCTTGGCCTCCGCCGTGACGTCACCCAGCTCCTGGGAGAGCATTAGGTGCTGTTCGTAGTAGGGCACGGCCTGTGCGAACTCGCCCCGTGAGGACAGGCAGTTGCCCAGGTTGAGGAGCGCGCACGCTTCCCCTGCAGCATCTTTTAGCTCCCTGGCTATGCCTGGAATTTAGAAAAGATGATGGAATCTTTGATACTGATATGGATTTTATTATGAACACCATATACGCCATTTTCAGAATAAGCTACATAGGTATTTTATTGTATCTGGTGTTGCTAGACTTGGTCATAAATGCATAAACGTGTAGAGATTTTATCATCATAAAAAATTGTTGAGTTTAATAAATTCTCTAATTTCTTAAGTGTCTCCATAGTGAAAAAGAATAATAAATAAATATTTCAAAACATCACATACATTGATCTGACTCCCATATAGGTGGCTCAAGCACCTGTGTTACAGATATCAAAACCAACAGCAGAATTACAAATTTATACATTTAATACTTTTCTTTTGTAAATAAATATTTATAATACTCAGAAAACACCCAGTCCAATACAAACATATATGTTCATGCACACGAATGTTTGCACTGCATGGAGATCGAACCCGCAACCCTTGTACCAGAGGCAGCGTTTACTACCACTGATCCAAACGGTTTGTCCCTTCAGAATCTACTTTAACTTTAAAATCTATTTAGGTATACAGAACCACAATCAGTGTTGAATTGAATCTCACCGTTTAATAATAATAATATCGTCCAACCGATTACGGCTACGGCGGAAAATCTCAACGATCAGCCACGTACGCAGGATATATTATAGTGCTCAAGTGTGTGCGCAAACATAAGTGCACTCTCTATTCCCTTACCCTCATACTCCGTTACAAAAGTTTTAAAGGTCACAATAACTTACCTAAGTGAGCTCTATAGTGGAACAGTGCCATATCATGAGCCCCGAGCGCCTGGTAGGCTACAGCCAGGTTTCCATGCGTGGATGCTTCTGAGCTCCTATCATGAACTTCTTTGGAGATGGTGAGCTCTTGCTTGTGGTACTTGATGGCTTGCTCGTAGAACCCCGCTGCGGAGTACGCATTGCCGATGTTGCCGTATGCGCGGCCCATGCCTGCTTTGTCCTAGAATTATGAGAACAGTTTTGATAATTAATTACAGGATTCAGGATTTGGTAAGGCTGATAATTAGAACTGCCGTAACCCTTAGAAAAGGGACCCTTTTTTATAGGGGAAACTATGATGGCCGTCACCTTGTTACATGTGTCGGACCAGGTGGCGTGTGGGACTCTAACCTTTACCAAAATCCCTGGGGTGTCCATCTCTGCATAATAGCTGTTGGAAACCCCACATCTGGGACTAGACCGTACCGCTGATCGCGCTCGCCACTTCTCCCCTACCTGGTGCAATGCAGCCCTTCAATTCTGTACGACCTACCAGGACACCCGGTAACGTCATCACCCGAGGAGTCGTATGCTGAGTTAGCCACTTACCGGCAGTGGGTACGCTCACGTACTCAGAAGGCCCGTTTAGTCGTCCTTTTACGACAGGGCGGGAACACCATGGCAGTATTCTTAAACACTCCTAGCCACCGAGCACACAGAACAGGGACCCAGACCAAGTGTACTATGGTTACACATTCAGAATCTCAACAATTATGGGTATACCACAGTTTGAGAAAGTAACTCTAAACGTGCACTTTTCCTCATTTTGTTTTCTCTAATCGACGAGTTAGTGGTAGAAATACGCACATTTGAAAAATATAGAGGCGTACTATGCTCGGAGGTTAGCTTAAGATGCATGTGCTTATCCACTGAGTTACCATCGCTCTTTTGCTTGCAGCAATTCACACATTTTTGACCCCAAAACCGGCGTAAAGTCCGTGGCAGATAACGAGGTATCATGTTATCTGAGAGAAAGTTTCTTGCTTTCATTTAAATCTTACCTGTAACTGTCTCGCTATTGACAAATGTGCCTGATGCAGTTTTAGGGCAGCGTCAGTGTTCACCCAATAATTGATATACGATGCCTAAATTGGAACACGCTCGCCCTTCGCCCACCTGGGAACGAGAAAGGAAAACTTCACTCACACATTTCGGGGAAGTATAATAATTTTTTAGAGTTCTTGAAACTTCAGCCGTACCTTATCTCTAGCTGCTAAAGCCACATCCAATTGCCTTTCGTGCCATTTCTTGGCCTGGGCGTAGTCGCCACCACATCTGAAATATGAACCAAACTTTTTTGATACAAATCAGCTATACTTTTTGATGCATTTCTAAAATATTATTTGGTACTGGTCATCACCCTAACAGTATAGGCGGACAGACAGTTTTTTCGTCATCTCTGATTAACAATACCTCATTGGTTATTGTAGCTGCTATTATTGCAGGATTAGGTACGGATAGGCACATATAAATGATACAAATCTGTCGGATTTCTTCAATCGATTCTCCCCTTTATGTCATGTCAAATATCAGGTTTAGTATCAGTTGATGACATTTGACCGATTGTTACCTGATCTGCGGCTGTCTTACTGCCGCCCTCAGAGACGTCAATTAAGCGAAATGTTCACTTACTCAATTATGGAAAGTCTTTATGCGTATTGAAATAAGTGTCAATATTTTTCTTAAGTACCAATTAAAGTTATCAGCATCAGCATTGCATAAACACATGTCTTCCTTATTATTAGAAGAGTAAATCTTTAAATTGTTGTTCTTATTATTGTAACAGTGGAGCTGTATGTTCCATTACACATTTTGTAATGGAACATATGGTTTTACACGATGTCACTTTCTTGCTGGAAGAGATGAGTCTGCTTCTGACTTTTCCTACTCTTCTTTTTGTGTTTCTTATTTAAAATAGATTATATTATAAGCATGTCGTAGTAGCCTTTAATTAAGACAGCATCTTGGAATGTATATGTAAGTTTTTCCTTCTACCGTGTAATGATGTATGTTTTGTTGGCTATCCTTAAATAAATAAATAAAGTTAATTTGACGCCTCTGAATGAGGCAGTTACATATGACATGGTTAGTTGTTTAGTCTTCCGTGTTTTTTTTTTATTCTAGAGGCGACAAACAAGCAAACGAGTCACCAGATGGAAAGTAAACAACGCCGCCCATGAACATCCGCGAAATCAGTGAGATCGTTTTTTTTATTTTTTTTATTATTATTACCTTGCAGCATGGCCCAGTCCTGCGTACGCCCTGGCTTCGATGGCCCTATCGCCCAGGTTTTGTGCTATCCTCAGGACATTTTCATGGTATGCTATCGCTTGGGAGAAATTCCGCCGGTAGTGGTAAGATGAGCCCAAGTTGGAGTATGCTCTGGCTTCTTCGACCTGTTGGTAGATAAGTAAGATGTGAAGCTTATTTTCACTTTTATTAAGCTTTTAATTGCTTCAGTTTAATCTTTTTTTTATGTGATAGGTGGCAGACGAGCAGAGCAGATCACCTGATGGTAAGCGATTGCCGCCGCCCGTGAACACCCGCGACACCAGTAGAGTTACAAGTGCGCTGTCAACCTTAAAACCCTCCTTTTCCCCGGATTGGGCCTCCGGTACCCTTTATTATTATTATTTGATAGAAATGGGGTGAGCCACTGCGACCAGTAGATGATCTATTGTGGCATGTATCCGGTACCCTTACTCTAGCAGCGAAACACAACACAGTGCTGCTTCACTCCGTTTTCTGGGAGTCCGTGATATCACTCCGGTCGAGCCGGCCCATTCATGGCGAAGTGTGGCTTTCCTATGGTCAAGATGTGAAGCTTATTTTGAGTTTTATTGAGCTTTTTATTACTGCAGTGTTATCTTATTAGAATTCGCCAGCTGGTGACTATACTGAAACTAAACAAGGTTAAACTTGGCTTTCACTGATGAGCTTTGAGGAAAGCGTTGTTTTAACCTTGATCAGAATATCAAGGTCTACCCACTATTATTATCTTACTATACAGTTTGGCCGTGTGGTCCCCGGCAGAGTAGAATAGGCCACCCTCACTCTTACCGAGGTCTCGTAAAAGGCGACTTAGGTAAAGCTGCTGGCATGATCATCAGCACCCAGAGAAGGAAAACTCTGCATTTATACCAAAACCCTCGCCAACCCGTCTGCCAAGCGCGGTGAGTATGGCAATTACCCCTCATGTGATTGAGGGAGGCCCGTGCCCCAGCAGTGGGGACTTAAATGGGCTGATGATGATGATACGGTTTACCCACAATTCCTCAAGAAAAAAAATTAAATCCACCACCATATTTGGGTTGTACTTATTTCATTCAATTTTTCTATGTGACAGGTGCCAAATGAACAGACAGATTCACTTTATGGTAGGGAAACCTGCCGCCGCTCGTAACACGAGTGAAGTAACAAGTGCGCTGCCAACCATTTAACTCCCCTTCCGTATTGGTAATCTACGCTCTCTCGGCGAAACACAGTTAGCGCTGCTTCACACAGGGTTTTTGTGAGCGCGTAGGTATCACTCCTATTGAGCCGGCACGTTCATGCCGAAGCGTACCTCTCCAACGGCATACAATTTGAATTTGATTTACCTGATCTCCAAGTCTCCTAGCCAGCCTCAGATGCTGCGTGTGGCAGTCCACTGCCGAGTCAAACTCCCCCATAGCCAGGTATACGGCGCCGACGTTGCCGATCTCCCTGGCCTCCTGCAGGCGGTCACCCATCTGCTTCACCAGCTGCACGCACTGCTTAGTGGCTGGCCAGCGCGTTGGGGTAGTCGCCTATGGCTGTGTACACGTGGCCCAATGAGGTCAGTGCTGCTGCTGCCGCTTGTGTGTCCTGTACAATAGAGATTCATATTTTAAGGTGTAAAATTGGTGTAAGATTTGTACAAAGTAAAAAAATCAGAAGATGTAAATTTTTCACAATATTTAACGTGTAATTAATCCCTATGTTTTTATGTAGTTTTGTGTGCAATAAAACTAAAAACATAAGGATTCATGTTTTTAGTAAAAAAAAACTTAAAACAATACAGTCATTCATGTGTGTAGTACGGTCAGCATTATTAGTAGCTTAACACTTTAGTACCATGTCGAAGTAAGATTTTTAACGAACCCCTTGGAAACTGCCTATTATAGGCAGAACAGTTACTTTAACATGGTACTAAAGTAGTTTGTATTGGTCTGGGTGTTATCTATGTATTATAAGTATGTATTGACAAAAGAGAAGTATTATATGTATATATTTGTAATCCCACTGTTGATTCTGGTATCCGTAACACAGGTGCTTGAGCTACCTATCTCGGAGTCAGATCAATGTATGTGATGTTGTGAAGTATTTATTAAAAAAAAAGGAAAAAAAAGTATTAAGCTACTTTTGAAGCTGACCGTACCTACAGGAGTAATGCACAACCGAAAGCTTCTATCTGAATTTTTTTCATTGTTTTCTGACACATTTTTTATTAAATATAGGTGTAATATGGCTTTGAAAAATAAATACGAAATTAATTCAGAGGTAAACTGGCAATGGGACCAACAACGTTTTTAAGCAAATAACTGAGCAAAAACACCATACAAAATGTAGAGACATCATCATTTTGATAAGACTAAGTGAAGTAGATAAAATGGACTTTAACTTATTAACATCTGTCTTACGAATTCTTGGCATGAAACAGCGTGGAACATTTAAAAATGTGCCTACCTAAGTGGTGCGTTCCATCCCAAGGTACAACTAGATGTTGCATATTATTATCCAGTTAATTACTTCCGTGCTCGGCTCATTTATCATTAGGCAAGCGAGATGAGTGCATTTGACCTCATCCGTCTCTAACTATTCGCAGCCAGTTAGAAAATGTTGTTAATTGAAAAGCAGATTAAAATATAACTAAAATGTAATACGGAGTAATGGAACGAAAGGCGGACGGAAACCGCTGTCACAGTGCATACAGAAAGTATGTGCTTTCTAAGCTCAAAACAAACGCAAAATACGCAGATATTTGCACTCGGATAGGATGGTATTTTTTTTTCTATAGGTACTTTTATTAGCCTTATGTATCTCTGGCAAACGACCTTAGATATGCTTACTTGGAATTGTCTTATGTACTGGTTTTTACCGTCTCATAATCACAAACTTTTCTTGATAGTGTTAAATTTTTTTGAGCAAAGACGTATGGCGAAATCTGGAAGAAAATTATGTTCCCATAACAACCAGCTGGTTGTATTTGAAAGTTTTCCCTATTTTTTCAATTGATAATGAGCGTATAATGAAAAGACGGTTACAAAGCATTATTCAGATGTTGATTGATTCTATGTTTTTAATTCTTCACCAAAATGGCGTGACATAGCAGACAAACTGCAGGAGAATCGCCTACTTGGGAAACAAATGCTTAGCCACGCCATCACGCGATCTTCGTCCTGGCAGAAGCGGTAGCCCTAAAAAGATGTGGTTTGACGTCGTAAAGGATGACATGCGTGCCAATAAACTGACCACTATAGATGCAAAAGACCGTGTGAAGTAAAGGACTCGAAGCAACACAGAGGACCCCTAGTTCCGAGCGACGGCTTGGGACGCAACGGCAAAACAACGTTGAAATTATAAAGAATAGTGAGTAGAGTATTTTCCGTTAGCATGTTGAAATGGAATGGGACAATGGCATATGTTTGGCTATTCTCTTGCTTTCTGGCCTAGATATAGGTACATTATTATATGAAGATGAAATACTCTAACCTCCATGCCTGTACTATGGTCGTGTTAATTTGTGGCCTGTGGAGCGTTCACCACATTCCCTGCGCGGCGTGACCCGCAGATTGACTTCGTGACCTCGACTAAAGCTTCTACTTACTCTGCTAAATTGTTATTCATTTTAATGGACTTGTTTGTTTTTTAAGATCGTGTCTACGTATTTTTCCAATGTCTTGTATGTAACAGCTACCGAGGCAATACATTAAAATTGTTACCTTAATGAAGATTTGGATAACATGTTTCTATTGAAACGGAAATATAACTTAACCGATGTAAAATAAAAGTTGCTATGCCTTTTATAAGTAAGTAAACATTGATTAACCACCTGAACACGAGATGAAATTTTTAAGTGTGTTATTTACTTAAGAAGAAATTGCAAAAGTTTGCTAGAAAAATATCAACTATTGATTTAGCAGTCTCATCTTAACTGGTGGTCAAATATTTGTAATAATATTTCCACTGGATATTGTAAATATACCGACAATATTGATGATAATATCGACAGCTCATGACGAATCAAGCACTTACAAATTTCGTCGTCTTAATAACGCGTTCAGTGGTCTAATTGGTAGAAGGGTGTGGAGGTGGTTCATAACCCGCCTGAAAACGAGATGAAATTTTTAAGTGTTATTTTTAAGTGTATAATTCACTTAAGAATAAATTACAAAGATTGCTAGAAAAATATCAACTATTTTCATTGACCACGTACAAGATTTACAGGGACATACATGGGGAAAAGTAACTGTACGTAGGTATTCAGGTACCTCTATTAGCATATATATATATATATAGCTGAATAAAGGTAATATTAGTAACCGAGATTTATATTTCCTCAAAATTGTACATCGTAGGATACAGTTTCTGTATAGCGAACAACTTACCTACATGTGGAAATAAATTACAAGCATGGACTCGGCTCTAATAATATGTTACAATAAGACAGTATATCATGTAGTGCACATAATTTAATATCCATAAGATTTGTAATACGTTTCACAAATACACAAATACATTCCCAAGCTGTCCTTTGGTTTTGGGTTATTCTGGACCAGTCGTCGTCCCAGCCTACGGCGAGGCATATTCTATTTTCCATTTTACAATCCTTATGCATGTTATGTCAGGCCGACTACATATTCTAAAGTCGTTTATCTAACGCAGAACAATGCCCCTAGCCGGAGAGTAGAAATGGTAAACAAATGCCAACCAAACGATTGCAGTAAACAGTATCAAATAACTTCACAACATTCCGACAGAATGCATACGTTCTTTAGCAATGGGAATAAAGCAGAGCAAATAAAACCGGCATAGAATGCGCTGCATCCTTTTCACCGAGGAAGTGAGGGACAAAAGGAAAAAATGTTCCGAGACAGCCCGCCAATAGGACCCTTGTCTCAACGCCAGGCGTGGGGACGCGAGTGTCGATACTTTAAATCGAATACATATTCGACGTTTATCGATAGCAGGCTAGGCTTTGGTATTGCAATCGTACCTGCTTCCGCAGACTACGATAACAGAGTGATAACTGACTGATTGTTTTTCTAAGCTTTGTAGCAAAAAAGTTAAATTTTATGATATTAATACTGAGTAGCCAAATTGAGGGATATAATTTTGATAATGTAGAAATTAAATTATATAGTTGATATGTTTTTAGCATTTTTTTGCAATTTATGCCCACCTGAACACGAGATCAAATTTTTAATTGCTTTATTTACTTAAGATTAACTTATATGTTTATTTCATTTTCATATTAGTCCATTTAAACCTAAAAGGTAAAAGAAATCTCATTATAGTAGAATTGTGCAATTGATTATGTGAGGATACAATTGTTACACTAAAGCACTAAAACCCTGAATTACTCGTAAACTCTAGAATTCACAAGTAGGAATAATTTATGTCTTCATAATGAAGTTAACTTTGGGAAAGTATGACCTACCGACACTAAAGACACAATGAGATTTTTTACGGACGCAATTTGTTAATTGCAATAATCACACTTTCTCTTTTTTATTAATTATCCACACCGCGGACGTTTTACTAAATTGAGTCTTCTTCACCGTGAAATCTGAATTTGTATTTACGTTGAATTAGTCATGACCTTAGAAACTTTTTTAACAAAGGTTAGAATAGGTACTCGTAGTGGACATGAAGATGAGGCTCTTCAGTCGGTTCAAACGTATCCTCCCCACTCAGGCGTAGAAGGGTGACCCTTGGTGTTGAAACCATGGCCCCAATATAACCCATCGAGTAGAGCCCCACATAACCCATCCGCCCCTCAGCGGTGCGAATGCTTAAGGGAGTTGGCCCATCAACATCTCGGGCCGGCGGCATTTTACCAGGGAGATCAAAAAAAGTAGGTAGTCTATATGTATCGAATCGCTTTATGCAAAGATGTTTAGGACTGAAAAAAAGTAAACAGACTAAGTAAAAATTATTTCAGTCAAGTAAATTGACAACATTTAAAGAAAGACGAAGGTTGATAAAACTTACAGCGCCATCCATACAAGCAGACTAAATATCGTCACTCGCTTCAATTGAAGGATCTTATATTACCTCGTATGATGCAAACTAACTAGTTACATATGCCGGCAACGAGAAACATTTGGCACTTATGATCACGATTCATTAATTTAGCAAAACACGCGATTTTCGTTCAAGGAAATCGAAGCAAGACGCAAACTTTCGCCGAAGTCAATATTTCATCGACATCGGCATTCGCTGCCTTGCTCGTCCCGCACGAGCTGAAGTCGGACGAGCGCAACGATCTAGCTAATTAAGTATGTGCAACATGATACGATAACGTGGTGATTTACATACTCACCCAAGCCCTTTATGCCGTTTTCCTAATGCCAGTGCTGATGTACCGCGCATAGTTCGCTTTCAGACTGCTGTACCTACCTTATTTCACAATATATATATTTCACAACATCACATACATTGATCTGACTCCGAGATAGGTAGCTTAAGCACCTGTGTTACGGATATTGATTCAATAGTGGGATTACAAATAGGTATATACATATAATACTTTTCTTTTGTACAACCTGTGCGGATAAAGAATGGGATCAGAAATGGCGGCGCATCTATTCACTTCTCGCTCGCACACTATTTGCGTCTATACTCGCACCCCACGAGTGCGTATATATAGACGCAAATAGTGTGCGAGCAGGTTGTAAATACATACTTATAATATATAGAAAACACCCAGACCAATACAAACAGTCATGTTCATGCACACAAATGTTTGTACTGTGCGGGGATTGAACTCGCAACCCTTGTAGTGCAGTCATTGAAGCGAAAAATACGGTCTTACCTCCGATTTTTTTACTTTGAACTGAATTGCATACAATTTTGGATTTAGGCTCATCTTACCCTTAACTTCAAAAGTGAAAATGATCTGAACTCCGCCTATTATTTTTAAGGGGTGTAAGCAACCCCTTAATGGAAAAATTGACATTTGGTGGAAATTGCACTTATGAAACCCATTGATTTAAAAGAAAAAAACATTAGATGCTCCCCTTATTTGCAATACAGCTCACTTATTTTACGTGCAAAAGACTTTTAATAGTGCTCATTTTAAAGCTTATTTCAAGCACTACTAAACCCTTTTGTATTAGAATGCATAAAATGCATCTGCTCGCCGCTAGATGGCATTGACCACATCGATTAAATTTCAGACAAAATAAAAAACGGCTTTGATCTTTAATATCTAGCTAAATATTGCACTTAGAATACTTTATAAAAAACCAAATTGTTCATTGTTTTACCTGCTACAATTTTGTTCTGTATAAAATTTTCGATAAAACGTATATTTTTGGAGATATTTGCAAAAAACCGATGAAAAACGTGAAATAATTGTGAATTTTCACTTGCCAATAACTTGAAAAGTATTGGATTTTTTGAAAAACTTTATAGATGATTTTTTGCTTAAAATTAGGCCTTCTATCGATATCCAAGGTTATTTTGCAAAAAAAAAAATCACCCACGAGAAGGGGTGGCAACCACCCCCAGGGTGGTTGCGGAGTTCAAATCATTTTCACTTTTGAAGTTAAGGGTAAGATGAACCTAATTCCAAAATTGTATGCAATTCGGTTCACAGTAAAAAAAATCGGAGCAATAATGCTTCAATGACTGCACTATTGTACCAAAGGCAGCGTTCACTACCACTGTTCCAAACGACCTTGTAAAGATGCTTATTAGGTAAGTACTAATTTGATGGTACTTTGTAAAAATGGTGCCGAAGTATCTACTACACAGTGTGTTCTTTTTTATGTGATAGTTGGCAGACGGGCAGACGGATCACCTGCTGGTAACTAAGCGATTGCCGCCGCCCATTGACAACTGCAATACCTATGGAATCACAAGTGCGCTACCAAACTTTAAGCCCCCCTTTCCCCATATTATCGGAAACATAGTAGAGACACTGTTTTACGCCGGTTTTCTGTAAGGCCGTGGTATTACTTCGATTGGATCGGCTCATTAATAATAATAATAAAATAATAAAAATATTTATTTTCGTTAACAAAGTTTGAATTTAGTAGTTAGTGGATGGAGTCTCCATTTAAGCTGAAAAGCCTGTGTTTGGAAACCCCGCTCTTCCTTATTATATTATTTTTTTTTTTTTAATATTGGCACTGTGTTATTTAATACATAATTTACATAGATAGGTAAGTTAGATATTACAATATTGAAATCTAAACTATACTAAGAGGCGACTGTGTATGATTATGAGTATTTGTAAGTATGTGTTTGTTTGTATGTGCGTGTGTGTGTGTGTGTGTGTGTGTGTGTGTGTGTGTGTGTGTGTGTGTGTGTGTGTGTGTGTGTATGTGCGCGCGTGCGTGTGATATGTGTGTTTGGCTTGTGTCCATGTTTGTGAGCTATAAGTTGCGGTTTAATACAGATTCTATTTCATCATATGTTTTTGACTGAACCCATTCTTCTAAGAGCTTTTTTGCAGTTACGTAGTTTGTGGCATATATATTTAATTCTTTATTCATTTTATTAAAAAGATAAGTAGAACGTGAGCCAAATTGTCTACTGGCAAACGTAGTTTTAAAAGATTTTGGACAGATTACATTTTTTCGCCGCCTCGACCAGACTTGTGGAACGTAGGGTATGGATTTATGTTTTTTTAATGTTATTAAAATTAAATACAATCTTCTGACTGAAAGCAGACCACTAATGCAGTACAAGCTTTCTGTAGGGAATCGCCTTTTTTTAAAATACATGACCTTTATAAGTGAACGTTGTGCTCTTTCTAAATTAATGAAATGTGATTTTGTAGCACCTCCCCAAACTGGAATGCAGTAGGTAATAATTGATTGCGCAAGCGAGATGTATATTTGGTTTAGGAGATGTTTGGGAGAGTCATTATTTCCAAAACTTTCCGGTATTACATATCTAAGGGTTTTAAAGATCCAGATAAATTTTCTAGTCCTATTTATAACATGATCTACATGAGCGTACCACGATAATCTTTGGTCCACAATAACACCAAGGTACCTCGTTTGTGGGACCTTTTCTATACTAAGGCAGTTGCAGGTACTGGTGCTGACATCTTCGGCACACAAATGTATTTTTAGGCAAAAATCATTCGCCGGCTGAGAATTGTTATTGATGCTAAAGCAAATATAATTTGTTTTTGAGGCATTCAGAGTAAGGCGATTATGTCGCAACCAGAGTGCGACCCGCGCCAGTGTGATTTCTGCATAAGACTTAACTGCTTCCCAGGTATCACCAGCGATCAACAGTGCTGTGTCATCGGCATAAGACAGTACTTTGGCATTAGGGATGCTCATTCCACACAGGTCGTTGATGTAAATGAGGAATAACGTAGGTCCCAAGACGCTGCCCTGTGGTACGCCACATGTCACATCCGCATCCTTACTTACGTATCCTGAAATTTTTACACGTTGCTTTCTTCCAGAAAGGTAGCTTTCAAAAAGGGTAAGCTGCGTCCCTCTTATTCCGATGCGTTCTAACTTGTGTATAAGGATGGGAATGGAGACAGTATCAAAGGCTTTTTTTAAGTCTAAGAAAACCGACAGACATTTTTTACCACTGTCAAGCTGCTCAGTTACAAAAGAACTTAACTCAATAATGGCATCCTCTGTCGACTTTCCCTGTCTAAAACCAAACTGTGTAGGCGATAGTAAATTAAATTCGTTTAGATAATTAGTCAGTCTAATGTTAAGCAGCTTTTCCAGAACTTTAGATATAGCGGGTAGAACAGATATCGGCCTATAGTTACTAATATCTTCTTCACTCCCACTCTTATACACGGGTGTAATAATTGATTGTTTAAGAGGTGCAGGAAATACTCCTTTCTCAAAACATAAATTAGCTAGATGAGTGATGATAGGGGCAACGTACATCGATTGCAAATTTCAAAAAATCATTAGAGATATTATCCCATCCTGGGGCGCTACTTGGTTTAAGGTTTAATATAATATTTTTAACTTCATCAATATACGTAGGGAGCAAGGCAAAAGATTGTATCGGGGAGTGGCTATCTGGCATCGGTGTAATATTTTTGTTTGAATCGTGATTAATTTGTATAGCAAGTTGCGCACCTATGTTAGCAAAATAATTGTTTATGTAGTTAGCAGATTCAGTAGGCGAAGATTTTATGTTGAGTAGCTCGTTATTATTATGCTGTATCTTATTAGAGTAAGTAATATTTTTAATGTTTTTCCACAACAATTTATTATTTTTAAGTGATTTTAAAATGTTATCTCTATCATATAATCTTTTTAGTCGTTTAATTAAATTGTTACAGTAGTTCCTGTAACGCCTGTATGTAATTCGAAGAATATCATTATGCGGGTCATTACGAAGTTTTTTTTGGAGTGCATTCCTATGTCTTATACAACGTAAGATTCCAGGTGAGATCCATGGTTGTATTATTCTTTTACTACATGGAATAGAAGTCACCGAAGAATTCAGTTTGACACTTTCTATTATTTTGTCTATGAGGTTCTTAGTCACAGTCGTTGGATCACTGCAAAATAATAAGTGTGGTAAGTTTTTATTATGCAAATATTTTAGAGCAGCTTCAAAATTTATCGTGGTTTTCGTTTTATTATCTTTAGTTTGTTTATTACATTTCGAGATCGATAAAAATGTTGTGAAGTGATCCGAAACAGTTGTGTGTATAACTGCAACTGTTGCTTTGAACTTAATTTTATTTATCTTCAACATAATATGATCTAAGCAGTTATTTAACCTAGTAGGCAAGATATGTCCGGCTAGTATGCCATGGTTAGCAAGCATGTCCAAGTAACACATTCGATTTTTATATTCGTGTGTCGGTTCCGGTATCTTAGGGCGAATATTTATATTAATATCACCTGCTATTATGATACTACTATGTGTAGGTAGTGTCTCCAAATGAGAGCTCAAGGAATCAGTAAAGTTTTCTGCATTAATAGTAGATGGAGATCGATAAATACACAATATTGTGTTATTTAATACATCTACCTGCAAGCATGATGCTTGTTGTAGTTTTACTTCTTTAACCTTATGCTTAAGAGATTTTTTAACATATAAAGCAACCCCATCATTTTGGTTAAGTTGCATCATGGAACAATAGGCTATATAGTTTTGTAATTGTGGAAGCGGTTTTTTAGGATTTAGCCTACACTCCGTAAAAGTAATGACATCCACTTCAAATGAAAGAGTAGACATAGTAACACAAAAGTCATCAAAATTTCGGTATATACTAACAATGTTTTGTGATATTAACGTAAAGTCATTTTTCTTAATACATATGTGCTTTTCAAGTTCATTATCATCGCATTCAAAAGAATTTGCTATTTCCAATCTGTCTATTTCTTGCAGTGTCTGTAATGTTTTAGCCATCATTTAATAGGTTTGAAAGCATGGTTTTACATTTGCAGGGGATATGCCATGTACAAGTTATAAAAAGCGGGTGGCAGCACACATTGTGGAATATAAGTAAATCGGGTGTGAAACGTATATAATGTGTGCACTGTGTGTAAAGCAATTTGAAACACACGGGTTGAAATATATGATAAAAAGTAGTATGAAGTGTATGTGTGTATTTTTTGTGTAATGTGTAAGTGAGTTGCGAAAGAGTGTGTAACAAAGTTAACTAGACTTATTAGCAATATAAAGCTAAATTGGCTTACAGAGAAGGCATAATGACAAACCAGTATAGCTAAAGCATAGAGGCATAAGCAGCAAGTATTTTCACCTAGTCAATTTTGACATAGGAGCGAGTGTACCTGTTCTTCATTTCTTATCATGATAATCGGCGACTGCTCATCTTTTCTGACATAAACCTTGCCATAAGCAGTCCAGCAGAACTTATAGTTTTTGGATTTTGCCAAATCACGAGATAAATAGTGCAGCCGAGCACTATTTGCTGTAAGATGTTCTGACAAGAAAATAGGAACCTCTTCATTGGTTTTCATTCCAATGTGTTTAGCACGAAGTTTTTCATGATGTCTATTATTATACATCTTTGCTTTCTTAAGAAGATCCGTCTTCAATAATGTTGAATTAGTCTCCACTATTATAGGCGCGTTTGTACGTTCTGTTTTTTTACTTTTGACTCTATAAATGTCTTTAATATCAGACAGTGTCATTTTGCAATCGAGGTTGTTAGAGAGACAGACAACCATCTCAACTAACTCCTTTTTGCTCTCATTTTCTATCCTTGGCACGTTTTTTATCACGAAGTCTGCTTTGCGATGGGCAATTTGTCCTTCCTCTAGCTTATTTTCAAGCAGCCGAATATATTCTCTATCCTCTTTTAATTGACACTCCAAATTACTTATTTTGTTCCTTAATTCTTCATTCTGCACACTCAAACAGGTTATAGCACTCTCGATGTTTTGATTTGAGTCTTTTATTGTTTTTAAAGTAGCGTTGACCTCATCTAACTGTTGTCCATGAGTAGAAGTTAGATATGATAACATTTTTCTTACTTCATCCTTAAAGTCATTGAGTTGGTCACTAATAGATGGTACATTGGCCCTTGTCCTAGCAGTCACGTAATCTTGCGGCGGCGAAGTAGTGACATCCTCCGAGAAACAAATCGACATGTCCGGGTCTGAGGGGCACTCCTTCACCGTGTTATTCATGTTTCCAATTTCTTGCTACCAGGAAAGTATAACTTAAAGGATGCGCGCGAGTAACAACGGACGCAGAGTAGGTGACGTACGTACGTGACGTGTTGTGTGACGTCATTCATGCCGAAGCGTGGTTTTCCCACGTTATTCTTCTTTATTTCTACCATTAGCGCCTAGCTAAATTAAGGAGTATGTGAGGAAAACATCGTGCGTTACGGATAGTTTCTGAAAAGTGTAACCATGATTCAGTTGCTCGGGTTCCCCTGTTAAAAAGTGGCAAAGGTCAAACGGCAGTCAATTTATTGTAATAACCAGAGTCCCCAAATCCTGAATCATGGTCGAAGCGTACCCAGAGAGACAGCTTTGGATGCAAACGGGAATCACAAGGTAAGCGAGGAGTGTGTTCTTCTTTTAATCGTAGAGTCGCTAACATGTTTTCATCATTATAGTTCGAGCCATCTATGAAGATGCGCCCCACTTATTTTTGACTTAATCAATTCTCGTAATAACTACATTGTTTCCTAGTGATTGGTTTGTCGTTGTGTAAAGCAAATTAACATACATCTATGTCCGATTTTAGTGTGGCTAAAATGTCTATTGGACTTTAAAGTTTCCTTACAAAGTTTTCTATTCAAACTCAACAACCATTTAATGTATTGTAAGGCAATAGGAACGTTTTAGAAGTCAAAAGGTTTCTTCTACATTGTTGCGACTAAATTGAAATTCTTTCACTAATTCGTGATGACACGGAAAGGGAGTGGGTATGCCAAGAATGTAATCTAACGTAGTTAATATAGTCCTACTTAGGTACCTAGGTTTAAAATTAAAACGTCGTTACAGATACAATCTATAAGATTTACTGATTATGCAGAACGTTATTCGATATTGCTCCATCATCATCAGCCTATTTAAGTCCCCACTGCTGGGGCACGGGCCTCCCTCAATCACATGAGGGGTAATTGCCATACTCACCACGCTTGGCAGACGGGTTGGCGAGGGTTTTGATATAAATGCAGAGTTTTCCTTCTCTGGGTGCTGATGATCATGCTAGCAGCTTTACCTTAGTCGCCTTTTACGACACCTCGGTAAGAGTGAGGGTGGCCTATTCTACTCTGTCGGGGACCACACGGCGTGGATATTGCTAATGCAAATTTTAAAAGTGTTTTACGTTGGTATCTGAGTTTTAGGCTAGGCTCACGGCGAATCAAGCTCTTACCAAAGTCGACTTGATAAAGTGCGCGGTAGACTAATTGGTCAGAGCAATTTGCCGGGTTCGTAAAAGGTGGATTCAAGTCCCATTCAATGACAGTCGATAATTTTCTAAGAAAAAATGCAAAACTTTTGAGTTTAAGGGTATAGAATTGTGATCTGAACATACTAGTTTAGCTAATGCTTGTCATTATAGTCATGGCGCGCGTGTCACCCCATTGCTCTGGCCATGGTGTATTTACATATCTAGTCATCGTGATTAGTAACGATATAGCTACGTCTACACCATCGCACACGGCATGTCGAGTGTCCGGCCGATGAGAACAACGCCTTTATAAATAATACTCGAATGAGACGCACGTTTATCAACCTTTATTATGTTCGCCATGTGAGCTAGTGATGTGACAAGAGTCAAATGTGAAACTATTGAACTCGAGGTATTTATAATTTTACAAATTCATTATCATCATCATTTCAGCCAATAGACGTCCAGTGCTGGACATAGACCTCCCCCAATGTTCTCCACACAGATCGGTTCTGTGCCGCTGGCATCCAATGGATTCCCGCGATCTGCATCAGATCTACAAATTCATCGCTTCGATGTATTTACCAGATCCGAATCCTGAATTATGGTCTAAGCTTACCCCGGGATACCATAATCTAGTATTCATAAAACATTCTTATTATGTGACTTGCTGTGCACTGTATAGTGCGTTTATATTTTTTTTATTATTTAGGTACTCGAGTGCTTTAGATGTTATCCCATTTGTCCTAATTCGAGGCACCTGTCACATAGTCCGAGCTACATAGGTACCCAGACGGTATGGTATATTGCACCCCGAAAGTTATATACTGATACTAATATCTTGTGTACAATTTAGGCGAAATACAAATACGTTTATTGTTTATAAAGACTGATACATATTTAAAACATAACAGTAGGTAAAGTATATATGCAATAATAAGAAAATGGAGGTGGCTTAGCTTGTGCTGCCACAGAATGAGACATTCCATGGCAGCGCTGGTTTTCAGCCAATCCAGCTTCTCTGAAGGCAGAAGTCAAGAAGGTAGGAAGGAAGGAATCATCTCTAGGAGCCGACATTTTATTCGTATTTTTTTTTCAATGACACTCGAGTCAGTTGAGTAAAAGTTGAGTCGAGTCGTATCACTACAGCGAGCGTTGATTCTCCGGATTATTAATGACATTTTTGCAGTTTTTTTTTCAATATCACTCGAGTCAGTTAAGTCGAGTCGTATCACTAGTGCGAGCGTTGTTTCTCCGGATTATTATTCGTACACAATAACGACGCTCATGTATGGGCTATTATGCAGCACTAGTATGCAACTTGCGCGAAAGGCAATTTTATTTCTTTTAACGATCCTTCATTCCAATTTACTGTAGCTGAGAAATTCTTTGTATTAATGAAATAATTCAAGTCTACTCAATGTTAATAGGCATAATGATATTGCCAGATAAAAAACAAAGACTAAATAGGTAATTATAAAGCAGAATGTAATAATGATCCTGAGAGGCATGTTATGATAGATATAACTAAGGAGATTGGTTTTCCCCTGTCATAATAAACGTGGTTTTCTACCTACTGCTATTAAAGACAGCAACAGAGCTTCCTCCACAGGTTTTTAATTTAAATGTAAATAAAACAAAACTACGCAAGTTGATTTTGAAGTTATCAATAAAAGATCGGTATTTATGCTAAAACAGGACGAAATAACGATTGAACATGAATGCCGCTTAAAACTCCATGATGACTTTGAATTTGTTAAGAATTTGCAATTCATGAATATTCATAACTTCTGATCAGTTCTTTGGATTCTCAATGCTCGAATCGTAATCGCAAAGAGCAGTCGTTACTTAGTGAATTGAAGATTTTGCAATAAGAGTAACCTTGGTTATGTTTGCCAATTGCAAAAAAAATACTTCCAATAGTAATAATCCCAACTTACAACATGTACCTATCTCAAATAAGATCTTTCAACTATTTTGCTCATAAGGATCATAGAGCGTATTTCAAACCAGTTATATTCTTTTTTTTTATAGTGACAGTATATTGGCTCTCCTCAGCCTGATGGTAAGCAAGAGAAGAGCCCGCGATGCAATTACATCGGAAGCGATGTGAGTTCTCCGTAGTTAAGAATTGTTAGTTGTGCGATTTTAAGATGACTACCGTTGTTTATAGATAGCTGTTGGAGAGATCAGTGGTAAAGTACACCAAGGCCCTTGGGGAACACCATTTAAACAGTTAGCTACTATTCTTTAACACTAGGTTTTCAATTAGCTAGGCCACACGCCACTAGTATAATTGTCATGTCCATTAAACATATTTCTTAATTAATGTAGAGTATTTTAAATACAGAATTAATTTGCTGCAAGACAACCTATGAAAACTTATAAGCTCATCGCCGTGTACGGGCTGTGTTGCAACTAGATGCGCGTGAGCATAAAAACTGGTAGTGTTACCTACCGGGGATCGAGTCCACGCGCGTGCCTAATCAGAAAGTGGTCGGATAAGCCGAGGGTATAACGTGCCATGGTAATGCATGAGACAAGAAAAACATTCGCATTTACTATTCTTTTATGTACCTAAATACACATAAAGTGTGTACCTAAGTTTTCAGTAAAAAATTCTTAGTGTCAGCCCGGAATCAGGAAGTTGGCTAAGCCGTTGGTCCTGCACCCGATCCCTCTCCAATTGTGTCACACTAGAGATGGGATTTATTTTTGGTCAATAGGCTAACGCTCCAAATAGGCAGAAACAACTTCGAGAGAGAAGCCAATAGAAGAATTCAGCTAGGCTGGGCAGCATTTGGTAAACTTCGTCAAGTCTTCTCGTCACCCATCCCTCAAAGTCTTAAGTCGAAAGTCTTCGACCAGTGCGTCCTTTCGATCATGACTTACGGTGCCGAGACGTGGACACTCACGGCTGGACTAGTCCACCGGTTCAAAGTCGCTCAAAGAGCTATTTAAAGGGCTATGCTCGGAGTATCTCTGAAGGACCGCATCAGAAATGATGTAATCCGACAGAGAACCAGTCACCGACATAGCCCACCGAATTAGCAAACTGAAGTGGCAGTGGGCTGGTCATATTAGCCGCAGAACTGACAGCCGTTGGAGCCGTAAAGTCCTTGAGTGGAGACCGCGACTCGGTAAGCGTAAGCGTAGTGTAGGACGCCCTGCGACAAGATGGGATGATGACATTCGAAGGCTGGCTGGTGTGGGCTGGATGAGAGTGGCATTAGGGGAGACCTATGTCCAGCAGTGGACGAGTTTGGGTTGCTGATGATGATTGATGATTGAGGCTAACGCTTGACCACAATCGCACCTGATGGAAAGCGACGATGAGGTCTAGGATGATACGCGTTTGCCTAAAAGAAGCCTGTTCACTCTTGCCTTAAAGATATATGGGAATGGAGATTGCACTTGGGCACTTTAATATATCATGCGTATGTGGCTGATCATTAAGATTGACTGCCGTAGCTGTAATCGGTTGGAGGATTATTAGTATAAAGTTTGATCAATTTTAATAATGACAGACTGAAGAAAATGAAAACCCATGCCATAGCTAAATGCTGAGTAGGAACCGTTACGCCACTCATCTTTTTTTTACATTATGGCGGACAAACGAGTAGACAGCTCACCTGATGGTAAGTTATTACCGCTGCCAATGGACATTTGCAACACACTAGGCATCACGGATGCGTTGTCGGCTCTTAAGTCTAAAGCTGTTTTTGTCTTTAGTAAAAAAAAACAATCTTTGCTTTTATGTCATTGAAAAATTAAGCTTAAAAAATAAAAACGCACACATGTAGAACCAAACGTTTTTGAAATAAAAGTGAGAATCGATGATGTGTGGCGGACCGTACAGCTCGACGTACCTAATATTTATTTTCACCACAGCTGATGTGATGCAGCTCCACATCTTACCTCAACCGGAGTGTGTACAAAATCGATAATCGGTGCACATAATGTTTTTATGAAAATATACGCCAGATTTACTATATTATACAACCTACGTGTAACTTTGTCGTAATCTTACAAGAAGTAACGAAAGTACTAAGGTACCAATTGTCTGCCAAAGAAACAGGCAGCCAATGGACAATACGACAAATAAATATATTAGCATTTTATACGCTTTTCGAATATAGAAAGAGAAAAAAGATGACCCATATTATTTAGTTATCATTAAAAGTGTTTTTATTAAAATATTTATTTTCTAAATTATTAATTAATATGCCGGAAATGACGCAGTCCTGAGGTTCAACGTATTGAGATGTCGGTGCTATATGTCCAATAAAAAAGTTTAGGTGACTTAAGTTACTTGCTGTCACAGTCATTGTTTTGTCTTGTCATTTTATGATCAGAAATTTTACTTTTTTTTTAAATCAGCGTGAGCAAAAGCGTTATTAATTTGTCATGCCGAGTGATGACGTCACAGGAGGATTTTTACATTTCATTTATTTCTCCATAAATATCTGTTTAAAAATTCTGAAATTAATTTTCTTAAATTTCTATGAGTCTAATCTACAAATAGTGTTTTTCATTTCGGAAAAAGTTTTTTGTCGTATTGTCCATTGTTACCTTAGTAGGTACACTCAGGTGAGATACAACTGAAGGGCAGTGGCGATGGTGAGAGAGATTCCATAAGTGGTTTGCCCCCCTCTTAGACCATGGAGAGCCACGGTTCGGCATGAATGGGACGGCTTGACCAGAGTGATACCTGCCTCATAGAAAATTGGCGTGAAGCAGCTTCTGTGTTTCGATGCGTGTACGCAGTGAGGGTACGGGGGGTTTAAAGGTTGGCAGCGCACTTGTGACTCCACTGGTGTTGCGGGATGTCCATGGGCGGCGGCAATCATTTACCATCAGGTGATCCGTCTGCTCGTCTGCCATTTATCACATAAAAAAACAAAATTTTAAATTAGGGTTTTTCTTACCTTGCCCGTGGAAGTTCATTATAGTGATATAAGTAAAGTAAGTAAGTAAGTTGCGTAAAAGCATCTTGCAAATTACTGTACTAATATGGTTGTAAGAAATGTCGTAGCAAGTGCTAAACAAATCGTTTTTCTCTTAAATTGCTAGAAGTGTCGCATAACGGCGTGTAGTACCCAATCTGTATGTCTAGAAACGACATTTTACGCCATTAGTTAGGTACGTAATTTCTGTATAAACAAGTTATGTAACATTTAGTTATTTGTTAAAGAGGTTTCACTACTTTCTCAGAGCGTTTATTGCAGACAGATGTTACCGGAGTGAGTGGTTTCTTTGAAGCCTTTATTTATAAACTGAGGTTAAAGTAATGCAATGAGGGTCTTCGCGTGTGAAAAATCCGCTAGATGGAGTGGATTGGAGTGAGGTCCATATACATTGTGATTGTTTTTTTTTTCTAACCGTTTCGAGGCATTTGTATTTCAAAACATATTTGAATATTTTAAAACCACTGGATCAAGGATATTTTCAATAAAATAGCGTTGACCTTCATTTGACCCTAGATGCCCTAGCAATTCAGACAGGTTGTATTCAGAAGATTTACATATAGGTAACAACAATGTTTCAGTGACTTATTCACCCGGACCAAGTAACAGATGGCGCTAGTTGTGTTGTATCCAAAAGATAATATTAGTATAACTTCGTGGTGACAACAATGTCTCAGTGACTTATTCAGCCCGGTTATTATTAAACGTGATCTGTCAAAATGTCAATTTGACAAACTAAACAACCAATGCGATTGATGCTGGACCTCAGTCCAACAGTACGCCATCTAGCGGATTTTTCACAAGCGAAAACCCTCATTGACAAGTTAATATGAAACTAACATAAGATTTTGTAGATCTTTAGGTACGTTAAGAGCAAACCAGAGTGACAATTTATGATTTGGTGATTGTCGTAGGAAGGCATGTAGTAACCTATAACTACATATTGATGTGATTTTTTTTTATATACATCTTATGATTAAATATCCTAAATTATGATCCAAGCGTAGTCCTTATTGAAATTATATGTCCAAACGTAGAAATTGGATTAAAGCGCGGAGGGTTATTATTATTAACAAAGTGAATTTAATTAAATAGCGTAAAATGGTCTTAGAAATCGCTTTTATATACTCCACGGAACTTAGGAACTAAGCTTCAAAAATTAAAATCGCCCTACAAAGGTATGCAACTTGGTAATAGATGTTATAATATTTTATGAAAGCAATCTTTTGAAATTTATTCTTAAGTAAAAAACGAACTTAAGGCGACGGGTAGCGTCACCAATCGATTTAAATTGTTAGCTACTAAATCGGATCTATTTTAAACAATGTCGGGCTAACAACCTCTCGGCAAATACTTACACTATTTATTAAATAACTAAGCACACATGTTAGGGTCCGTTTTTGTACGCGAAAAATTGATTCACGCCAAAAGTGGCCACTTTTGGCGTCAATAAATTTTTCGCGTACGTGTTGAACCCAACATTTGTGCTTGGTTATTTAATAAATAGTATAAGTGTTTGCCAAGAGGTTGTAACCCCGACATTGTTTAAAATAGATCCGGTTTAGTAGCTAAAAATTAAAATCGATTGGCGTCGCTGGTGTGCCCTACCCGTCACCTTAAAAAATTATCTCGTGTTCAGGCGGGAATTGAAACCACATCTTCCACAATCCGGGTGGCCGTTTTACCAATTAGACCACTGAGATGAAATTTTTAAGGGCCATATTAACTCGGTAATACCTCGTAATTAAGGAATGTGCAAAGAGTTTTCTGCGACTGAAAAGAATAATAACTACGGAAACGATACAATATACTACATGTGCGGATAAAGAATGGGATCAGAAATGGCGGCGCATCTATTCACTTCTCGCTCGCACACTATTTGCGTCTATACTCGCACTCGTGGGGTGCGAGTATAGACGCAAATAGTGTGCGAGCGAGAAGTGAATAGATGTGCACTCGTGGGGTGCGAGTATAGACGCAAATAGTGTGCGAGCGAGAAGTGAATAGATGAGGCGCTATTTTTGATCCCATTCTTTATCCGCACAGGTTGTAAGGTATGTAAGCGGATCTCTGCGAGGCACTACAGTGGAAGTTAAATACTAATTAGCATTTCGCCGAACATTTGTAATCACCAAGTGCGTTGAGCTTAAACTGTACAATAAAGGCAATTGGAGTTACGACACAACTGGCGGCAGTGCGTTGCGAACCTATACTATTTCAAAGGCACAATCACATATAGATATAGAGCATAACCTACCTTGTACACTCTTGGACAAACCAAATCGGCGCGACTCCGGAGATTTTTATGATTATATCCAAAAATGTTTTTTGCGAGGTGTCGTAAAAGGCGACTAAAGTAAAGCTGCTGGCATGATCAACAGCACCCAGAAAAGGAAAACTCTGCATTTATATCAAAACCCTCGCCAACCCGTCTGCCAAGCGTGGTGAGTATGGCAATTACCCCTCATGTGATTGAGGGAGGCCCTTGCCCCAGCAGTGGGGACTTCAATGGGCTGATGATGATATCCAAAAAATGATTTTTAATGTGATAGGTGGCAGTGTGACATGCAGACGGTTTGCTTGATGGTAAGCGATTGCAGCCGCCCATAGACACCAGTGGAGTCACAAGTGTGTTGTCAACCTTTCAACCTCCTCCTCCCCCTCTGGTACCCGCACTCACGTAGCGAAATACAGCACAGTGCTGCTTCACGCTGGTTTTCTGTGAGGCCGTGGTATCACTCCGGTCGAGCTGGCCCATTCATGCCGAAGTGTGGCTCTCCCACGGTCAATTTAATCTTTGTTTACACTATATATTATTGCAAAGCTGTCGCAGAGCCCGGAGTATGTACGTACGTTTGTACTATGATCCAGGTTTTGGTAAGCCTAATACATAATTACAATGAGCCACTGCCATCTAACTTTCACAAACCTTAAAATAGGAAAGCAGACTCACTGAATTATGGTTACACGTTCTCAGAATCAGTATCTCAATAATTTAAGGTTACCAGTTTAAGAAACTATCCGATCCCCTCGATGATTTTTCTCACCGACGAGCGAATGGTAGAAACAAGCATTTAGATTTGAAAAATCCAAAACGAGGATTTTTTTGCCAAGATTGAATAAAAAAAAATGAATTGTAAATCTGGTTCCGTTTAAATTCATTTTAATTTCGTATTCAGAACTGATCTTTAACTAAAAGCACACCATAGGCTTCTAATCGAAGATACTAGGAATAAACTGCGTGTGTTGGGCGTCCGCGTCAGCGCGGCGGGCGTCATTACATTAAATCATAAAAAGATTAATTATAATTATAATCACGCAGCAACCCCAATTTTCTTGTCTTGAAGTGTACTTAAGTAAGAGGGGCGACCGAGTGGCAGTCGAAACAATCGGAACAAACACTCGTAAAAAATATTTACTTTACGCGTTCCGAGCCGGCGACGCTGACAAAAACTCGAGTTGCGAAACAAGCGCGAAATATTCGCGACGCTGGGAATTTCTTTTCCAGAATTTTGCACCTTTTTTTTTATGTGATAGGTGGCAGACGAGCAGACGGATCGGCTGATAATGATGATTGCCGCCGCCCATAGACACCCGCGACACCAGTGGAGGTGCGCTGCCAACCTTTCAACCTCCCTTTCCCCCGGATTGAGCCTCCGGTTCCTTCACTCATGCAGCGTAACACAGCACAGTGCTGCTTCACGCCGGTTTTCTGTGAGGCCGTATCACTCGGGTCGAGCCGGCCCATTCATGCCGAAGAATGGCTCTTCCACGGTCGAAAAGTATGCGCCAGTAGCTCAGTGTATAAGAACGTGAACCTTCTTAAAGAAAGCTCGTAGGTTCGAAACCTCTAGATTTATCAAGCATAATATGTGCATATTTCTACTACAAGGAAAATTTAAAATTTGAAAAACACCGTAGGCGGCCATCTTGGATTTGAAATTTGTCACAATAAATATATTCTGCTACTCAAGCCCTTTTATATGATACCCATATTGTGGGAGTTGTGTTAAAACATACAATCCATATCTTTGTGACGGCGGTCATCTTGGATCTATTTATCCTTATTCATCATTCAAATTTCAAATTTTAAATTTCAAAATTCAAATTTTAAATTTCAAATTCAAAATTTCAAATAGTTTTATTGCCAGTTAAGTGTTACAATGGTGTCACAATAAATAATGCTATTTAACCACCTTTTACAGGCATTGCAATCTTTCAAACAAAAAAAAACAAAATCAAAATCAGTTCATTTGTTCGGTAGCTACGATGCCATAGACAGACACACATACACACACAGACATGTCTAACTTATAACACCCCGTCGTTTTTGCGTCGGGGGTTAAAAAGGGAAACCTCGTGAGGAAACCTGCATGTTTCGAATTGTGTGACCAAAATGTATAACCATGATTCAGTTGGGTAGGTTCTCCTATCACAGGCATTCGGTAGATACATTGTAATTATATTTTAGACTCGTTGCTGGATCATGGTTTAAGCGTACCCTGTGCTCCAACGCACCGGCTTTGACGTTACCGTCATCATCATCATTTCAGCCAATAGACGTCCACTGCTGGACATAGGCCTCCTCTAATGTTCTCTACACAGATCGGGCCTGTGCCACCCGCATCCAATGGTGTCCCGCGATCTTCACCAGATCGTCGGTCCGCCTTGTGGGGGGACGTAACCGGATACCCCCGAAATCAGATTTCAAAAAAAATCAGTACACCATTTTTCAGAACTAACTTGGGTAACCAATACCTAGAATGTGCTAGAATTTAATGAAATTTCCAATATTACACACGATATTGATATTTTCCACGATTCCTTTACAGGTTTTAAAAGAAAACTGCTGAAATAACTCATACTATTACTATTTTAAAGCAAATCCATTGTATAATCTATATTTAGAAAATTTTAATAAGTACACATGTAATTCTACTCTGCCGGGGACTTCACTCTTACCGAGGTGTCGTAAAAGGCGACTAAGGTAAAGCTGCTGGCATGATCATCAGCACCCAGAGAAGGAAAACTCTGCATTTATATCAAAACCCTCGCCAACCCGTCTGCCAATCGTGGTGAGTATGGCAATTACCCCTCATGTGATTGAGGGAGGCCCTTGCTCCAGCCCTTGCAGCTTGCCTTAAATGGGCTGACGACGACACATGTAATGTATGTAATTGATTAATTACGTTTTGTCTCTTGTATACTTACAAAAGATGTGTTCGCCTGTAATTGCCATACATTCTGACATCTAATTTATTCTAAAAAGCTGTTAAAATTATTTTTTCTATGATGTGCCGTTGGTGAACCTAAATAAATAAATAGATAAAACGGGGAAGACACGCTGAGATGAGGACAAAAACGAAGTAGTATCGTCTTTGGAACTATTTTAATTGAAATTACCACTTGACCGCGAGTGACTCCGGTTATACTTTATTCCAAATGTCTATCTTACTAATTAATTAGAACTTGCATCCGGCTAAGACACAAGCTCATGAGAATGTATTTATCGTTTAATAAATATCTGTTTTTTTCTTTCACATTCCTCTATGTATAGCTTCTATACCTAAATAGTTAATGTACTAGTATCTACATACCTAATTATATTTTTGTTTTGATATAGGTAAAACTATATTTCTAACGTAGCACACGTATTCTTGATGTAGAAACCTAAATCTTGATGATGACTCTTTTTTGATAGGCAGAACATAGTAATACCTAATCAAGATTTTTTCAGAAGAACTGGAGCCCGAGAATTGGGCTCCTGGACCCAATTCTCGTGCTCGTGATATTTGTTTACATACGACATATATCACCAAAACACAGTTTTATTGTATGGTTTTCAGGTGATATCCGCCATGTTTTCAAAATATCACGAGCACGAGAATTGGGCTGCAGAGCGTTTAAAAAAGATACTTATATGAAAACTAATATAGTATTTCCATAAGTCTCAATTTGGGATAATGTTAATTTAATATAAATAGAATTTAGGTTTTAAATTGTACTTATAAATGAACATTTTTTTTTTATTTTAATGTTCTTTTTTTAGCTTCATTTGTCCAGCGCAGGACAGGCTCTTCAGGAATTTGAAGTGGTGTCAGAAACGTGATTTTTGGTTATAAGCGTGAAGAAACTTGGAGGCAATGATATTCCATTGTTGACTCATCATATGTTTTCCAAATCCCACTTTCTCGATGGTAATACTGATCCACCTCTTGATTAATATCTGGATGCAGTAATCTCACCCTTTCTAGATTTCACAACATTACCAACTATGGTATATTCTTGATTTTGAAAGCGCACGGACTAGCCTCAATATTTAAATGCTTAATCCTTCGTGGGTGGTTTATTCATTACTGGATAAATTCTGGCATAAAAGGATAATATTTCTATTTATTTCAATCAAACATGTTTCTGTAGACCTGAAGCATTACTATCTTATATGTTTAATATCTTCTCGTAGCTGCTATTAACTTTTATGCTTCTTTTAATGAATACTACCGTTTATATGAACGTGTTACACATGACGAAATCATGCTAAGGATCCCGCCGTATCATTAAGTGCATTCAAAGTTAGTTTTATATACTTAAGTAGGATGAATAGTAGTTGCCTATTATATTATACTTAGGCTCGTTTATTTCTGAGAGTTAAAACTGACTGATGAGTATCCTGGCAATAGTGAATTCCTTGCAAATTCAGGGACATTTTAATCTTAATATTTTTGCGTATTATTCGCCTACACTTGGTTATTATTCGTATCTTAAGTGCTTTCTCTTATTTGTGTAAACCTGCGTCCACTACATGTTTGCATACAAAATGTACTTGTGGGAACTAGCTTTTCTTGTGGGTTCAGTAAAGTAGGCTTATTGATCCCATGAAGGTTACTAACTAAACATAAAATTTCATTGATTGTTTGTGCATTTTTTTTTTACTGTAGATAGGTAAGCGTTTGACTATATTTCATCTGATGGTAAGTGATAATATGGTCTAAGATGTAGCACGATTACCTAGAAGATACCTATTCACTCGCGCTTTGAAAAGCCCCAAATTGTAGCCTCTAGGGAACACCTCCTCAGGCCACTGATTCCACTGTTTCGCAGTGCGAATAAGGAAACAGGATTCAAACCTCTTTGGTATTTCTACCATGTACCGGTGTCGTTTAAGGGTCTGCCTGGTGGAGTAGTGGAAAAATGGAGATGCTCCAATGGCATTGTACCGTTCCGTGGCGTACTCTCCAAAATATATCCGATAGAAGATCGATAAGCTTGCTACCTTGTGGCGGTGTTTCGGTCGGTCATTTTTTTTAAATTGGACTGTATATTTTAAGTTTCTTTTGATTGCATCACTCACCAAAATCACAGGACAGAATGATATTATGCAAAAACCTTTGTGGCGAGGGAAATGCTTATTGGAAGTGAACTTGAATACTCGTATACATAATGGAATTGTACTAAATGTTCGCGCCACACACATCTATTTCGAGCTTATTAAAAATCTGCTCAATTCCAGTCTAATTAGGTACGTTACGACTGACTTGGGTTCATTTAGCACGGCGCAGCCAGGTTGCAGTGTTGTGCATTTATTGCAAATTAGCATCAGTACGGCGGGTGCGCATGCGCCGGCGCGATCAAAGGACCCAATAAAAATGGGACTTTACTATTTGTAGTGTTTCTTTTAAAACGTAATACAGATGCCCCAACCACGAGATAAAGCAAACTGTCCGAATGACCGCAGCTTATACCGGCAATACGCATTTAAGACCTTAATAGACACTATTGAATAATACTTGCTAGTGCCTTTTTTACTTTTTTTTGAATAGGTACCTTTTGAGTGCCATTCTTTAGAGATGTCCATATTGCGGTTAAGTTGCTTTTACCCCAGTTCGCTGAATGGACTAGTGTTGCCCAGGCAACACTGGTACATTAATTTGGTCGGATTTTGTGAGATATCTTGATCCGCAACTCCGCAAGACACGACACGACTCGCAAGTTAATACCAGGATATTATTACCGAATTTAATTTATGCCAAAGCGTGGTTCTCCCACGGTCGATATAAGTAATCTATCTTTTAATAATTATGGTTATAGCACAAAATAAATTTCATTATCGGAACTCTTAGAGCTAAACCACAAAGAGTTGTATAGACCAAGAAAACTAAAGCCTCCTTATTACATATCACGAACCGAGGATAGTCCCGAAACAAAAGTCGTGCCAGCCTCTTTTAACATTGCGTTTGGAACGGGATGACATAAGTTTAACGCGATGAATGAATGAATGAATATACTTTTATTGCACTCAAAATAAAGCACGAGAACTTAAAAACTAGGAATCACAGGATGTGTACAACGAAGGCGGCCTTATCACTATGAGCGATCTCTTCCAGGCAACTTTTGGGTAAAGGACACTTGATGAAGGTGTAGGGCGGTGCAATCTTTATATTTATATTCTTACACAGAAAGTTTAAATACAAATAAATATATAAAATATGAATACACTAATGCATACATATTATAATGATTAAATATAGCAACTAAAATAATAACAATGGACCTCAAAGCAGACGAATGATTTTAATCAGAGGACAGGAAGAGATGGGGAAGAGGAAGGGGGAACGCGCTTTATAATAAGGTGGCCTAAGTCTCGCTTCAACTTTGCATTGGTACATCACTAGTAGATCATAGTGTTTAGATAGCGCACCGGACTTTCATTTCGTCTGTTTGCTTACATGCGTAGGCGCAATAAAGAATAGCTATGAGTATCTACGAGGACATTATTAATTAATCCTGTCTGATAACTACGCTGATACACACAATTATTCACATAATATCTTCGATCTGTAAGGCAAAGCTTCGGTCCAAAATCTAATTTATTATTAGCATTGTTTGGAATTACAAATTTCAAAATTGTAAAGTATTTTATACTAATAAATTAATTCAGATGATGTTATGATCTCACATAAAATCTCGTACCTATATCTACATTATAACAAGAGCATTTCTTGTTATCCTGTACTTTAACTATGATTTGAGCATGAACTTGGGAACTTTCCTCTAGTATGAGTTACCAAAAATACATTATAATAGTTTGAGCAGTGCACTCGATCAATTTATGTAGGTAAACTAACTTTTTACCCGACTACGGCGAAGCAAAAGGAGGGTTATTACTTTGACCTGTATGTATGTATGGTTGTTCATCTGTTCCCTCATAACTTCTAAACTAGTTAACATATTTGAACAAATGAGGTGTCGTTAGAAGAGTCTTGATTGTCTTCTGGTTATAAGATAAATGACGTCACGTTAAATTGACTACAGCGCCCTCTAGGGACTTAGAGTAAGGAACTAAAAAAAAATATCTTGACGGGACCATGTGGGGTATCAAATGAAAAAAACTTTTTTATCATATTTCACATATGTAATTTTATTTAAAAAAAATTAAAAAAATGGTAAATAAAAATAAAGTTTAAAATTTAAAACCCGACTACCAAAAAAACACGCTCTAAAAATACCGAAACGAGAAAATTGTCTCTGCTGAAATTATTATGCCGTATCGCCATGGTCGTATGCTACCTACTGTAGCAAAACAGTTTCATTATAATAATAAAAAAAAAATCAATGTGGCATACGACCACGGCGATACGGCATAATAATTATTGCAGAGACCATTTTCTTCTTTCTTACTTTTTAGAGCGTGTTTTTTTGGTAGTCGGGTTTTAGTTTTTAAACTTTTATTGTTTGTGACCAAAAATTGTGGCAGTAGTGTAAAAGTAGGTACTTTTTATAGTCCTTAAGTAAATGACACACTTAAAAAAATCATCTCGTGTTCAGGCTGGACTCGAACCCACACCTTCCACAATCCGGGTGAATGGGTGAACACGAGATGAAATTTTTAAATGTGTCATTTACTTAAGGCGACGGGTAGCCCTAACTAGCGACACCATTCGTTTTTAATTGTTAGCTACTAAACCGGATCTATTTTAAACAATTTCGGGAATACAACCTCAGTGCAAACACTTAAACTATTTATTAAATAACCATGCACAAATGTTGGGTTCCTTTTTGTAAGCGAAAAATTGATTACCGAAAAAACGGCTACTTTTAGGGCGAATCAATTTTTCGCGTACAAATGTTGGGTCCGCATTTGTGCATGGTTATTTAATAAATAGTATAAGTGTTTGTCGAGAGGTTATAACCCCGTTATTGTTTAAAATAGATCCGGTTTAGTAGCTAAAAATTAAAATCAATTGGCGTCGCTAGTGTGCCCTAAAATGGCAAAATATTGCTATAAAAAATATCTACTTTTTTTTTTTATTAGTTGATGGCTGCTACTATGTCTTGCGACACTTTTATAATTTTGCCAATGTCGAGTGATGTGAGTGATTAAAGAGACACGCGTTTTTTAAAATATCTACTACTTTTTATAGTATTCTAAAATGACAATTGTTATTTGTGCGACACGACATTGACATTGACATTGACAGGTGGGCGTTGAAAAACATTTTTCCTATGGGAAAATGTCAAAACCGCATTAGTTCCGACTTTTGCCACGTGCCAAATAACCATGGGGGTGATTATAAGCAAATGTATCAAGTAATACCTATATATTTATACCCCAAAATCCTGTTTTGATATTTTACATTTCGTCGAGTTGTAAATTTTAAGCGAATTTAAATGAATGTGTGAGGTCCTTTGTATCGTGTGATGTGTTCTTTGTTTTGTTAACCTTTGTCGCAAAAAACAACCTTCAGGGCTGTCCTTTATGACAGACTGGCGAGACAATTCACTATGTTTGCATGTACATACGGCCACACATCATGTTACTACAATCTGTCGGTCAAAACTCTTCAATTGAAATTGAAGCGAAAGTGTTTGACATTAAGGTGGGAATTACATGAAGAAGTTTGTCAATTTTGGATACTTTAATTTGTGGCTGTACGTAGGTAGGTACGTACAGCCACAAATCAAAGAACGACGTAGGTATGTCATAAAAAGAATTAACTTTGTATGTTTTCTCGTAGTGTTCACTGCTAGAGTATTATTACCTTACTCTATGGTTTAGTGGTTCTGAATGACCTGATAAGGGTTTATCGAATGCATCGTTAGTAGTAAGATGCAATTTTCACTTATGAATGTAAGTTGTTACATTATGTAAAGAAGGGTTAGGGGCATAGACCCGGATTAGCATTAACATTCTGTTAATAAACATGGTGGTACGTTTGCTACAGTTTTAGAAAGGATTATTTTTATTTTCAGGAACATTTAATGTCAGCTTATTGAGAAATAAGTTTTATAGTCGGTCGTACTTTTTTTTTTTTTTTTTTATGAGATAGGTGGCCGACGAGCAGACGGATCACCTGTTGGTAAGCAATTGCTGCCGACCATGGACACCCGCGACTTCAGTGGAGTCACAAGTCAAAGGCGATACTTGTATATCATATAAATACATACAAATATTATCATGTGACACAATGTGACATCGTGATCATAATAAATGTAAGTAGGGTCTTTTATATTTACATATAAACAAAAACTATATAAGTACAACCTGTGCGGATAAAGAATGGGATCAGAAATGGCAGCGAGGATACGTACGTGAGGGTACGCAAATAGTGTGCGAGCGAGAAGTGAATAGATGCGCCGCCATTTTTGATCCCATTCTTTATCCGCACAGGTTGTACCTTTGTAAATTGGCTTGGGAATAGATAAATACACACCTCGACTTTGTCTAGGGTCTAGGGATATTGAAAAAAATACTGATGTTATTTATTACCATGATTCAGGATTTGGGGAGTCTTGTAATTACAATGAAGCGACTGCCGTCTGACCTTCGCAACCCTTTAACAGGGGAACCAAACCAACTGAATCATGGTTACACGTTTCAGTAACTATCTGAAACGTGCAGGTTCCTCACGATGATTATTTTCACTCACCGCCGAGCTAATGGTGCAAATATGCAAATAGATTTGTAAAATCCAGAGAGGCATGCTCGGATTCGAACCACGACTCCCCGTACGGAAGGCGCATTATGAACCACTGAACTACCATCATCATCAGCCCATTTAAGTTCCCACTGCTGGGGCATGGGCCTCCCTCAATCCCATGAGGGGTAATTGCCATACTCACCACGCTTGGCGGACGGGTTGGCGAGGGTTTTGATATAAATGCAGGGTTTTCCTTCTCTGGGTGCCGATGATCATGCCAGCAGCTTTACCTTAGTCGCCTTTTACGACACCTCGGTAAGAGTGAGGGTGGCCTATTCTCCTCTGCTCAGTGTGGTCCCCCACACGGCAACTACCTTAGCTCCACTGTAACTTTAATTACAGGCAAAAAAGTGGCAATGTTAAACAAAAATTTAATGAGTTTGTGCCAACTTAATTCCCTTAGCGATGGTGATTTCTTTAAATCATTTGTGACAGATGTATCGGAAATAGATGAACATGTAAATAAATAAATAAGCATCCTACTTAAATGTTATTTTAGCATCTTGCTTTACGAAATAGAATAATGACGTGGATTTAATTTCAATTTCAATTTTATTAGCATTTGACAGTGTACTAATGTACATTAAAATTAAGGTAGACGTTTGATTAGGGCTAATTATGATACTATGGTAGATAATGTGCATGAAGATATTTGGCCGCGGGAGAGCCACACTTCGGCATGAAAGGGCCGCTTCGATCGGAGTGATACCACGGCCTCACAGAAAACCGGCGTGAAGCAGCACTGTGCTGTGTTTCGCTGCGTCGGTGAGGGTAGGCCACATCCAGGCCCAGGTGTGGCTATGGGCGGCGGCAATCGCTTACCATCCGTCGCTTGCGAACTATAAAGTAAAGTATCAGCTTATAAATTGTCCCACTGCGGGGCAAAGGCCTCCATCATAGAAATCAAGTTATCGCTACTATGATGGGATTAGCCTTAATCACCACGCTTGCCAAATGCGGATTGGTGATCACAAACCCGAACTATGTTCGAAAAATTCGAAACTTTCTTTTCGCTCGGCCCGGGAATCGAACCCAGGTACCCCAGAGCACTATAACCTGTTGCCTGTTTTGTTTCCTTAATAAAATAAATAAATAAATAAATTTATGACTTTAGCCACCGATCTCAGCATGATTGAAAAGCCACAAGGCTCAAGCAAAGATCAAAGTTTATGAGAAAAAGACATGGAAAAGCTATATAACTTGCAGAGTTATTTTTGCATTAAAAAGCTTTCACATGTTTGTTTAAATTATATTTATACATGAGCGATTACAATTATTGAGAAGTAACATAAAATGTAGGTAGGTATAGTTATGTGGTCTTACACTAAAAATATTATTATTACGGAAAGCAAACGAAAAGTATTCGTAATACTTTTTTGCATACAGTTATAAACATTAAATATAAAAATAAAGTGCACATCCATATTGAGATACCTCTTTTCGATTGGCTTTTATAATAAAAAAAAAACAAACAGCTATTCCAGGCAAAATCGAACGCTCTTGTCAGTATGTGGCTTTTTTATTGCCTTTTGTTGATCTCATTTATTAAAATAATTTTACATGAATTCATATTATAAGGCTCTAAGCATTAAAACGACAGCGTACGCGCAGTATTTACACTACATTACAAAGCTTTTTTCGAGTAATTCTACGACACGTAAAGTTAAGTATTATTTTGGGACACCAAGATAATTAGAAGTTGGGCTTTAAGATATATAACAATTTGGCCAGTAATTTCGTTGAGTTGTACTATGTGCGAATTACCCCGCAATTTTCGACAGTCCCGCGAATTTCGACCGTCACATGTCCATAAAAACAGCTCCCGAAATATGTAACGTTTTAATTCTGCAGTCGGACACAAGATTCCAACGAAATTGACGCCATAACTCCACAGTGTCATTATCGGAGGCGGAAATCATTCTGTTTAATTAAATTATTTCGTTCGCTTGAGATCATTTCCATTACTTTTCCTGCGTGCGTTTGTTTTATGATAATGAAAGCTTTATGCTAAAAATACAGTTGCAATCGTCGGTTTAAACGGCTCTAAAATGACCTTTCGAATAAATGGATAAAAAAATGGAGTTCGCTTAAGATAACGCGACGACCAAAAACGAAAATGTACGAAAGTAAACATTTTGAACAGGATTAAAAAACTGTGTCAGAAGTGGAAAGGAAACGACTAATAAATTCAACTTTCATAATATATTTTTTAAAAGATTTGATATTGTTTACATTTAAATGAAAGTGTTTGCGAGTTGCATTGACAAGTTATTCCAAATTACTGCAACAACAGAGCAAATAAGTAAGTTCTGTTACAAGTAAGTTCTGTTACAAGTAAGTAACAAAGGTATTATAGGAAGCGCATGACGGCCTTACCTTATGTTCAGTAATTTATACGTCTACTTACCTTACATTTCATTGCCAAGACCAAAAGCCCTTGGCTGAAATAAGTGGTGCTAAGGTCGTCATGCATGCGGCATTCGCCGGCCGTTCTGCCAAGCGACTTGGCTTGGTTCTTTTTGGATTTAATTCCTCGACTTAAATTTGATTACCAAGACCACTTTATAACTAAGGTGTCTTTATAAGAGCCTTGACCCAATTACGCGGAGCCAATGTTACCGCGCACGCTGCTCTGCACCGGCCGTGTTGCCAAGCGACTGGGAAACCGCCAATGCTTGTTGCATGTACTTTATGGTACTCTTTGACTTAGCTTACACTTCATTGTCAAGACCAGTTGATATCTATGCGCAGGCAAGGCGTCTTTATGTGAGCCTTGGCCGAAGTACGCGGCGCCAATGTTACCTCGCACGCTGCACTCGCCGGCCATGTTGCCAAGCGACTGGGAAACCGCCAATGGTTGTTGCATGTAGTTTATGGTACTTTTTGACTTACCTTACACTTCATGGCCAAGACCAGTTGATATCTATGTGCAGTCAAGGCGTCTTTGTAAGAGCCTTGGCTGAAGTACGCGGCGCCAAGGTTTCCGTGCGCGCGGCACTCGCCGGCCGTGTCCCCAAGTGACTTGGCCACTGCCAAGTCTTGCTGCATATAGTTTATGGCTGCGTCTAGCTGGCTGAGGGCCCAGTGGGCGGACGACAGGGCGCTGAATACGGATCCCCTGTGGACAATATCGGAAAGTAAAGTGACTATTATGTGACCCATTTCCCAAAAAAAAATGGGATTATGACTGACAAGTCATTGTGCTCGTGAAATATTACTGAGGTAGAGGTTAATTCTTGGGACCGGCGGCCGTTATGGTTCCAGTACGATTTGCTCTCGGCCGGGTTTGTAGCCACATTTTTAAGTTCCAAGTTCGTTTAATCCAAAGTACCAATAGGTACACACACAATCATGCGCTTAAAACTTTCTCCTCATTTTTAACACAAAAGTTCTAACCCGTACCTAATTTTTTTTTTATTAAAATGTATTGCAGAAAAAATATGTATAGCGGTGTAAAATCGATTAAAATGATCCGAGATAAATACTTTAATCCTTAGCTCGCTAATGAATCACTCGGGCCGATGTAATTTGACATCCCACTTTACACCTCAGCTGAGAATCCGAGATCGGCGATATTCTGAGATGTACGGACAGCAACACGTACTACCTATACAAATCTGTCAGATTTCCTCAATCGACTCTAACCTTTATGTCCATATGTGTGTAATAAAGGTTCAATTGAAAAAATTGGACAGATTGTATTAATCGGACGTGTTGTGTGTGTTGTGTGATCTTTAATTTAACTAGATACATTAAGCTGGTTCATCTCATTTAAGTATGAGATTTAATTACAAGAGAAAACGCATTGGTTTGCTTTCAATCTGTACATAGATGGTTTTAAGCTAATCGTAAGTAGCGCTTTATATTAGCAACGTAGCGCGTCATGTTGACAGCGCGCTGTGCGTCATGTTGACAGCGCGCTGTGCGTCATGTTGACAGCGCGCTGTGCGTCATGTTGACAGCGCGCTGTGCGTCATGTTAACAACGCCGCGTGTTGTCGTTCACCGTTGCCGAATTTCACCAACATTGTTTTGTGGCGCGTCAAATGTTGCTTAGTGATTACTCGTAGGTCTGGATCTAGGACTGGTTTAGGGGAGATTCATTCACGTGAAGAGAAAATTCCGCGTAAAAATAAATCACTTTTTACCTGGGTACAATATTTGAGTTCTTTTGTTTTTGCTCTTCTATCATTCAACTTACATATTCACTTTGTTTATAAATTGGACAAAATCATTTTTATTATTTTACCAAAAAACTAAAGGTACCTACAGCATAACGGGTTGTCATAAAATAAAAAATAGATGGTGTGTATACTCGTAGGTTTTAAAGTCGAATGCCCAGGCTAAAGCTTTTATTTACGACTGCTTCTGGATATAGTCGTTTCAAATAAGAATTATTGCTCGGTTTGGACAGATATTTTCTATACAATACTCTGTTGGTCAATATGAAATAAAGTTTGTTCAGACTTTGCATGTTCATTTGTTGTTGAATTTCTTATTTATATAAAATCATTGGTAAGCATTCGCGTAATGTAGAAGTTGTAGAACATTTTACATCTTATGCAAAACGGGAATTAACACGATATTTATTATATGACTCCTGACTGAGTCAAGTCCGCTCGTGACCACGGCTGCTGTAACGTAACCGAAACGTCAAGCAAAATATGTGAGTACCTACACAATGTTGTATCATATAATAAATATCGTGTTAATTCCCGTCTTGATACATTATAGTTATAATGCAACGCGAAAATCTAAAAAAACTATCTTATGCAGAACTCAATAAAATCCCATAATTTTAAGCTACCTTAAGTATAATTAGACATAAACTTATAGCTTGACACTACATTTCGCATACTACATGCCTACTATGTACCTAATAATGAAATAAATTGACATGAATGAATGAATGAATATACTTTTATTGCACTCAAAGTACAGTAAGAAAACTTAATACTAGGTATTACAGGATATGTACAACGAAGGCGGCCTTATTACTATGAGCAATCTCTTCCAGGCAACCTTATCCGTCCCTCGCATAGGTGCTTCGTAAGAAGGTCTCTCACGAACTTGATAGACTATAATAGTTAGATACATGCAAAAGTCTCATGATAATTCACAATTAGTCTATTTCCCATGATAAAATAATACTCGATTCATAAAACACCCCATCTTGTCATCGCCCTATTCCCCAGTATTCGATAATGTATCGTCCGTCAACAACAATCTAATCTGGTCAGATCGGTACATTCCGCGTTAATCGTTAAAATTCCGGCCGCACAGAATAGGCCTGTATCGATACAGATTCGATCCATCAACGGGAGATAACATCATCCGAGGTGTGGGTTTCAACGCGCGGCGAGTGCTTGATGTGGCGGAAGGGGTGTCGCTCAAATATAAATATTTTAGTCTAATTGGATTAAAATAAAAACTGAGACTGGTCTGCGCGAGCTCAATAACTGGCAAGTAGTGGAGGATCGACTAATGTGGCGACCTTTTTTCCGGAGGCCTAGATTTTGTTTGGGTTGCTGATCCAGCAGAGTAATCGGATTTTTTTTATGTCATAGGTGAGAGACAAGCAGACGGATCACCTGACGGTAAACGATTGCCGCCACCCAAAGACACCCGCGACACCAGTGGAGTCACAAATGTGCCGCCAACCTTTAAACCTTCCTTTCCCCCGGATTGGGCCTCCGGTACCGGTATTTAAAGCTTGTATCAGCTTATATACTGTTCAAACGCAGGGTAAAGACCTCTAACATAGAAATCAAGTTATCGCTACTATTATGGGATTAGGCTTAATCACCACGCTTGGCTAATGCGGATTGGTGATCACAAACCTGAGCAATGTTCCAAAACTTCCAAAAATATTTTTTGCTTGACCCGGGTAACGAACCCAGGACCTGAGATCACGGCCCGGTACTTAAACCACTAGACCAACAGGGCGTTTAGAGACCCAAACTAGTGACCCAAAGTGAGCGTTGCCCTCCGATAATACCTTAGGACAAGTTTAGTAGCGACGCTATTGTTAAGGACTTATTATTTTAAACCAATGTTTTTTTCCCAAATGACAACCCTAGCGGTCGAGAGCTGTCGAGTTGACAATTTTGGTATCGTGTGTTGGTTAATGTTCGAGATGAGCTGAGATGAGGCTTGTTTGATCAACGTCGTAAGGATTTCAATGCACATTTAATAAGGGTCTTAAATGTTCCTTTAAAATCATTCCACTGATATTAAAAACGTTGTATGTTTGTGATGTATACTTATTGCTCATTCAAGCAAAAACTACCAAATGGATTTTGATGAAACTTTACAATGATATAGCTTACATAACAGAATAACACGAAGTCTACAATTTGTAAAGATATATTGTACATTACCTAAAATAGAACTATAAATTCTATCACCATGCGGGTAAAACCGCAGAGTGCAGCTAGTACAAAAGTACGAGGATTAATAAAGATGAATCGTACCCCTCATAATACAATGAAACAAAACTGAGCATTAAGTGAACAGGTAATAAAACAAAGAGAAAATATATTAAAGTTACTGTAAAACAGCCACATAATAACTGTATACCATTCTCTTATGTATTATGAAATAAGATTCAAGACTTGAGTTAATTGTGAGGCTGTTGGTACTCGTATGTTTGAAATATAATGTAGGTACTCATATCACTTGGAATGTTCCGGGTCTATAATGTAATTGTCAGGGTTTCCACATCGTTTCGCTTACACGCAGCAATTTTACTAGTGTTGGACCACTTGTTCCCAATCTGAGATTCTCTGACCTTATACTCAACGCAGAAACTCGCAGCAGACGGTGAAGTATTCATTAATAATGGATAATATATGACAGTTCAGTTGTTCAAAATAGTATCACTAGAATACGAATAAATATAAATAGTATCACGAGCCAAAGATTCATCGTATTCAATGTCATATTTCTTTCATAATAAATGAATGAAATACTCTAACGCCTACCACGAGTTTTTACGTTGAGTACATATAACTAAGAGCTACATAATATAATATATTCGAGTATACAACTGATGTGTACCGCACTCTAGGCTATGTAGACCTGTTATTTTTTTTACGCGTACGATGTTGAATGTGAATTTTGATTAGTAGCATCGTTCATGCTGCAACGCCACGCGTCATGTGGAAACTCCTCGCGTCATGTTGTCAATGTTCCCGAACTTGTTGAGCGTCGTTTGGTGCGCGTCAAATGTTGCTTAGGTAATAGATACGTAGCTTTCAGTTATCACTTTCTACTAGGTGATATTATGATAGTCATAAATGAGTATATAACCGGAAAAAAGTAGTTAAGAGTTAGACCACTAATAGTGGTCTAACCAGATTTAGAAGGGGACTGCTTGACGAGGTTGACACGGCAAGCAATCGCGGCACTCCATCATGCAACAGAGTAACCAATGAAGTTAGTTGACAGTATCAATGACAATGATTATAGCATATTATTTACCAACGAAGGAAGGATAAGAAAAAAAAACAGTTGACAGTAATTTCGAACTCTTTAACCCTAACTGATTTGGCCGTGTGGTCCCCGGCAGAGTAGAATAGGCCACCCTCACTCTTACCTAGGTGTCGTAAAAGGCGACTAAGGTAAAGCTGCTGGCATGATCATCAGCACCCAGAGAAGGAAAACTCTGCATTTATATCAAAACCCTCGCCAACCCGTCTGCCAAGCGTGGTGAGTATGGCAATTACCCCACATGTGATTGAGGGAGGCCCGTGCCCCAGCAGTGGGGACTTAAATGGGCTGATGATGATGATGATGAACCCTAACTGGGCAGAGAAGGTTGCAAAATTTCATTGGGTTTCGCTTTTGTGTCATGAAAAAAAAGATTCAAAATCTGGTGGGATTTTCCTTGAGTTCAGTTGAGGGTGCAACTTTTGGGGCACAACTTTAATGTTGGGAACCACAGTGCTAGACGTACGAGGCTTCCGCGCGGGAGAGGCAGGTGCTAAATAAGACCTTATCAAAGCCTAGCGAGCTGCAACAAATTGCTTGCACCTCGGATGCATTCCACGCTTGACTAGCAGCATCGTCGCACTTTCGTAACTTCCGTCAGATGAGGGAGAAATACAGGCGACATAATAACCTTTTGTTGAGTTATCTCATTAGGAATTTGTTGTAAGTAATACAGTGACGAAGTATAAAAGCCGTTTTGTATTTTTTCGGTGCATCGAAGCCATCTTTGAAAATGTGACGTGTCTCTTTAATCGACATTGGTAGAATTATAATAAGAGTCGCAAGACACAGTAGCAGTCATTTAAAAAAATAGAAGTCCAAGTCCAGAAGGTCTATTCTTGTGCACTCCACAATGAAGTCGAATTAGAGATTTCAGCATCATAGATTCGTCCATAAATGAATAAATGTCGAATTCGAAATGAATACCTCCTTGGGCATGATACGCGTAATGAGATAATCAAATCGAACTCACGGATGTGTTAAACGAGCTAAGAACAGTGAAAGAATAGAATTGACTGCAAAATAATTTTCAAACGCGGCATTTCCTTCTTGCGTATTTAGTATTTATTTTTGTTATACATAATGGACAACATTTCATATTTTTAACATGTCCATATTGTTTTTTTATATGAAAATAGACATAAAATTAACAGACCCATATTTTTTCTTTTTTCAAAATTTGTCCATTTTCATGCATAAAATAATTATTGAAATTCTTTATATTCTAAATAGACGTAAGCGCCAAATGACGTCATCGGACGGCTGAATACAGAGATATTCCTTTGCTTATCATTGTTTTAATAAAAAAGAGGTACTATTGTCAAAGGTAAATAATACTAGTGTCAACATTGTCAACGTCATTCATTCATTCAACGTTGACAAGTTGTCTTTTTTTTTGACAGTTGCATGTCATGGGTTTGGCATTTCGTAAATTTAAAACTATAATGTGCTAAGCAAAGAAATATTTTACACTCTGCCGTCCGATGACGTCATCATACGTTTTTTAGTTTTTAATTTTTTTCTCAGTAAATAAGCAGTATAAAAAATGAATAAATATATATTCGAGCAGCGGAAAAGTAAATAAAGAATTGGTATTTTTTGTTTCAGAGCTTAGCAATTTTGAAATGTTGTCCACTGAATAAGTAAGTCTTGTGTTTGGTTCAGGGTAGGATAAATCCAAATTATTAGCTGGAACAAAATGGTAAATTAGTAAGTAATACTGCATTATTGAAGTCTATAGACCGTAGCACAGGTGGGCCATAATTTACAATACGATTTCATCGGTAAAATTCTGAAATGTCAATTAGGACATTGGTGCTCTTATTAAAACCCGACGAAGTATATTCCGGTGGAATTTATGAAGTCTTTATTTCCTCGACACTCGAACATTATAAATCAAAACGTCGAAATTCCGACAAAGATAACCGTTTCTTAAGTACGCACAACTGTTTTAAGAGGTTCTCCGAATTTAAGCTTTATTTCTTCAACGATACGGCCTTGGTTAATATAGGAATATATCTGAGTAAATTATCCACTGTCAACTGGTTATATACGGTCGGCGATTAAAAATAATAATGTTACGGCATTAATGAACGTGAAGATTCGCGGGGAGTCATTTGTCTTCTTCTTATTAAGGGTCGAGCTGAGGCTTATTGAAGGTGTGAAATGGTTGCCAAGGGACTCGCTCGCCGAGCGGGGCCAAACGGCTATTTATAAGTGTGAAGTTCAAAGACTTTTCGCAATTAAAATTGTCAATATGGTGAATTTATAGGTCGAATAAAACAAAGGTTTAAATTTATCTAGATAATTAATTTTACTTTAACCGATACGTTTCGTAATTTAATATTAAGTAGTAGGTATCCTTTTTAGAGTTCCCTAGCCCAATGGCAAAAAGCGGAACCCTTATAGATTCGTCATGTCTGTCCGTCAGTATGTCACAGCCACTTTTCTCCGAAACTATAAGAACTATACTATTGATACTTAATAAATAGATGTATTTTGTTAACCGCATTACGATTTTTCCAAAAAAATTGAAAAAAATAATAAAATTTAGGTCTCCATACTTGAAACTGAAACTCAATTTTTACCTATACGTGTCGGGTTTCTCTGGATAGGTCTTTAAAAATGATGTAGAGGTTTTTAACATCATTTTTTTCTAAACACAATACTTTGCGTAAGAGATACTCCCAAAGTGGTAAATTGTGTGTCGTCGTAAACTTCGGGCTAGTCCGACTCGCACTTGGCCGGTTTTTTATCTAAAGCTGTCACTGCTGGACATAGTCCTCCCCCCAGGATTTCCCAACTGATCGGTCCTGTACCACCCCCGTATCCATTTCCGGGATCTTCACCTGGTCGTGAGTCACCTTGTGGATCAAAAGCTCCATTGCTTCCAAAACCTTTTTGCCTAATCCTTCCTGCGTTTAACATTTAATAATTTTTTTATAAAGAATATCAACTTAAGTATTCATGGCCAGGTTATTCTAACACTAGAGAAAATTAATTACGTCCGATTTATTTCACGTCGCGCAATTATTTTAAACCAAATGAGTTCGTGGTCATATAACACTATTTTTGCACTCTCTAAATTGATATACCTACTTCCACTAATGTCTTTTTTAGGTATATTTACACTGAACGATATAACTGTGGCAGAGGCATGCTTCGGCATGATGGGACATCTCGACTGGAGTGGTAGGTACCACAGCCTCACAGGTAACCGGCATGAAGCAGAGCTTCGCCGAGTGAGTGGGGGTACTGGAGGCCTAATCGGGGGGAAGGGGAGTTAAAAGGTTGGCAGCACAATTGTGACTCTACTGCTGTTACGGGTGTACCTACATGCGCGGCGGAAATTGCTTACCATCAGGTGATCCGTCTACTCGTTTGTCACGTATCATAAAATAAAGTAGGTGTCAACTAAGTATTGCTTCTTACCTCAGTTTCAGGGAGCATGAGCCGATTCTGAGAGCAGCTTCCAAGACGGTGACGGCAGCTTGATACTGGCCAGCTGCCAACAACTCCTGGCCCACAACCTATGAACAAAATATACAATATTACTTTTAATCCATCTTTATCAGAGGTCGTCAAACCGCTGACGTGCTCCTTTAGGAGCGAGATCCCAAGTTCATCATCAGCGAATGGCTCACAGATACTTCACATTGTCTTATGGCGATTAACCAGAAAAATGTGACACTCATCTATATATGGCCTCTCAATTGACATACTCTGCGTTAAAATACATTTTTTATGACATAGGGGGCAGACAAGCAGACGGATCACCTGATGGTAAGCGATTACCGCCGCTCGTTAACATCTACAGCACCAGAGGAGTCACAGGTGTGCCTTTAAAAAAGGAATACGATCTTTTTTTATTGTTATGGTTTCAGAGCATGGGCGTAGAACATAGTTGAATATAATTTGAAACAACTTTATTTACACTTTGTATCAGGACATCAGTTCCACTTTTTACACATAGATGGCGCCAGGTGTCGAATACATCGTGCAAGCGTTTACCTAAAAGCGTTGTCTCTGTCCGTAGGATTAACCTCTTTATAAATAGTAAATACTATAGATTACAATAAAGCTTTTCATTAATAAGTAACTAGGTACTCATTTTATTTTAAGGCGTCATTGCTGTAAAGAGTAGGGATGGGCAAATCGAAAATAAATATCGATTGTTATCGAATCGATATTTTTCTAATATATCGATACATATGGCCCTAGAAACATCGATATTTCCATATATCTATATTTTTACCAATTTGTAATTATTTATATAAAGTGCCAAAATCTGGCTGTTTCAACATACTTAATTTTTTTTTTTAAATTTGTTTTGCTCGAGTCTAAAATGCAGTCAGTCCAGTGCAGTGATACCAACCAAACCAACAAGCAATGTCATTGTGTAATTTTTGTTCAAAAAGTGTAATTTTTGTTTGTTTGTGTTTGAAGCAAAGAAACTTAAACTATACAACATATTTTCTAAATTTAAGAAATCGGATTGGTCAAAATCATGATGTGACGCATGAGTAGACAACAGAGCCTTAAAAATATATCGATTTTGATATCTGAAAATAAATATCGAAAATTGATACATCGCGGGAAAAACTATCGCTAATTTATATCGATATATTTATGAAAAATATCGACATTTTGATATATCGATATTTTTTGCCCAAGCCTAGTATGAAGAAATAAAATTATCTTTTACATTCATAGTTCCATAAATATTCCACATGCCGCTCCTAAAGTCCAGAACTAAGTTACGGGAGCTGAACCTGCCTAAGTAGGTATATCCGAGATTCAGGTACGTAAATCGAATAATTTTATTGTTATTTTCTATTCAGCGCATACTCATAAACCGTTCGAGCTTTAGTTTTGTTTAGTTCCCTTTGTTTAGGAAGCTAGCATTAAATCAGCGGGCATTGGGAGCAGTCGCTTAAGGACAAAACAAAACAACTCAGCCTCAAAGTCACCAGAGCGTAGGGTGACCACGTGACTCATGTGTAAAGAGTTTCGGCGAAAAGTTTACATGGTTGACGTCATCGATCATTAAATATGACTTAACATTTTGCTTTATATAAAGGTGAATGCCATCATTTTAAGACTGCTGGCGATTAGGCGATCATTCACACTAGTTCCATTGCTTGTATAGTTCTATTTATTACGTTCATGTAACTGACTACTGAGTGAGAAACGGGGCGTCTTTTATCTGTGCCAGGCTCATTTCACTTTGTACTTTTTCCCTTAGTATGGGAAAATAGTTCATCGGTTTTCGTTAGATGGAGCTTGCAAAAAGCAGATGTAGCTTTAAAAAGCAATCAAGCAGATGATTCGGCGTTGTTTCGGTAGATGTCACTATGCTTTTTTACATCGCGCTAGTAAAGCGTGTTTCCGAAACAATTACCTCAAGCAGCTTGCCCACATTAGCAATCTATAAAAAGTATGGGAAATAAACCAGAGATCTAGAAGGTATTGAGATTTGGTATATAGCAAATAAAATTATTTATGATATTTTATTTCATCGTCTCCCTTACTGATTCTCGAAGATGGCCGTACTACATAGCCGTTGAGTATTAGTCGTTTTCTTCTAGATGGCGCTAGCACAGGCTAGTCGACTGATGCCTCTATATCAGTATTAAGTTACTCTATGATCTTGTTTTTCATTCATCTTAACCCTGTGGCCGATTTCGGCCTACGGTGACTACTAAGGGATCAGGTGTTGCCCTAATGTGGCTTATGTACCACGATTTTATGGGTAAATGTGGCGAGAACAAGTTAGACGCTATGATCTATACTATTTATAAATAGGTAAATCTAGAGAAAGCGGCAATGCTCATAAGTAATCCAAAAACACTAAAAGCTAGCGCATTGTAATCGACACTTAACGCCATCTATTGCTATTAAGTAGAAGTATTGAAGCAGGCGGTTCGTCGATTCATAATTTACATAATGGAACAAATGCGAAGCAAAATTTACAGAAAGTAGGTTCCATCATTCAACTAGGGCGAATGATCGTGTTAAGGGGAATACTTTATGTACCTCGTATAGCAGATTATCCTAGTGATAATGTAATGTGTAATACATACTTTTAAGTTAATATAAAAGATGGTAGTTGAGTGAATGAGGCAAACAACGTCAACGAAAAATATAAAATAAAAATTTCTACAAAAGTTTTGCAGTGGAACGAGGGTCTAAATGATGTCAGGCAAAGTATTTTAAAAGTCACGATGTTAAGTAAAATATTTAACACAATGCCTGCCGACAGGCCGCCTTGATAGTAAGGAGTAAATGTTAGTGAGACCCAATCGAATCGGAAAGGCGGATATCGTCAAACGAATTCGTGTTTCGTATGTATTGTTGGATTCATAATTTTTGCCAACGGCTTATCAAGACCATCAATTAATCGATAAAATGCCCCGTCAGCTACCATTTTAGCCATCTTATTCCACAATTCAAGTCATTTACAGATAAGTTAACTGCTGATTCCTTCAGTCCATGCCTTTTTAATAATAAACTAATGTACGAAATGGGATTTTGAGTATCATCGCCAGCAAAAAGCACGTCGAATTTATAAGGAGCCATTAAAGTGCGCATTAAGGAAATACAGTAAAGTTCCCCAACGATTTGAACTTATCTCGTATGAAGTAATTACATATCTGAGACTTGAGAACACCCAAGCAGCATTACACGATTTTTTTTTATTAAATTGTTTTTATTTTTACATTCTTGTCTACGAATGGAAATCTTTTAAGTAAACAAAAAAAAGTAAACGTAGACAGAATCAGAAGTTTTCGATGTATTTGGACTGTGTTCATCAATATTGACTGACCGGATGGCGCAATTGGTAGTGACCCTTCCTCTTATCGCCAAAGGTCGTAGGGCTCGATCCCCACCCTAGACAAACATTCATGCGATGAACACTTCTGTTTGTTCAGTGTCTGGGTGTAATATATGTATTTAAGTATATATTTGTGTTCCTCTGTTGTCTGATATCTGTAACACAAGTGCTTAAGCTACTTAGTACGGAATCAGGTCAACTTATGAGATGTTGTGAGAATTATTATTATTTATTTATTATTGTTTGACAGATTGTGTAGTTTTCAGACAGATGAAAATTTGCGAAAAAAATGTAATGTCATAATAATAACATGTAAGATTTAACCAAAGTCTAATCACATGTACAGGCTAAGCGTTATATTTGAACGCATTTAAGACACTCGAGGAACGATTATTTTGTCAGTCAGTAATTATTAGCACTGGCAGCCATTTATTATCATTTAGAGATTTCATTGACCCTTGGCCATAGTAGAGGTAAAATTAACACGATGGCCAATATTAATCTGCATCATTCTCGATTGTCATTTGACAAAAAGCTTACCTAGCCATGTTGTACTTAATGTGCTGGTACCTACATATTTGCTAGTTTAGGATCTGGGTGTTGTGGTGGTTCCTTCGTTGTTCCTGTATTCTATAGAACAAAGGAAACCCTATGTTTGTATTTGTGTGATGTTGTTTCAATTCATTTAATTCCCTTCATCTTAATAATCGTGCTAAAATAGTTAATTCATATTTGAGTCACAGTCAAATGATTCTTTATTTCTTTATTAGGCTTGTACCTACCTACACAGCACTTACAAATCGTCATACGTTAGCATGTTTTGAAACTGTTTATAAGTATAACAATAATTTACATGTAAAGATAAAGATAAAGAGTTCTTTATTGGCCACAGAACACAAATCAAACATGAGTGACATAAATACAAGTATGACAAATTCATGTAGTTACATATATATATGCCGATACATAAAATATAATAAGAAATAAATAAACATAATGCGATTCTACCACCAGCTCGGAAAGTTGTTTCTGGTCCAGAAGATCCGGCAAGAAACTAGTCAGTTACTCTTTTTAACCGCCAACTTTTTATACAATGGTTTATTATTCTCATACCAAGTCATACAGTCTAATGCAACACAAAATAGAATGAAGCAAATTAAAAGCGAAATATGAGGTGAACCGAAGCAGATCAGTCCCCAAAGGTGGCACCTGTTCACAAGTATGACGTATGTGTCAGCCATCATTTTACTCAACCAGTATTAGAGGGGATGTAATTAGCCGACACATAGCGCCGCCACCTCAGGGACATTTGAGTGAGAATCTACATACCGGAGACCACTCGAGTTTCTACGTTTATTTCCACTCCTGGTCACCATAACGACTACCGCTTATCCCCATAATCGCTGCCATTTCGTAAGGAACGACGCTCCGAGCCTGCCGATCAACTGTCGCGCAGATTGTATGTAAATTCACCGTATTTATGGTCCTGATCACTCTGCAGCCCTGGTCCATTGTCCGCGCCGAAAAATGCTCAGATGTCGCGCGGGCGCGCTGGAATGTATGCAAATGAACCCTCTGTATGCCGCTTAATGCGACTAAGGAATAAGAATACGCAGAAGGGTAACTTCGTAGTTGCTGACAAGAACGCTAGTTAGGCGTGTAGATTCATTGCTAAGGAATGGGAGATCTTGTAAGTCTCGTGAAAGGCGTTGCTCGTTAAAAACGAAAAAAGGCTGTTGACTGCACACTAATCTAGTTCACCTAATACAAGTTGGGGACACTAATAAGATGTAGTTGACAAGAACTAAGTACTCACTAACGCAAAAAAACGTACATTGTAGAAACCTGTAACTAAGTAATGGATCAAACCCTGACCGTGGGAGAGGCACGCTTCGGCATGAATAGGCCAGGCTCGACCAGAGTGATACCACGGCCTCACAGTAAACCGGCGTGAAACAGCACTGTGCTGTGTTACGCTGCGTGAGAATCTGGATGAAAGGGGGGTTTAAAGGTTGAGAAGAAAGAGCACTTGTGACTCCACTGGTGGCGCGGGTGTCCATGGGCAGCGGCAATCGCTTACGATCAGGTGATCCGTCTGCTCGTCTGCAACCTATTACATAAAATAAATACGGTTTAAAAGAACATCCAAGTTAATAGCTTACACCAAAGCTCGAATGATTTAGGACTTGATGTATCTGTTTCCTCTTAGTACATATGTTAGTATTCGCCCGAAATACGGTAAATCTGAAGATTAACTTCGTTACGAATACAAAATACGAGTACAATGCGGTATTTATCCTCATCTTTGCAAAATCTTATGCACCTCAGCCAGCGTTTTTAGGTCTGTCCAGCGGGGAAGGCGCCCCATCGTTTGTCGGTCTCCCTACGAACTTTGTTGACCATTTCTTTCTTGATAGGTGATCTTATGATAGCATTTCAACTCCCTTATTGGGAAGACATCAGTAAACTTTTCAAAAGAGATTATCAAAATAACTCTCAAATTAGCTTTATAAAAATGGTTTTCATGACCAAATTTTATAATATGAAATAATCTTCGTCGCGTATCTAATATTAAATGGATTGTTTTTTTACTATTTATTTAAATTAAATTTGGTTTCATTTTTGCCGGTCAGTATTAGATTTAAAACAGCATTTGTTCATGTTGGTCAAACCTGAAAACAAATCATAACATAATATATTTAAAGTTTCCAGTCGAGTCCAGCTTTAATTATATAAACATTTCATTCAATATTTAGTAGAGTACTGTAAAAAGTTGTACAATTGATAAGAATGTTCAGACTTCATAAAATCGGCAATTCACTTGTTGGCTTAAGGATTAAGATATTCAATAAGCTGCCACAAAATGTCATGATAAGTTTAAATCTCATATTAAAACCTGCCTTTTTTATATGAGAGGTGGCAGACGGGCAGACGGATCACCTGATGGTAAGCAATTCCGCCAACCATGGACACCCGCAACACCAGTGGAGTCACAAGTGCGCTGCCAACCTTTTCCCCTTCCCCCCCATTGGGCCTCCGGTAACCTCACTCACACGGCGAAATACAGCGCAGGCGCTGCTTCACGCCGGTCTTCTGTGAGGCAGTGGTATCACTCCGGTTGAGCCGACCCATTCATGCTTAAGCGTGGCTCTCCCACATTTGATAATGAAGAAAGGTTACTATAGTGTACAAGAGTATTTAAATGATAAGGTTTCTTGGTAATGTTAATCGTCTTGTGAGTTGTTATTCATAGTAGTCTGTTAACTTTGATGATTTTCTTTTTCTCTTCTCAAAATTTAAACTGAGTATCATCATTATTTGAAAAGAATAAATACTGAGTTTCTTGCTGGTGTCTTCCCAGTAGAAATCAACATTCCAAACCAGCGGTGTACCTATTGACATTCATAAGTGTTCTGTATGGACCTCATCATCAGCAACCCACACTCGTCCACTGCTGGACATAGGTCTCCCCTAATGCACGCCACTGCTCCCGATTTTCGGCTACTCTCATCCAGCCCACAACAGCCAGCCTTCGAATGTCATCATCCCATCTTGACGTTGTTCCCATCAGATGTTGATCATCTGTATGGACCTACTAAAATTGAATAAAGATCTTTTTATCCTTTATCTTTAATGCAGGAGAAAATATTCTGAAACCAAATAGTCTATGACCCGCGTAAGAGCCATCTAAGCCATGTTGTGACAAGCATCTCATGGATTGTTCATTATTTTTGCTGGCCAGCCTTCGGTTCGTCCAGCCAATTGACAGAGACATCTAATCTAGTGTAGACAGGCTCGCCTATTTGCTTATGCTAAACACGACATGGGACTGGAAGAAATCCCAGGGTAACGAAATAAACCACCGCCGGAGTGACTTAAGAGGTAACATGCTATTGAATTGGCTGAAGAGAATGAATGGTGAGTAAGGTTGTAGGTTGGGTTGTCTTCTTATATTACACGTAGATGTATATTCTACTATATCTAAAAGGTTGACTTAACAAAATATAGCGCTATTCTTATAATTTTTACAGGCATTCCAATTTGGTACATGTTCAGGAATAAAAATGAAAATATTTTTTCTTGATAGGAAAAGTTTGCATTATACCAGAAATAGATGATGTCGATGACCGTTGGAGAGCCACGCTTCGGCATGAATGGGCCAGCTCGATCGGAGTGATACCTTGGCCTCACAGTGCTTGTGCTGTGTTTCACTCGAGTGAGGGTACCGGAGGCCCAATTCGGGAGAAAGGGGAGTTTTAAGGGTTGGCAGCGTACTTGTAACTTTGGTAAACTTGGTGTCGAGGGTGTCCATGGGCGGCGGCAATCGCTTACCATCAGGTGATCCGTCTGCTCGTCTGCCACCTATTAAATATAAAAAAGGATAGATGTATGTACAGCAACACGTCAAAGTATACAAAACTGTATTTTTTTTCAATTGACTCTCACCTTAGATGTCATTCACGTTGAGCTCAATATTAATTGCAGAAATTTTACAGGTTGTAGTAACCTGATGTGTGGCTATCTTTACCTAATTTAATCATCATCATCATTTCAGCCAATAGACGTCCACTGCTGGACATAGGCCTCCCCCAATGTTCTCCACACAGATCGGTCCTGTGCCGCCCGCATCCAATGGATTCTCGCATCCTTCACCAGATCGTCGGTCCACCTTGTGGGGTGCCTGCCGCGGCTGCGACTTCCTGTACGTGTATTTGGCCAGCGTGGTGATTAAGCCTAACCCCATCATAGTAGTGATGACTTGATTTCTATGACAGAGGCCTTTGCCCTGAAAGTGGGACAGTATACAGGTTGATACTTTAATGGAAAAGGAGGTTACAAAAATGATCTTAAAATAAGTCACTTAAATGAACGGAAAGCAATTCCAATTATAATATTCCAATTCTTTTGAAAATTCATTATCAAAATCCACATGAGCTCGTTCATGAGCGTTGACATCGATGCATGCTTCGAACGAACCAGTGTGGACCGACATCGAGATTTTGAAATTGCAAGATTGTTTTTGGAACGATCCAAGATCCTTTATTCACAGTTACATCCACCCACGTTTTGACGTGAGCGTGAAGAATAAAATCGTTTGTGACAGGCTAATTCCTTACATTCGGCATCATTCGTCCGTAGTCACTACACAAAAACCCTTTCCGGCGACAGCAAAAAGTGCAGTTTTCTTGTCTTGTTCCCTCAATACTGAGATATGTAAAAACTGGTCAAGCATCCGAGGGACCCACTTAATTAAGGTTCCGTAGATTTACGATTACTGACTTTCTTGTGTACCGACTTGTTTCTTTGACTTCACTAGACGTTATTTGCGTTCATTTTCTTGTATTAGTTGTTAAACCATTGAAATGGGAATAAAATGTATGCTTTATTTATTCTGCATTGTGTTCACGTTTTCTGTCTGACACGAATGAATTTCTATGGTCTATTTTTAATGAGTAAACTTCTGCATAATGTTTAGTATAAAATATGAACAATTATAAAGTGCATTTGTTTAATATACAAATATGTACATTTATAAAATACAGTAAGGTATTTATTATATGGGCCAATGTAATATTTTTGAATGTATCTTTTTGTCTGAAATAAACGAATTATTATATTATTATGTTTGAAATATATACATATATTCACCCATCTACTATAAGTATATAATATAAAGTAAAGTAAAAAGTATATAATAAGTAAGAAATTATTTCGTTTTATTCCTAATTATGAAGGTATAGTGAGAAACTATATAAAATGATTTTGGAAATAAAATAATGTACAATAATTATTAATCCTAAAAAGTTTTATTTTTGTTACAGCAATTCTTGGCTAATGGCTAATAGATAGATAGATAGATATTCTTTATTGCACAAAAACACAATAAAAGCATGATACAACAACAACAGATAGTACAATAAGGCGGTCTATCGCTTGTAGCGATATCTTTAAGACAACATTTGGATAGAAAATAATATTTTTTATAAGTTGCTGATAAGAGCAACTTATAAAAATTCGTCAACTGTATTTGTCATTATTATCGAATTTAGTAGGTAATCAGCATGCTGGTACGTGGTGGTCGTGGGTTTGTTTCCCGCCTGAACGCGCAAAAAATTTTTGAGTGAGTATTTACTTGAGAATTCCGAAGTTATTCACCAAATGTCTTAAAATAAATTATTTATTACAACAAAGGATATATTAATATTGATATGTAATTTTCTCGAGTTTCAAATTCTCGGTAAAGGTATTTTTCTGAAAAGTTAGACTGTATAGGTACTGCAGTTAAAAAGACAAGGGATTCGTCGCATAAGGCCCAATCAAAAGTCAAAAGAGTGACAATTGGTTTATTTCCCGCCCTACGCTATTGGTTGTCATAATGGATATATGTAGACCGGGAAAAACCTCTGCCAATGTTTTGTACACAAAGAATTCATCGCACAGACCCCCAAAAGCCCAGTGGGTAACAATCGGACACATATATTATCTTCTCTCAGGGCCACGTTTATAGTTGTCATAATGAATATTCTCCGGTCAAATATCCAGACAAGTTCTGACTGGGCCCTGTACACACAAAGGGCTCGACAGGCCCCCAAAAGCCGAGTGAGTGACAATCGCTATATTTCCCGGGCCACGTTAATGGTTGTCATTATTTGGGAGCGTATGCCGCGTCCCGTATCAGATGTCGTTTCAACAGGACGCTCTCGACGGCATAAATAAGTTTAAATTCGATGCATCGACAGACTCACAATGAGGGTTGGCAACTGACTATAACGAATCAAAGTAAGAATTTACAGAACCTAAAACCGACTTAATCTATTTCTCTATCAATGAATGTATAAGCTAGAAGATTTTGACGGATTCAATAGAAGCATCAAAGGTGGCTTTAATTGACTTGCCCTACTTAAAGTCCATGGCAAGTTCATAACACGACACAACGATTCAAATCAGTTCAAGAACGTCTTATGCTGTGACGTCACATTTCTTATTAAACCTTTTAAATTTTAAATGTGGGAGAGTCACGCTTAGGCATGAATGGGCCGGCTTGACCGGAGTGATACCACTGCCTCACAGAAGACCGGCGTGAAGCAGCGCCTGCGCTGTGTTTCGCCGTGTGAGTGAGGTTACCGGAGGCCCAATGGGGGGGAAGGGGAAAAGGTTGGCAGCGCACTTGTGACTCCACTGGTGGTGCGGGTGTCCATGGGCGGCGGAATTGCTTACCATCAGGTGATCCGTCTGCTCGTCTGCCACCTATCATATAAAAAAAAAACCATTTGTATCTAATTGAGCATTTAGGGAGTGTTTTTTGTTTGTAATTCAAATTTTAAAGTCCAGAGTTTTTATTATGCTAACGGAATTTATTTCACAGATGCGTTTATTTTATCGAGATAATCAGAAAAATAAACCATGTAGCAATTGCATCAGTCCATGTTCACTTATAAAATTCTTCAATGTTAGAATCCGTTGTAAGCAGTTTGAAAGAATGCATTTTCAAACTGCTTACAACGGATTCTAACATTGAAGAATTTTATAAGTTCAAGAATTTAATCAGTGTTTTAATAAGCGGTTTTAATTGTAATAGCAAGTTCAACTTTTCCTGTGTAATAAGTAAAGTATCAGCCTATATACAGTCCCACTGCAGGGCATAAGCCTCCATCATAGAAATCAAGTCATCGCTACTATGCTGGGATTAGGTTTAATCACCACGCTTGCCTAATGCGGATTGGTGATCACAAACCCGAGCTATGTTCGAAAAATTCCATCCTATTTTTAGCTCGACCCGGGAATCGAACCCAGGATCCCGAGATCACGGCCCGGTACTTAAACTACTAGACCAAGAGGGCGTTGTGTGTGCAATAAAAATTAAAATATTATCAGACTGAACTCGTCATATTGAGTAGATTGCGAGTAAAGACTTTGCACAGTGCGAGATGCTGCATATCCAGTAGTCTACTCGCAAGAAACTCTCCTACTATCCGACTCGCACATACAAGTTAGTCGTAAGTGCAATGCAGCCATACGGCAGGCTAACTCGTACGCTAACTCGCACTATGTAGGTATGTTCAGCTACAAAGAAATGTAAACATTTTAGTACCTACCTTGTCATAGTAGCTATCTATCACTTTTTCTTTCTTTTACGGAATGTATAGTATTGTGATAAGGTACTATAGAGGTAGATCAAAAGCTCCCCCATCAGCTCCATTCTCGGGTTTATCCTGGAACTGGAGCTACATGAGGTGCTGTAATAGGTTACGGGGCTGCCACAATAGATCATCTACTGGTCGCAGTGGCTATGAGACGCAGGGCTCACCCCATTTCTAACAAATAATAATAATAATAATAAGGTACTATAGTCTATACAACGTGTAAAATAATGAGCAATAATAAGGGTGTGAACATATACCGTGTAAAGACTTCACTGCCGAAATATGAGCATCAACTGAGCAAAAAAAAAAAAATCTGCTGTTCCATACATGATTGACGGGCGGATATTTTATTTAGTATAAGTATTAATAAAGATAAATAAACACACTTTATTGGTTTTGCTTCAACATGTGTACATAGAGGTGTTTATGTATTAGGAAAAGTTCCAACATGCTTTACCATTACGGTGTACAAATTAAATTAAAATATCAAAGTAAATTTTTTGCTCAGATGATCCTCATATTTTGGCAGAGAAGTATTTACACGGTATGTGTTCACACCTTTAAATATTATTGTCCCTTTTTTAGGGAAAATTCTTATCTGCCCATTAATTTTTTGGTCTCGCCAACCCTAGTCCCGATTCACACAATATTTTATACGAGTTTACTGCCTATTTATGCTGCCTTTTTCGGTAAATAACGACGGTTTGTTTTAAAACAGTCGAATTGTCGGTAAAGTAACTCATTCACCGGCGCAGTATTTCGTAGGTATGTATAAATGCAAATTCCCTTCCAACCGTTTAGAGCGGGATATCGTACTGTAGAGTCGCGTGTTTGGCAATTTGATTTGTACTTTAGACTTTCTTGATAGCATTGAATAGAATAAGCATTATTGGTAACATCCTTGATCACTGTGGGATTTTACAGAAAAGAGGTTCGATCCCCGCACAGTACAAACATTTGTGTGCATGAACATATCTGTTTGTATTGGTCTGGGCGTTATCTATATATTATAAGTATGTATTTACAAAAGAAAAGTATTATATGTATATATTTGTAATCCCACTATTGATTCTGATATCCGTAACACAGGTGCTTGAGCTACCTATCTCGGAGTCAGATTAATGTATCTGATGTTGTGAAATATTTATTTATTAGTTAAATAATTATCTTAAACAATACATTACAATTAGAAACAATCAACCACTATGAATCAAATTGAAATTAAATTAGTAAATTACAGATAGATAATTAAATTAAATTAAATTAAAATATCAAAGTAAATTTTTTTGCTCAGATGATCCTCATATTTTGGCAGAGAAGTATTTACACGGTATGTGTTCATACCTTTAAATATTATTGCCCCTTTTTTAGGGAAAATTCTTATCTGCCCCATTAATTTTTGGTCTCGCCAACCCTAGTCCCGATTCACACAATATTTTATACGAGTTTACTGCCTATTTATGCTGCCTTTTTCGGTAAAATAACGACGGTTTGTTTTAAAACAGTCGAATTGTCGGTAAAGTAACTCATTCACCGGCGCAGTATTTCGTAGGTATGTATAAATGCAAATTCCCTTCCAACCGTTTAGAGCGGGATATCGACTGTAGAGTCGCGTGTTTGGCAATTTGATTTGTACTTTAGACTTTCTTGCTGCATTGTACAAAATATTCTTCTTATCCAGTGGGATTCATCCTTTGACGAACCGTTTGGAACAGTGGTAGTGAACGCTGCCTTTGGTCTAAGAGTTGCACACAATACAAATATTGTGTGCATGAACATGTCTGTTTGTATTGATCTGGGTGTTTTTCATGTATTGTAAGTATGTATTTACAAAAGAAAAGTAATATGTGATGTTGTGAAATATTTATTAAATATTTAGTTAATATTATTATTATTATATGTATATATTTGTAGTCCCACTGTTGATTCTGACAACCGTAACACAGGTGCTTAATCTACCTATCTCGAAGTCAGATCAAAGTATGTGATGTAGTGTAATATTTATTATTATTATTCAGCCCTGGTGACAAGAGTTTATAACAGTTCCTAGCCAGGTGCGTCTTTACCTATAGTTCAGGGGGCGCGGTGCACCCGGGCGCCAAGTGTTATGGGGCGCCGAGAGCCGCTCGCGACAAGAGCCTCCACTGTAAATCCAATTTATCTATGGCCTTGGGCTTGACACCCAAAATGAAATATCCTGCATAAACGTGGTGGGTGCGTACTGCGTGTCTTAAACTGACGGTTAGAGCACACTAGCGACGCCAATCGATTTTAATTTTTAGCTACTAAACCGGATCGATTAAAAAAAAATTGGGGGTTATAATTTCTCGGCAAACACCTATGCTATTTATTTAATACTTATAGTTAACTGTTTGGTCTGCTTTTGCACTCGAATTTTGGATTACTTTTTCGCGTACAAAAACGGACCCAACATTTGTGCATGGTACATTTAATAGTTAAATAGTATAAGTGTTTGTCGAGAGATTATAGCCCCGAAATTGTTTGAAAAGATCCGGTTTAATAGCTAAACATTAAAATCGATTGGCGTCGCTAGTGTGCCCTACCCGTCACCTTAAGCACCAAACTATTCCACTTTGTTCGTGCATTGATACAAGAGGGCGCCAAATATTGATTGCACCCGGGCGCTACATGGGCAGGAGCCGCCTCTGTTTCCTAGCTACTAGTGGCCTCTGTCCTCCTCATCTAGTAATGTATGGCATGTAATTCCTGGTTGCGTCCAAAGCTCTCGCTCTGGAGACCAGAATTTGGGAAGTCTGGTAATTACTAGTGGCCTTCTGTCGTGTTTGCATAACGTCCACTACTTAAAGACGTTTGTAACTCTTTAGTGAAACGACTCAGTGATCCGACTCAGTCAAATGATACACTGTTCCGATTCTCTAATGTTCGCTCCGAATGTATCATTCGACTCAAATGGACCTCGAGTTCGAGTGAACCGAATGATACGAATGATCTGAAAGATCCGATGAGCCGAATGATCCGAATGAGTGGAATGATCCGATGAGCCGAATCATCCGAATGAGTTGAATAATCCGAGTCAGCCGAATGAGCGGAATGAATCACGGGTCTATCTGAGAGTCGATGTTCCAAATGAAACGTTTCACTATTCCGCATCTCTGCACTGATCCAGATGCAAATGTTCCACTCTTTTGAAAGATACGTTTTCGCCAAGTCTACTACTTATCATAATAAAGGTACCGACGGCCTACTCATATTCTTATTAAGGTGACGGGTAGGGCACACTAGCGACGTCAATCGTTTTAAATTTTTAGCTATCAAACCTATTGTATCTTAAACTATCTATTTTATCTATTAGATAGATCTATTTTTAACAATTTGGGGGTTAGAACCTCGCGAAAAATTGATTCACGCTAAAAGTGGCCGCTTTTGGCGGTAATAAATTTTTCGCGTACAAAAACGGACCCAACATTTGTGCATGGTTATTTAATAAATAGTATAAGTGTTTGCCGAGAGGTTGTAAACCCCAAATAGTTTAAAATAGATCCGGTTTAGTAGCTAAAAATTAAAATCGATTGGCGTCGCTAGTGTGCCCTACCCGTCACCTTAAATGATGTAAGGACTTCGGTATTTTTATTTTGAGCTATTTTGAATTATATGAGATTTGAGATTTTGATTTGTTTAAAGCATGTTTTGGAGCTATGATAAAAGCATCTGACTGGTTTCTAAATAAAAGCATGACCATTTATTATAAATGTATGGATATTTGCGAAATAATCAGTTGCTTTATGATGATATGAAACAGGCCCCAAACGCTGATAGGATGACCTCGACCATTTTGCAAGGAGTTCATCGCCAAAGAAACAGAAGTACTTGTAAAAATAAAGTTGACTCACCGATATCAGAACAAAAGGGGACTGGTCCAGCTTTCATAGCCTCCAACTGTCTGAAGGTGGGTTCCAGCGTGGTCCTCAGAGGGGACTTGAGCGAGGCCTCCACCAGCGCCGCCAGGAGTTGTCGCGATGATGGCTCCACGCCCAAGCCGGAGCTGAACGCGGCCAGGGCTTCTCCGTGTCCTGCCCAGACATTGGAGTGCCACACCTGACAAAAAAAATACAAATGTATTTGTATATATTGTAAGTACCTAAATTATGGAGTGTGGGATGAGTAAACAATTATTTAATAGCAAAAAAACTATACGTAATAAGAAAATATTAAATGTACATAGTAAAAGCAGGTCATAAAAAAAGAACCACTGTGCACTGGTGGAAAAATTACCACTGGGAAAAACCAGTGAAAATCACGTAGGTATGATATTTACTATAAGCATAAGTAAACTTTGCAAACCGAATTCAATTATTCCGACAAAATTTGAATTTTCAATTTTTTTCTCCGTACTAGGTACACGCCGTAAACTAGGATTCCACCCGTACCATCTGGATGGGAGGAGATCCACCACCGTGCGCTTTACACGTCATTTTTTGCCACGCACCTCCTCATTGTGGAATCAATTTCCCGCAGCGGTATTTCCGAACCGGTACGATATTGAGTTCTTCAAGAAACGAGCCTATACCTTCCTAAAATTCCGGCAACGCATCTCCACTCCCACTGGTGTGGCTGATGTCCATGGGCGGAATTACCTCGCTTGCTCATTTTCCATAAAATTTTCTTTACTCATAAAAAAAATTAAAAAATATTTCGCTTTTCTTTTGGACATAGATATATTTTATTTTATTTTATTTTTATTTTCTTTATTGAGGAAACAAACAGCTTAAATACTAATACATTTAGACTTATTAAATTTAAGTAACTCATTAGCCTAATTAGTTTCCACTACTAGCTCATACAAATAATTTTGAATGAGAAACTTGCACTTCAGGAATTAAAAGTTAAACAAAACAATTCTTGATAGCAGTTATGAAAAAAAGTTAAAAAAAGAAAACTTTATACTTATTATTAAGTGTATACACATAATAATATAGCAGTAAACAAAATACTGATAACATTAGATTTAATCAAAAGAAAAATATATGCACTAGATTTCGGGAACAACTGTTTAGGTTTTATGTTTACTTTTATTACCAGCCAGTTTCGTTTTATTTTCACTATATACATAATTTAATTGTTATTTTTTGTTTTAAATTAAAAATCCGTAACTCGTCTTCGCTTGCAACAATGTTAAGATTTATCTTACACATAATATCTGGAACTATTTATTATGCAAACATGAATGTCTACTTAAGTTAAACGATGTAACTACATCCGTTAGTCAATGCAAAGAAATTGTGTAATCCATACCTAAGAAAGGAAGCGTCATTCCCATACAAATACGGGTTTAACGCGTATTCATGAATCCCGGCAATAACTCTTAGTTTACTTGAGGATTTATGGCTACATCTTGCAAAAGCTCTATCAAAATCTCCGGCGCAGATCTGTAAAGTGAAACCTCTGTGGTGTTCGGAGAGGCGGGTGACATCTAATTTGAGCTTGGAGACGTCAAGAATATTAATTATACACCTACTATTTATAAAGAGATAAATTTCATTGAAACGACAAGGCTTATAGGTAATCCGAAAAGATGAATCGACACACAGCGCCATCTATTGGTCTAGTTTGGATCTAGTAATAATCTGAGAGCACGGCAGTGCCCCCGCCAAGTCGAGCGCAAAGTAAACACTGCCGTACCATCCTTTACTGGAACCATTTCGTCGCACTTTTAGGCTCCTATTTGAGAACCTCCGGATAAGACCAGAACGCAGAAATTTTCGTCATTCGTTAAGCTATAATGACCTACTCTTAATCCTAAATTTCAAGTCTGTATGTCATTTAGTTGCGGAGTTAGGCGAAAGCAAAGTTTCGCATTTTCGGCAGATACTCACTCACTCATCTTCAAAATAGAACTAGTACTACCGATAAACTGAGAGAAGCTGAAATTTGGCACAGAGTTAGGGTGTAATGACCACATACAAGGAAAACTATAAAAACTAGGATAATCGAAGATTCCGGAGTACCTGGTTTAAACCAACTGCATAAATGACTTGGTAATCCCATAGAGATATTTGAGATTACCAAGTTATTTTTACTGTTCTCCGTACTGAAATTTTATATGAAATTGCCCAGTTTTTCTGTTAAACCTACTGCATAAATGACTTGGTAATACTAAAATTTTATCCGAAATGGCCCAGTTTTTCAGTTAAACCAACTGTATAAATGACATGGTGGTAATCCCATAAAAATATGTAAGATTACCAAGTTATATTTACAGTTCTGCTATACATAAAAATATACTCATACCATTTATACGCCACTGGTGGCAAATGCAATGATTTATTTAATAAGATTTTCTATATTTTCTACAAAAAGAGGTGAAATTCCTTCAAAACATTCTGTAAAAAACTAACCACTTCTCGATGGAGCTGATTGTTTATCTCTAAAAGGTAATGAAATCTAGACAAAGTCGTGTCAAGTCTAAGGTTACTTACTGCGATTTCTTTATTGTTTATAGTTAATGTTGTGTGACTTGGCCGTTGAAAAACACAAGGGTGCATACGAGGTGCCCCATGACACCATTCTTACAACATCTCATACATTAGCCTGATTCCGTACACTTGTGCTACGGATATTAGACAACAGAGGAATTACGGTTACAAAAAAATCATCTCATCATCATCATCATCAGCCCATTTAAGTCCCCACTGCTGGGGCACGGGCCTCCCTCAATCACATGAGGGGTAATTGCCATACTCACCACGCTTGGCAGACGGGTTAGCGAGGGTTTTTATATAAATGCAGAGTTTTCCTTCTCTAGGTGCTGATGATCATGCCAGCAGCTTTACCCCAGTCGCCTTTTACGACACCTCGGTAAGAGTGAGGGGAGTCTACTCTGCCGGGGACCACACGGCTAGAATGTATGGAACAGCAGATGTTTTTTTCTCTTATTTTCATGATTGATCTAACATGCTAAATGGACTTTATCACGATAACTATTATGATATTTCCGAGATGTAATCGATAAAAAAAACGGTGTATAATACCCAGACACTAAGCAAAACCAAGTGTTCTTCACATGAATGACGATGCAGAGTTGGAATCGAACCCCCAACTTAGGTGGCATTTGATAGTGACCAAATGCGTCATGTTGCATGTGCAAGTTGGGTGCATAATTGCTGACGACAGTGCTTAAAAGGGGATGTCCTTACTATTTTGTGAGTACTTCCGTAAAGTATTTTTGCTTTCTTCGTATTCTCAAACATTTATTGGTTGTAAGCGGAGGGCGCGTTTGGGCGAGTGCACCGGACGCATTTGTCTCCGTCAGGCGGCGCGGGCGCACTCCCATATGTTACGGAAACTTTGTATGGAAATGGTAACTGCCTAACAACTACGCTTGCGTGGGTATTTATTCTTGTGTAATAGTGGATATAATCATTGTAAAGGACTCTTATTTTTCCGTTTATTTGCTGTCTCCTAGAACTCCTACCAATTAGAAAAGAAATTAGAAAACATTTGTTGAATGCTTTTAAATTGATATTTAACAACGGATTGTATTTAACGTTCCCTCAATGTTTCGTTGCACATCAAAATCATATTTTAATGTACAACCTGTGCGGATAAAGAATGGGATCAGAAATGGCGGCGCATCTATTCACTTCTAGCTCGCACACCCACGAGTGCGAGAATAGGCGCAAATAGTGTGCGAGCGAGAAGTGAATAGATGCGCCGCCATTTCTGATCCCATTCTTTATCCGCACAGGTTGTATAATTAGTAGTTTTGGTGGGCAAATATCTAATATTCCATTCACAACACAGGACGATACAAATTACGAGCAAAGATTAATGCGGCAGAAGGTAGAGTATTTCGTCCATAATGAATTAATACGAATATATTCAGTTTTTCATATTAAGCAGTAAGTTTAAACGGTTATACTCTCGTGGCAGTCGATGTCATATTTCATTCATAAATGAATGAAGGAAATGTTTTACCGTCTGCCGCGAGTCTTTGCGTGTGTGTTGTTTAGATTTGAATAGAACCTTCACCATCGAGATAGTATTATTTGAAGTCCTATTAAAAAAGCTCACCTTCTCAACTACTGAACTACAACTGATCTTAACTTTCGCGCTGCATTAAGTATCCACATAATTGATAAGACCGGAACTAGACGCGAGAACCAATCGAAAGCGGATTCATATTGTCATCGGCCTGGAATCTAGTGATTAAATGTAAACCTCGCAATTCGAGGGTACCCTTGAAATCCGGGCGTAGCAGACGACGCCGTGCACTCCAGTCCAGTGTAACCACGGCCGTTGTACCGCGGTCGAAACGTCAAGCTTTGAGTATTAATTTTATTTGACCGTGGGAGAGCCACGCTTCGGCATGAATGGGCGGGTTCAACCGGAGTAATACCACGGCCTCAAAGAAAACCGGCGTGAAGCAGCGGTGTGCTGTGTTTCGCTGCGTGAGTGAATACCCGGAGGCCTAATCCGGGGAACGGGGTTTAAAGGTTGCCAGCGCACTTGTGACTCCACTGGTGTCGCGGGTGTGCATGGGCGGCTGCAATCGCTTACCATTAGGTGATCTGGTCTGCCATCTAACATATAAAAAAATTGAGGTTCTCCATACTTCCGAGGCTACGTTCCACTCTCTCCACCTATCGTCTATTCCACCCGCGGCGAAACTTTGTACCAAGGCATTGATCACGTCAATGATTTGAAAGAACAACACTAAATGATTAGAACAAGTGAGGATTTCACTTAAACTGTAATGGTATATCATTATTTCATACTCAATACAGCTATTAAACACACCTCTGACAGCTGACGGCCTCTAGCTACAGCCAGAGCCTGCCAATCATAATTATGCATTTTGTTTTACTATAAGCACTATTTAAGGCTGGTACTTCGGTCCAGCTAGAATGGATGTGTGGAGTGACGAGAATGGACAAGATAAGGAATGAATATATTAGAGGAAGTATGAAAGTGGCCCCCATCATTGATAAATTAAGGCAAATCGTCTTTCCTGGTATGGCCATGTAAGGAGAAGAGGGGAAGAACATGTTGCCAAAAAAGTGATGAGTTTAATACGTAAGTGGGTGGAGGAACAGAGGACGGCCGAAAAAGAGATGGATGGATTGTGTGAAGAATGACATGATGGAAAAAGAGGTGGATGATTCGATGACGAATGACAGGGACGTATGGAAAAGGAAAACATACTGCGCCGACCCCAGATAACCTGGGAAAAGGGCAGGAGGATGATGATGACTTCGGTCCAGCTAGAAGTGTCGCTATTCCATTTTTAGGGTTCCATACCTAAAGAGATTTTGATGTCCTTCTTTATAGGATATTTAAGGGGGGGCTCCCATACAATACAATAAAATATTTTATTTGCTTGAAAAGTGGTTGTACAAGGTTTTATGTTAGCAATCATAGTTCAGCATATACAGCCCATACAACAAACGCGACATTTTTGTATTTTTTCTTCAAATTAATAACAACAACGGGCAGGTATTCAAAATATTCACGAAATAGGTACTCACTTGTATTTTTACTTTAATAATAAATTATACAATTAGAATAAAATAAATAATCAAGGGGGGCATCCCATACAAAAACGTCATTTTTGCCTATTTATGCTCGATATCAATAAACGGTAAATAGGCACTTAAAATGTTCACAAATTTTTTATTATATTTAATTTAATAATAAACAATTTAATATCAAATAAGTGGGACGACGCAGGCTAAAAAATATAAAAAAATAATAATGGTACGTAACCATTCGTCCAGTGAGTCGGACTCGAACTTGGCAGATTTTATTAATTGTAATAAAATGATAAAAAAAAATTCTAGCTTAGGATTCTCAAGGTCGACTAACAATGTCGTGTCAACGTTCTTTACGAGTACCAAATGAGGAATGAAAAAGTATGATGTTTATGATAGGAATAACTTGTACCTACAAAATAAATCTAAAAAATCACAAATACAGGCTGTATCTATGAACATTTACATCCCTTTGACCACGTGTTCTACCAACCATTCTGAACATTTGTTCAACGACTTAACGAAATTCATCGAAATTTTTTTCGACTTCCACATTGACCAATTCACGTGAACGACTTTGCATGAAAAGTTGAAATTTTTTCATGCGAATTTCCAAAAGTGATAGAATAAATGTTGTTCATAATGGTTAGTAGAACACGTGGTTAAAGGGATGTGAATGTTCATAGATACACCCTGTATAGGTACTTTTCTCCAGTTTTTTTTTCATTGCTCAAATTCATCATAATTTAATATTAACCAAATGCAGCGCTACTGGACTGAATAAGCGCTCTTAAGTGAAAGTCTCACTTTCATAAATACAATAGCTAAAAGTAGTGTAACATTGAAATTATTAATTTATTCTTACTTTGAATTTCTAAGAGATCCGTATTGCGGTAAAAATAGAGTTTAAAATCGAACAGAACTAATTTATTAATGTCACATTTGAATTGGTAATGTATGTATCGCGTTTATTACTAACTGTTACAACACACAATACATGATGTATTGTTTGATTGTTCAAAGCCAATTGTAGTGATTATGAAATGGCTTAAGAGTAGTATTTGATAATGAAGTGGTATTGTAATTAGAGGCCTTCATTAATATATTTTAATAATTTTTTTACCAGACGTACCTTTTAAATTCTGAATAAGATTAAGGGTTCAAAAACATGCATGAATTTTGAAATTGAAATCAGTAGAAATATAAATCTAGTTATCGTATTGCCGATTAAGGAGGCTCCAAGTCACCGAGAGAGAGTGGGCTCTGCTCGGAGTCTCTTTGCGTGATCGTATCAGAAATTATGAGATCCGCAGAAGAACTAAGGTCACATACATAGCCCAAAGGCACATAGGAGAACAGACGGCCGTTGGGGCGGAAAGGTCCTTGAGTGGAGACCACGTACAGGAAGTCGCAGCCGTGTCAGGCCCCCCACAAGGTGGACCGACGATCTGGTGAGGGTTGCGGGAATTCATTGGATGCGGGCGGCACAGGACCGATCTGTGTGGAGAACATTGGGGGGAAGGGGCGTCTTTTGGCTGAAATGATGATGATTATGATGATGATCGTATTGCAAAGCGTAGGTTTAGAGTTAAATCAAATTTCAAGAAAAGAGAGTAACGTAAATAACCACTTGGAAGTACTCCCACGTCTGGGCAGCATTTGGTCCAAGCCCTGTCAAAGAACTAGGAAGGTTTTTCATAAATAAAAAGGTAAGAACCATCTGCTAAAATGGGTGAAATAAAACATAAGAAAACAGATGAACTGAATTGAACGTCTCAAGGTTTGTTTTAGACTTTGATAGAACCCTCATTTAACACTTATTATAAGACCATTTTTTGTGTTTCGCTGCGTGAGTGAGGGTACAGGAGGGTAAAGGTGGTTACGGGTGTCAATGGGCGGCAGCAATCGCTTACCATCAGGTGATCCGTCTGCTCGTCTGTCACCTATCACATTTTTTTTTCATCAGTTACCTTGTCTGTAGTACGCCTTAGGCCAGTTCGGGCACAGCTCCCGGGCGCGCGTGGCATCTTGTAGAGCGGCAGCAAACTGACCCTGTTTCAGCCTGGCTGCCGACCTGTAAACAACAACATTGCTGTAATGTGCCACCGAATCAAAGCATTCTTATCTAGTACTATTGTGCTGGCTCGGCGATCCAAGGGTCCTGGCCTCTGACGTCACAGTTCACTAGTTCCGCCCAATCCTTTCTTTTTTGCTCACTCGGGGATAAATGCATGACCTTGCGGGGTGTGCAATGCAAGGCCAACTTTAGGCATTTCCGCGGGCCGGGGGACCCGCCAGAGTATCTGAGGCTCTCAGTCTGGGAATGGTGCCCAGTGGCATACTCAGTATAATCTCCCCTGTGTGCCAGTCTTTCTTGCTCTTCTAAAACAATTCGTATGACCTATGATGAGACCGACATAGGGCACTGATGTAGATATTTCTCACGTCGACGCTCACCATTTCCGCCCAATCATGCACGTTTAGTGGTTTGAGGTCCTTGGCGACTTCCTGCCTCCAGCGATATCTCGAATGACCCACAAGACAGCGTCTCCAAAAAGGATCGTTAGATCTGCACGTTCGTGCAGATTTCTTTGTGAAGTTTTCCTACACCGCCGACCGAATACGCACATAGATTTGATAAAATCTATGGATTTGGGAAAAAAAATGATATCTCACGCGGTAAACGACTGGAAGGACTCGAACGAACTCTTTCAGAGATTTGAAATATAGACCAATTTAAAAATCATAAAAATTATAAGGTGCGTCAAAAATATAATGTCACGCCTGAACCAGGCAAATCATTTGTGTGATTTTGGGCCAGTGTGGGGCTCGAACCCGACTTTTGGCGTACGAGTCAGGGTCACTACCAAATGCCATGTGGCCAGACATTAACCTGTTGCTGTAGAGTATGTGGTTGGCAGGGTCCAGCGTCAGCGCGTCGGTGTAGAGCGCGACGGCGGTGGCGAAGTCCCCTGCCTGGCACGCCGCGTTGGACGCGCGCACCTTCTCCACGAACAGCGCCCGCGACGCAGCCCCCAGGGAGGCCGAGCCGGTGGGCTCCACCTGCGAACAAAGGAATAGGTATATTAATTTCATCACTCAATCAACAGAATGTTTACTTCCCTTTCATGTTGCGCACAAAGCAGATGTCCCATAATAGGCCAACATCATCATCATCATCTATTCAGCCAATAGACGCCCACTGCTGGCTGGACATATTATGCCATCTTATTATATATGTTTAATACAGCCAAAAGCGGCCGCTTTTGGCGGTAATCCAAAATTCGAGTGAGTAAATAAATAGTATAGGTGTTTGCCGAGAGATCGTAACCCCGAAATCGTTTAAAATAGATCCGGTTTAGTAGCTAAAAATTTAAATCGATTGGCGTCGCTAGTGTGCCCTACCCGTCACCTTAAAAGGGTAGGACTGACAATTTTTAGCCAATCCATATCATATCGCCGAACATTCTTACGTCACAGTTTCGCGACAACCGTAACTGAAACCGGCTTTAAGACCTTTTCTTGTTCTTGTTAAAAAATAAAAGTTAAATAAATAATACGGCGAAGGAACGGGCGTGATGAGAAAGCTGGCAAAGCGGGAAACGCGATGGGAGCCATTACAGTGCGGTTGTAAAAATTAATGTCGAAACAAATCAAGTAGTAGTGATGTATCTACTGCCAGTCGAATAAAATTTGGCACTTGAAATTTCGAGAAATTTAATTTATTAGAATAATTTAAAAAAAATTGTAAACCTAGTCCCGATTTAACTTTTAATGTAGGCCACATTATTTTAGGGGCGCAGAAAAAGAATATCGTCAATTAAAATAAAACTGTCCTTGTCTTTATTAAACTGAAACTTTAAATTGTACTTACCTTACCTACCTTTTCGTGGCTAATACGTCTTTGTGCAATAAAAAGTGTCTACATATACATGTGACATATGCCTGTGTTTACATATGCTTGGAAGAGATTGCTCATAAGGCCGCTTTCGTTATAAATATCCTGTAATACCAAGTTTTAAGTTTTCATACTTTATTTTGAGTGCAATAAAAGTATATTTAATTAATTCAATAAATTCGAGTTGAGTGTGGAGTGCGCCCATACTTTTTAAGTATAGGCTTTTAGCACTCAACTCGCACGCGACCTATATGCACTTATTTACAGTATAATTTAAAAAGTATTCTGTGAGTTTAATTTAAGGTATATTCTACATACATGTTTATACGGATTGTAGGAGGTGCAATTGTGTTCTATTTGAATTTGGCTTTCTTTAACTGATTTTCCCTTTTATCTATAAGAAATCTTACCGCATTTTTATCTCTAGCAGTAGAAGATATTTAATTTTATATTTTTCATTTCATTTATTTATTCTTTAACAATATACATTGTGTTAAAAATAATATAAATCTTAACTAAGTCACAACTAAAATATAAGCAATAAAAGTAAATAATGTCAACATAAAATTCATTCATAAAATAATATTTAAATTAGATAATAAACAATATTAATTAATACTATAGAGATTACGAATTGAATTAGGTCACATTTAAAAATTCGTCAATAAAATAAGGACTTTTTTCCAATAAGAAGGCCTTCAGTTTTTTCTTGAAGACATGTAGCTTGTAGACAACACGTTTTAATTCCACTGGTAATTTATTAAATGGATGTATAGACTGGTATCTGGCGCTGTGCTTTATTAGATGTCTTATTAACCATCACAAAAGTTATGCTAATTTTTAGAACTATCGTGAACCTGGATCGCATCACTAAATGGAGCCGAATCAAAGGGGTATCATTTAAATTACAATCGGGTGCACGTGTTCTCTGTTCGTGTAATTCGCATATTTTATTGCTTTTCGCGAGTGTACCGCGATATTATGTCAAATGGAACACAATATCTGTGTGTATCGCTTAATCCTTTGACCATTACTTCTACCAACGATTCTGAACAATGCTTATTCTATGACTTGGACATTCGACGATTATATTTGACTCTTCAAATTATTATTATTTTTTTTTATGGTGTTATCCCGCGCACGGTTACGGAAGCGCGTGTGACTCCGCCAATGTCAAGTGTATAAGAGAGACACGTCGATATAAAATTGACCGGTAATTTTGCCAAATGCTCGATCTATATTCAGGTCTTCTCTAAGGTTAAAAACGCCATAAATCTACAACAAACAAAAGCGGCACATGTAAACAGCACAGACGACAGGACACAATAACGCAGAAGCACAGCTATAAAAGACAAAAACATAACATAAGAGAATTATAATTTTATATCATACATACTTATATATTTACATAAATATTTTAAATAAAGGGGAAAAGGTAAAGTTAATAAATATTGGAAGCTCTTCAAATTAAATAATGAACAAGTCACATATGAAAAGTTGAATTTAAAAAAAATGTTTAGAATAAGTGAGGTACTTGAATAGATAACTGTTAACCGATAAACCCTGTATAAAACAGAACTAAGCATGTGTGCTGTTGTCTTAGACCTTCATCAAAAAAACCTTGAGCTCAAATGCTTGTTCAAACTTCAATTTATCAATAAAATATCTAATCATGTGTAATCTACCGCTGATTCGAAATTTAATGTTATTTTGATGTATATAAAACTTCTACAACAAGCCTAACACTAACTATAGATATTATTTTCTTTTGCAAAATACAAAAGAACTAAATTGATTCTTGAACAAATAAATGCTCCAAGACAAACCACGAAAAAACTTAAAAAGTTTCAGAGCTCATAAACATTTTTTTACCCAAAAAGTTCAAAGTTTTATTCAAACAACGAAACATAAAGAAGATGGTCATAAGCAGCGTCAACTAACGACATTAAATAATAAAAAGACAAATTATAACCTGCTACTGGATTCCTTTGCCTTTTTTTAAATAAAAAAGCGGAGCGTAGTAGAGTTTTTATTAGAAAGGATTCCGGAATTTCTCTGTAACAAAGGCTTTTTGTCAGCGGGTTAGTACTGGCATTCATTGTGGGGCGTTTTAGTGTTGATACTCAAATGTGTTGTGTCATCATGTATACATTAACTAATAAAAACACTTCAAGCGATTTCTTTTACTCCTTTTGTTGTTTAATGGGTACATATCGTTATTTGATTATTAAGAGTAAAAGTAAAGGTAACATAGTGTTTTATCTCCTGTTTAAACTAATAAAAATCTAATGAATCCTGAAACTGGGTTTAGACTACATCCATTTCATTTATTCAAAAAAATCCATTTTGTATCTGACATAAAATCGCAGGTATGAACATTAAACATGAGTTACAAAGACACGAGGTACTTCTAACTCGTTGAAAGCCGCAAAGAATTCCTCCACTCTAACACATCAAGGGACGACAACATAGCTAATTTCACGGAAATTCAAAGGATCAGTATTATTTATAAAGTAATATTCCAAATGCGAAGTGGCGGGCGTGAGACGCTCGCCACCTGCGCCTGCGCTTATCTAGCAGACCGCATCGGAAGCGAGAGTATTTTTTTTCTCACGAACCGCATTCCCTCACTCTACCCCGAAGACAATCCACCATTCAACTTCTCCCCACGAACGCTATACAATGTCGGGTAATACTTCATCTCACGCAGAGAGATCCGAACTCTGCACGCAATGTAATTCATCATTTAAAGAAGTGCGCTGCACGTTGTATTTTGATAGGAATATTATTGAGTACGCCCTTTTACCTATGGCCCGATGTGAGGATGGTGAGTGTTGAAACAAAGTCTTAAAGGCTTCGTTTATTTGTGAACTCTGTTTGTGGGTAGTGTTTGTGTTTAAAATTTGTTCATGCATGAATCGGATGGTTATAAGAAACTTTTAAATTGTTGCTCACGTATGTTATTTGAAAAACGGAATGAAATTAGGTATGTACCTAATTGTTTTTTTCTTGGAACAAAACAATTTTTATAAAAATTCACGCGGCCGGCCTATTTTGATAGTCAAATATTGAATCAGTCTTATTGAGTCCTATAAGGTTTACTTCGGCCTTTCTGAAGTCTGTAAATATTTATTCATTACATACCTAATGGAGTAGTCAGTAATTAAATAATGCTCAGTCATACATTTCATAGTGATAAAAGTACCTTTTCTAAAGGCTAGACCCAACTGAATGACAAATTGCCTGTAAAATTAAAATTTGTTTCCAGGTATAAGAGATGACATGTATGTGTACAGACAATCACATATTCATGTATTCAAAAACGTGCCTGTCAGATACCAAAATCTGCGGGTTCTGTCCCGAGGACGAGGAAACGATTATCCACGTCCTCGGCGAGTGCATAGCACTGCACCACTGCAGAAGCCGGCACCTGGGAGCACACATGCTCTCGGCAGACGAGGTCAAAAGCTCCCCCATCAGTTCCATCCTCGGGTTTATCCTGGAGCTGGAGCTACATGAGGTGCTGTAATAAGTTCTGGGGCTGCCACAATAGATCTTCTACTGGTCGCAGTGGCTATGAGGTGCAATGCTCACCCCATTTCATTCAAATAATAAAATACAAAAACGTTTTATTTACTTAAACAGACATGTTTCTCCAATCAATTCTTTTCGTAACTTCAAACAAGCTTGGTTCAGTATTTATTGAGGAAAGGAGATCCTCGGACTTTTCTATATTTTTGATCCAAATATTAGCGCTGGTCAAAAAAAATGCTAAATTTGTTAGTTCTAGTCCCCCTGATGTCCAAATGTCAAAATTTGGCAGAACAAAAAAAGATTTTGAACTCAAATAAAACCAAGGATTTATGTGTGATAAATATACAGGGGACAAGTCCTACAGAATACAGCAAAATCTTTTTCTGGCCGGCACTTGAACCAAAAAAGAGGGCATCTTTTGACCGATTGTAGCACTTGATGTTACGCTCTATGTAAAAACGATCCACGATCCCGTTTTTGATTAGCATTTTTACCATAATACCCAGTTTTAATTAGTTTACGATGCTTATGATGAGTGAAATGAATGAGTGAATGAATGAATGAATGAATGAATGAATGAATGAATGAATGAATTTATTGACATAATAAAGCATACAATTCCTACGTACTAAACTACTCGTACGTACATTATGTATGTTTCTTCCTTTTGGACTCGCAACTTGAAGTTCTCTCAAAGAGACTCGCTAATACGCTATTTGTTCTCAGAAATAGAAAATGCGGGAGAACCAGTTGACGTAGCAAGCGATTCACGGCCATTCATCTGAGGAGGAATGCTGAGGGTATCGTAATGATGCACGGCATACTGCACGCATCATTTAATTAACTACACGTAACAGCGAAATTAAAATTCTCCAATATGATGAGCCAGAGCAAGGTGGTTAGGGCTGTCGCCTTTAGATATACATGTTCATTGCAGAAAATATAAGGTATGGATCATAGCATCCTTAAGTCTAAAATTGTCATTTTTTTTCAACCGACTGAGTATTAACTTAGTATTTAACTGTCTCGTTGTATCTTGTCTTTATAGGGATTTAATTGACCACAGTTTGGTTAGAATACAAGCTTGCTTAACTAAAAGAACGAGAACTCGGTGTTTCGGAGGGCACAACAAGTCGCTTTGAGAACGATTGACGACGAAAATGACACCAGATTTTTAAAAATAAAATATCTGTCTATACGTTAAAAATGCATGTATAGACAGTCAAGTGAAGGACACTTCTAATAAAAGGTAAATCAAGGAACTTCTACAGTTAATCATATGAGCAAATATTAAGATATGACATTAATAAAATTAACAAAGCTACAAACACGAGCGAAGCGCGGCAACCATACGACGCTGCGCAGGCGGCTGGGCGGTCCCGCGCATTTCGCTTCAAAAAGTAACATTTCAAGATAAATGAAAGGCCGTTTAAAGAAAAAATAATTACCCAATATGTCGGGCGCTGTTATCAGGCGCCTGCTTAAACGAAATTTTAATAAAGCGCGCGGAGGCGATTACGCCCGCCATTTCTCAAGATGGCCGCAACAATCGATGATTATAAATTATAATATGCAGGGGTTAGCAACTCTTTTTTGCAGACTGGACCCGATTTAACCGATGTTGACGGGGTTTTTTTACCGGTTTAGATGATCTCTTTATTATAGGGTGAGGGGTTCTTTCCTGAGTAAGAATGCGCACCTCCGGAACGAGAGGTTGTAGGTTCACATCCGAGCATGCACCTCTGGGTTTTTCAAATCTAAGTGTGTAGGGAAAGCATCGTAAGCAAACCTGCACATTTTGGATAGTTTGGCTCCCCTGCCTGTCTATGGGTTGCGAAGGTCAGATGGATCATGGTCCAAACATAACTATCCTATTGACGATCCTGTTTGGAACAGTGGTAGGGAACGCTACCTTTGGTCCAAGGGTTGCGGGTACGATCCCTGCACAGTACAAACATTTGTGTGCATGAACATGTCTGTTTGTATTGGTCTGGATGTTTCCTATGTATTATAATTATGTATTTAAAAAAAAAGTATTATATGTATATATTTGTAACCCCATTGTTGATTCTGATATCCCTAACACAGGTGCTTGAGCTACTCTCTTGGAGTCAGATCAATGTATGTGATGTTGTGAAATATTAATTTATTTATCCTTCCACCGCTCCAGGGTAGCCCTCCTGGTGCTTGGCATAGGCCGGCATTGGCCGCCTCGTTTCCTTCTTTATTTTATCTGCCTTTGGATATGGAAGACCAAGGGCTTAGTAGTACTTCTGTCTCTAATGGTGTAGTGGGTGGATATTCTGTCAGACAAGAGTGACGCAGCCCAGCATTAGTCTTTCAGAACCCATACCTGCCTTTAATTATCATGTTTTAGCAATATTTAGAAACGGGCATACCAATGTCATATGGACATCAAAACTTATTTAATTAGCTTTCTAAATGTTTTGAAAACATAATGATATTGTAGTTTGCTGTATACCGTTCAACAAATATTCATAAATGTATATATTTAATCAACAATAATACAACCGCTATCTTCAAGACGGCTGAAACAATCAATGATTATAAGTATGCAGGGATGAACAACATTTTTTCGCAACCACATCCGATTTCATCTTTGGACGGTTTTTTGTCACACGAGGTCTAAATGATCTCTTTATGTGTGTTAAGCTCTTGGTCCTGCGCCTGATCCTTATTTGGTCGTCACTGGTCATATGACGACCTCTTGTATTAACGTGTGGATGGCTGTACATTTAAGACATGAACCGAAGGAAATATAAATCAAAATTTCTGATTCGAATTTTGATATGTTCACAGAAACCAACCAATCAAGATTTAAATATGTTCCGTGAAATATTTCAAATGCATAAAGCCTGCATTTTATGGCACTCGTGTCATGATGCCTTTTCTGTTAGACGATTCCCATTTGACTGATGGGACTTTCTCAAAAACATTAAACTTGTACTGTTGATAACCACCTTCTAGAAGTAAATATTTATTTACAACCTACTGGTTGTTGTAAATAAATAAATAAAAATTTCACACTACCCCATATGTATGTGATTAGACTCCAAGATAGGTAGCTCAAGCGCCTGTGTTACGGATATCAGAACCAATAGTAGAATTTCAAATATGTAAATACATACTTATAATACATAGAAAACACCCAGACCAATACAAACAGATATGTTCTTGCACACAAATGTTTATACTGTGCGGGGATCTAACCCGCAACCTTTGCACCAGAGGCAGCATTAACTACCACTGATCCAAACGGGTCGTCCGTTAGGGTTGTCCATAGTGCTCAAATGTAACAACCTTTTGGATGCATTGGAAAAAATCATAGGTCTGTGCATGCTCGGATTCGTACCTATGATCTCCCGCTTAGACGAGCACGATTTTATCCACTGAGCTACAATCACTCTACTTTATGGTAATAACAATTATGGAACCTTTTTTAAAAAGGCCGGCAACACATTAGCGATCTCTCTGATTTCGCGGATGTTCATGGGCGGCAATGATTACTTTCCATCAGGTGACTCGCTTGCTCGTTTGCTACCAACGATGGTGTTTCCGAACAGATACGACCTGGTGATCTTCTATAAAAGAGCTTATTCCTCCCATAAGAGCCGGCAACGCATCTGTGATTTCTACGTGTGTCGCAGATGTCCATGGGCGGCGGTAATCACCTACATCGCGCGAGCCGTCTGCTCGATTGACGCCATAATGTAAAAAAAAACAAGTGTGTCGCAGATGTCCATGGGCAGCGGTAATCACTTACCATCAGGTGAGCCGTCTGCTCGTTTGTCTGCCATATTGTAAAAAAAAAGCAAGTAATAATATTATGAGGATAAGCCCCGAGATGTTCATCATCATCAAACATTGTCCGCTAACTATCAGAATACATATTAAAAACGTTAATGCTACCCGCAAAGGCTGTAGAATATATCATTGCACAAACACACACAATCATATATAAACATAATTAAATGTTTTTATAAGTTAATACTTCGGAACGCTGACAACCTCTAGTCGGAGGTGGGCGTTAATAGCTGCGACACAGTTGATAAACTAATGTGTCTCTTTTCGAACACTTACTGTAATTGAACCTTGTAGAAGTTCTGAATAATTTTAATTTTATTTATTATAATTAATGACATAGCGATAGTTAAGTGGTTCAAAATATTTAGTAATTATTATACTCGAGTAAAACTCGTGGCAGTTGGTGTCATATTGCCGCGAGTGCTTGCGTTTACTGATAGCAAAAGCTTATGTTTATCGGGTGACAAAGTGAAAATTACGTAGATGGCAATCAGCCAATCACAAGAAAGATCTATCAACTGTATTTTAGTGTGATTGCTATCACATTCTCACGTCTTTTAATTAACACCAGATAATTACTATCTCAGTGGAAGAATTATAATTAACAATGTAAGGTTTTTAATTAACGCCTATCATAGAATATTAAATGGATACCTACCTAACCATGCCGAGACGTTGATCGCAGCTTCAATTGACTGAAGGAATTTTATACAAGGTCCCAAAGCTTAATTACTTTACAAAAATGTATTGGTATTTATACTTTTTTATCTTCGACTTTCTTGTTTATGTTAACCTATTTTTAATAAAATTCAGTTCTGTACTCTTTTTGTGTGAAAGATGTCAAACGAGCAGGCGGATCACCTGATGGTAAGCGATTGCCGCGACACCAGTGGAGTCACAAGTGCGCTGCCAACCTTTAAACCCTCCTTTCCCCCAATGCACAATGCTACTTCACGCCGGTTTTCTGTGAGGCCGTGGTTTTACTCCGGTCGAGTCGGCCCATTGATGCCGAAGCGTGGCTCTCCCAATATAATGAAGTATATATCTCGGATTTTTATTTACATATTCAAAAAGTACATTACCCGATCAACCATGGCAAAGCCGATGAAGGAGATGAATTAAGAAATAAAGTGTTTTAAGTTTGATCCAATCTGCGATATTTACGAGCCTTGGAAGGCAGTCCGCCCTCCTCCACAGTCAAAATATACGCCAGTAAAACGATCTTTATGTACCAAATAACTTTACTCAAGGCATTATTTTTGTACGCACCAAAAATAATAAAAAACAAAATAATACGTGAACGCTCATTAAGACCCAAACCTGCTCAGGTAGAGATCCAAGGGTTAAGTAAAAAAATGGCGTCGTCGGCTGTCTTTTGTCTATTTTTTCCTGCCTATTTTCGTATTGTGGAGACCGCAGGATAATTACCAGATTTTTACCTGTCGAAATAAAACAATTAACGTTGTGCGCGCCGAGACAAATCACACAATAATTTAGGACCGGATTTTAGTAATTTTTGATGGTTTAGTATTAAATTTGGTTTTTACACACACGCATGGATTTTATGGGAATCGATCTCGGACGTGCGTTCCGGTCGTAAACAAATTTGTTTTGGACGTTGGTGGATTAATTTGAAAATAATGACGGTTTTAGCGTTGTCTTTTTTATCATTCATTGTTTACTCAGAAGGGGGATATTTTAGAGGCACGTTCTTGGGGCTCGAGGCGACAATTCATTATGCATCAAAAAATCTTCGCATGTATTCGACTTCCGCGCATCTGTTCGCCGCGCCCTGAGGCTCGGGTCCCATCACGACTCCCATACTTATTTATGCTACCCGACCTGTGGGGGAGACGGGCTTTTCCGCGGATTTGTACGTGCCTGCCTGCATTTTCTGTTTCTCGGGGTTATTGTTGTGAATTCGCACACGAAAGCGGTGGATTCCAGGCATTCCTCGACAATTACCATTTCGTGAGTGACCCCTCGCCCCGCGCATCCCGGACTGGTCCTGCACTCCTGCCCGACGTCTGACCTTTGACACGGGACCGTATTTAGAATAAATTGATAATATAATTGGATAAACTAGGTACATTTTTAAAGGAATGGAATGAATCGAGGCAGTACCAGTTTACGAATTCAGCCATATTCCAAAATAGGCTTAAAATTAAATTCGATTCGATGCATGAGGGTATATAACTTCCTAACTTAACTCCCTAATTAACTTAACTTGGGAAAAGTATGCTTCTTTGATAACAAGCACTTGTGCTTTTACATCATTTTAGCGTGAATATACCTTAGTATGCAGAAAATAATCTCAAGCATTTATCTGAAATAATACACTGCTTCCGATATTTCAGATTTCGGATAATTATTCGAAATCCGCAAATCTCTATTTTATCTTTATTATTCTATTGAGGCAACAGTACAGTACCTACCTAACAAAGATAGCTTTAATTAGGGAAAGGCTCAAATCCAATCAACATACCCCTTTTTGTCGTCTAATCAAGTTGGAGATCTGGCGAGTCCACATGTCCAAGTTAGTTAGTGTTCCTGACTAGATACACTGTGTAACAGATCTTAATTAGTGATGTCAAATTGCTTTAAAGAGTGATATGGTTGGACTGGCCGAAAATTAACACTGACCGGGCGTGTTAAAATTACTTTTAGATAACTGTCCAAGCCCCCGTATCACTACTTTAGTTTAGTTCCATTATTTGTCCTTGGCCATAACATAACAGACTAGTCGCACTATGAATTGTGAAAGAAGCTCTGTGTCCTGATGCTGATCCATTCAGCATGGATCTATAGTCAAAAATGTGTTTTGTTCTAGCATCGGCTAAGCTCCCTAGTAGTTAGGTGGTGACCTCATACTTGATTGCTTTTTTGCCAAAATTGGATTTAGTAAGTGCTTTTTGCTTCGCCGTGAGCCGACATTACCGACATTGCTGTTTCATCAATATTTTTTTAAGTGCTTTATTTACTTAAGAATAAATTGTAAAAAAATGCTTTACCCAAACAATTCATATTGGATCTAGTCGTTAGGCACGTCATCCATCGCGCTAGGGTTCCAGCCGAGACCGAGGGTACCACGGTGAAAAAGAGATCCAATAAAAAGTGATTGTATCACACATTATGTCACGAGTGTACGAGGTATGGTGTGTGGCATCTTGGCAACACTAACTCCCCGTTGCACGCGGAAGCTGTTGCGCCTGCGCAACTATTATACACGTAATACTAGCTCTATCAGTAATCTGCCCGGGTGGATGTTTCTATGTCATTAAGACTCAGATGCTCCTATCGGGGATCTTATCATGTACAGTCGCATGGACTTATATGTACACAACCTCACACAAATTTCAACTTTATAGCTCAAGTATAGGAGCCGTTATACATTTTATTGCGGGACTGTATTGCCTACTGCAGGAGTTGGACACGAAGTAATCTAAACTTGCCAATCAATGATCATTTGATGCAATTTCGAATGAACCACGTGTGTACAAGCTTTGTATCGTGTTGGTGATTACATATTACAAGTTTCTACGTGACTTTTCTCTTCATACATGTATACGAGTGTAGCAGACAATTCGACTCACGTAGATGACTGGTCTTTTTGTTAAAATTTTTTTGGTGTGATGCATGATGATGTCATTGATCGACTTTATCTTAATTCTATATTTTTTATCAACTTTAGGTCTTGTTGTTCCATAGGGTTATTCTGTTTGGATGCTTGGAGTTACTACTATTTATTTTGATAGTAAAATGAACAGATTTTACATTAATCTTTAATCTTCTACAATTTTCCATTTTATCTCTAATTTTCTTCTTAACTCTAGCAAAAACGTAATAACTGTGGAGCTATTTTTAGTCTTTAATTATAATTCTTTGCTGACAGTAGTAGTACTATCCGCAAGGAATTATAATTAAAGAAGAATAAATTTTTAATTAATGGTATATGTAGCAACAATTAAATTGATTCAAAATGGTCAGTAGGTAAAAAGAAAAGTAACAGCAGTCAGTGTCATATTTGATTCATTAATAATATTGAAATACTCTATCGTCTGCCGCGAGTCCTTGCGTTTACTATAGGTAATTTAAGTACGGATAAATTTATCTACCTACAACATGAAAAGTGATCCAAAATAATAGTGCTCTTAGTAAAGAATCAGAAATTAACTATCATTCGAAAGTGTAGAGTTTTCAAAAGTCAAATTTTTACGGGTCCTTAAATATATAGTCGCCATTTTGTAGCAATACCAACTAGGAAAAGCTAACATTCAGAGGCAATATTAGCGAACAACTGGCTAATTATAAATATTGCTGCGCAGAAATACGCGCTCTTTGTTGCAGCAAAAGCAGAACGTTTGTAATTTAACTCGTAAAATTACCGGATAAGAGTACCCGATACTTTAATGACCACGGTTGTCAGACGCGGCGACTATGCATAGGAATACCCTATTGTTTTCTCTTTTAGGTACTAAATATTTAAATACCTCTCCACTGTATTCACGAGTAATAATAAAGTAAAAGGACACCTATTTAAATGCGGACTTTAGTTGTAGTAGTAGAGATGGGAATCGAGTCGATTTTAACTCGATTGACTCAAGGGAAATAAGTGAAAATTGTGTTCTAACAGAAGCTTCTGCCTAGATCCTTATTATATTAGACGCTGAAAAATATAGCATCTAAACCTTTTTTAGCTTATTCAATGGTATAAAATCGTGCGTCACTATTATTATGCGATTTTTTGATAAAATACAACATAATAGAATGTCAATAAAAATATTACGTTTTTACATACTCTTGATTTATTGTTCGACGGTATAATGATCAAGATTGAAACAGCTCCAATAGGTTTTCAAATCACAACTTGCAAAAATGCTGATTTGTCAAGTTTAGAAAAAGGTTACATCTTTTATTAGTTAGTTCTTCTAACTCATGGAAAATGACCAGAGTTGCAAAAAATATTCCAGTCTTACATACCACTAGAGGTGGTAGGTACATTTTAGGTGCAGGGGATAAACATTTTTATTGAATTTTTATGGGCTTAGCCAGCAGTGAGAATTGCAACCGCAAGTAACAATGCAGACTCTATGTCTGGAATAGAGGGTAGCACTTGATTTGTATAGTATTTCTAGGTTGTAGATGCGATGAATCTTTGATACTTAATTGAGAAAAGCAAACACAGATATCTACATGGATTCTAACTAAGATAGATTTGTAGTCGTCATAACTATTGTCACAAAGTTGAAAGTGCTGAAAATCAATGGACAACATTTCAAAATTGCTAAGCTCTGAAACAAAAAATACCAATTCTTTGTTTACTTTTCCGCTCGAATATATATTTGTTCATTTTTTATATTGCTTATTTACTGAGAAAAAAATTAAAAACTAAAAAACGTAAGATGACGTCATCGGACGGCAGAATGTAAAATATTTCTTTGCTTAGCACATTATAGTTTTAAATTTACGTAATGCCAAACTCATGACATGTAACTGTCAAAAAAAAAGACAACTTGTCAACGTTGAATGTATGAATGACGTTGACAATGTTGACACTAGTATTATTTACCTTTGACAGTAGTACCTTTTTTTTATTAAAACAATGATAAGCAAAGGAATATCGCTGTATTCAGCCGTCCGATGACGTCATTTGGCGCTTACGTCTATTTAGAATAAAAAGAATTTCAATAATTATTTTATGCATAAAAATGGACAAATTTTGAAAAAAGAAAAAATATGGGTCTGTTCATTTTATGTCTACTTTCTTATAAAAAAACAATATGGACATGTTAAAAATTTGAAATGTTGTCCATTAGCAAAGGTTTGGTTAAGTTAATCTAGTACAACTGAAGAATCAGTTAACATCTTTGATAAAAACTTTACAATCCTTCACATTACAACGCACACTGCCACTTACAGCCAAGCAGGCATCGCGCTCCTGATCATCCAGTATCCAGTATGCCGTCCATATCTAATATCCCAAGGAAAATTACTTTCACAACATAGTTTTTGTTCCGGCACGCGTACAGTGCGAGAGGAATGCGCATGAGCTCGTGACGATCGATTTCGCGCGCAATCACCGCCCGCCATGTTGTTTTTGCTGTCAAAACAACATCTAGCGTTCCGTTTCACTCTACTGTCTTCTGACAAGAATGTGGGGTCGTTATTTTGTTTCTTTTAGTACATTACATCATTGCCAATTATGTTTTAATGGAGTAGGTACTTACTCAATACGAATACATGCCTGACCAGTTTTGTACCTCTAAGTGTAGATCAGTATTTATAATAAATTATCATGGGCCCAAGATTTTGGCCATGATCGAAATGTTATTACCACCAAACAACATGCTTAGATTTTTATATAAGAGATAAGCCAACGCAGCTATAGCAAATGAGAGTAAACACTATTTAAAAGTTAGTAATGTTTTCGTGAAATTCTTAGCAATTTCAAGATCTACGTTGGTTCCGTCTTTAAGGCCTTGTGGATGACCTATCTTTAGGTATTATACCTAATTTCTTCCAGGAGTTGATTAATAGATAGAGAAGTAATTCTTTATTGCACAAAAGTTTACAGACTGTAAATGTAACACCTACGTATTCACGATCTATTTATTTATTTATGCTAGTCACATGGTTATTACAGTTGATATAATCTGTAACAGAACTTTGATCACGTGACTGATCACTGCAATATCTAGAGAGCGATACTATACATAATTATTTATCTTAATATAATAACAGAGATATATAAAACTTTGGGAGTTGCTATAAGAATTATTATATTAATTTGTCGCTAAAGAATTCTTTTAGGTTGTAGTATGATTTGTGTATTAGGTATTTTTTCCGTTCTTTTATGAAATAAATTATATTTTTCTAGATCTTAAATTTTGTTACGGATATTATTATATATATTTATAGTCATCCAGTACGGACCTGACCTCACTATTTGTAGTGCTCTACCGGTTGGGAGGTTTAGTTTATTACTATAGCTATCGTTACGTTTTTACGTGGTTACATGTGTCTATTTGTTCTTGTTGTTTTGAGTACAACTAATTGTAAATGGAATCATAATTAACCACGTTATTACACCAGCAATAAAGCAGCCGATAAAGCCTTTGATCCTATTCGACTAATTTATCTTTTAACAGCTTATGGTCGTTGCGAATTTGTTTTCCATTCCATTTTATTCGGCGTTATTGCGGGGAGTATTACAGATTAAGAGGGCTCTTTTATTTTTGCCCTGCGAACGGTCGGAGTGGGCGTGGACGCGTTGTGTTTTTTATAACTGGACAGTCGCACTGGGCCGTGGTCGCCATAGCTTCCCGACTGCGTGCTGGCTATAATAATGCGGGGTGCACAGCAGCGATTGCGCTGTGTTTTGCCAATTAAGTGAGGCTGCCGGATGCCCAATCCTTTAGCTTAGCATTTGTGACTCCACTGGTGTTGCACCTATTTATGGGCGGCGACAATCGCTTACCTACAAAGTGACCCGTCTGTCCTCCTCATCTTAGCTTGTGATTTCCAGTTGCGTCCACAGCTGTCGCTTTGGAGCCTGGGGTACTCTTTGACCATGCTTCAGGATTTGGGAAGTATGGTAATTACAATGAAGCAATTCTGAACAGAGGAATCAGACCAACTGAATCATGGATACACGTTTCATACGCAACATACGTACATACTTACTCCACAGGCTCAGCGACCAGAAGCGAGTCTTGGCCTCCGAAACAAGAGAACGCCACTTTGATCGATCCTGCGCTACATGTCGCCAGTCACCGGCCTGAAGTTCTCGCAGATCATTCTCGACGACGTCCTTTCAGCGATACCTAGGCCGGCCTACCGGGCGTCGGCCCATCGGCTTTCTTCACGAGACGATGCTCGTCCAGTCTCTCGAGGTGGCCATGCCAGCCCCCTCACCCCTCCCAAGTAAAAAGGACTCCGTTACGAAACCGAATAAAGAGAAACATACGTACATACGTATATATATTTAAAAAAGCCAGAAGTTCATGCTCGGGTTAGACTCCCCTGTATGGAAAGCGCGTTCCGAACCACTGAGCTGACGATGCTCTAAAGTAATGCACCGTGTATTTTTAATCGCATTATATACTTTTTAGCGACATTATGCTACTAAACACAAAAATAAATCAGTGAATATATGAGAAATCTTAAAAATAAACTGTATAAAATAGGTTGCCATAGCTTTGCGACTGTACGCATTATTTACTCGGATGGACGGATGGATCAGCAATTGAACTGGTCTTATATGTAGGTTCCTATACCAAAAAATTACACATATTAGATACATGCATTGGCCTCCGATTAATTGCATTTTGATCATTTTAATTAGCCGGAGAGAGGATGCGGTAATACATCTACTTCCCCCTCTCAGGGGGCATTTTATTTGGCCGCACTATTCGTAAGTCAGAGTGGCCGTGGAGGTCAAACTTAATAGTTGGAGAGTCACATCGCTATGTTACGGAGGTCGCCCGCGCCATAGCAATCCGGCTATACCTAAGTACATGCTCTTGTAAGACATACAACTACAAGTGTACGATTTTTTCGGACATAATGACGTCACGTATTCATTTGACGCTTTGTGTCTTTGTCACTCCAGTATGAGTATAGTTTATGCAAAAGTCAGCCATTGAATTGAATTGAATTATAGGAGCAAAACTCCTTAGAACTACGTAGAAACATTTTTATGTTATAGACCAAAATGTTCGACATAACGCAACACTGTGGCGTCCACACATGACCTGCGTACGCGCACATCTCGTGGTGCTTAAAATTCTTCGAAGGAGGTTGTGAACTGTATCCTGCTTCTCGCCCAAGCAGATTCATTTAGCTTTGTGGATCTGTAATTATTATATTGGCACACAGGCAATTTTTCAACAGACCTTTAATACCTACGTTTCTTGTACCGGTACGAATAAACAATTATGTAATTTCGTTGAAATTGTACTTGTATCGTACAATTATATTATTATGAAACTTTGCGAACTTTTTTTTTAATTATTGCTTTGACATAGGTTTTGATCATTAGAATAGTTTCTGGGTGTAAAGATGCCGGAACTCAATTTTGTTTTTGAACGAGATATAAGGCTCGATGCTGCAGCTGAGAAAAGTGAACATGCTGTAGAAGTGCAAGAAATTAGTCAATACAGCAAAAGAAAAAGATTGTATTTTAACTAAAAATACAAATACGTTTATTGCTAATTAAGACATGGTACATATATAACAACATTAGGTAAATTAAGTACACAATATAAGCAAATGAACGTGGCTCAGCTTGTGCTGCCACAGAGTGAGGACATTCCAAGATGGCGCTGGTTTTCATTCCAAGGAGGCGCATTTTTTTACTAACTAAGTAACCATAGTTCAATTTGAAATATAGAAAGCGACTTATCGTGTCTATAAACATATGGCCTGGGGTGGCACATGTCGTCCTTTTCACCAATTTTCGGAACAACAAGTACCACAACCTAAAAAAGTTCCTTGTGGCAAATCTTGTCCATTTTAATTATCATTGCCAATCACCCGTCAGACCTTGATAAACAAAGTCTTAACCCCCTGCATGAAGACCTCACATTGGCCGCATTTAACCTCGAGCCAAACAAAAGCAAAAGAAGTAATATTACATTATTCCGACGCACCAGTAATGGGGTAGACTTATTACACAGAGAGGTGAGATTATCCTGGTCCTGGGCATTAGACAGGGTTGCCTCCTGGCTTATTCGTGCTTAATTTTTTTTTGTGTGATGCAGACGAGAAGACGGATCACATCTTTCCAGAACGCTTCGTTTCCAGCGCCATTTTTTCCCACGCTCGTGCGAACTCTGAAATGAGCTTCCAGCTGCGGTGTTCTCTGATCTGTATGACATGTCCTTTTTTAAACGAGGTTTGAAAGAGTTCTTCTTTCACGGTAGGCAGAGGCATGACTGCTCGGTATTGCTATGAGCGGCGGTTACCTACTCTATACCATCAGATGGGCCGCAACCTCGTCAGCCTATGTCTAACCTATAAATTCCATCCCCCCCAGATTGGACCCCTGCTACCACTCACTCGGCGAAACGTAGCGCATCCGCTGCTGTTTCGCCGGTTTCTGTGTGACAGTGGTATCAATTCTCTCAAGACATATTGATTCCGAATCGTGGCTCGTCCACGGATAAATGGTATTATTTATACAAGACAGGGTCTTTATTTTTGAAAAATTAGGAGGACAGCCGATTTCTATTTCTGCTAAGCTGTTTCTGCAATCGTTAGAAATGTCCCAAAATAATTGTTTGTATCGATACGCATCGCAAACATTCGTGTATATTCACCGATATATCACACTTTTTTATCAAATTCCAATTCAAATAATTGTATATTTGCATAGGCTTGTACACAGTTCTTACAAATCGTCATACCGATCGTGATACATATCGATACATTAAATATCGTAAATGTAATCCACACCACTCTTTATGACTTTTAAAAAGTTTAATATCGATGACGTGTTGCATACATAAAAACAGAGACAAGTTGTCAATAATGCAAGGAAGAAAATCTATTTTAATTATTCCAGTATAGAATAAAATGTTATTTAGGTACCTATCTATAAAATAAACAATTATTTTCCAGTCAAAACGTGCCACACGCCGCGCCAGCTCAGTTGGTTATTGCGATGTTTGTTTACATTAAACTTTTATTTAATGTTTTTCAATAACGATGTGGTGTTCAACTTACTCGGCCTCTAGAGCAAAGAGTAAGGTATTCATGCTTTAGAGCCATAGCGGACTATTAACTCAAGTTTACCACAATTTTATGACGTAAAGCTTTGAGGAGAGCCGATGTAAGCGAGATTACCTATCTAAGCGCTAAAGTCTAATGTCAATCCAGAAATTCTTGCTGGAACATCAAAGCACTCATAATTTTAATTAGTATTAGGTTTAGTTCATATGAATGAAGCGCACATGCACCGAGTACTAGAGAGCTCAATAAATAATAACCTACTATCTGCGCTCCGCGGTTTTACTCGCGTGTGGTGATAGAATTATCTTTATATTTTGGACTAGTGGCCCGCCCTCACTTCGATTCGGGACCTTAGTCCCACTTTATACCAATAGATGGCGCTAGGTGTCGATTACATCGCGCAAAACGTTTCGTGTTTTCGGATTACCTATAAGCGTTGCCGCTGACTGTAGGATTTACTTCTTTATAGATAGATTATTATATATCTTTATGAATTGTAGTCTTTGTGTTATTCTGACATGTAATTTATTTTATTGTGAAGTTTTATTAAAATTCATTAAGTAGTTCTTGCTTGATAGAGCAATAAACATACTTACATACGTGCTTACAAACTTCCAAGTATATATTATTTAGTAGGGCAAACGTGGCTGATCGTTGACTTCTCTCTCAAATCTGAATGCAACAATGTCACCAACAGATACTTGCTTACATCAATTTACATAATCAATCCCGCAAACGATCCCAGTAAAGTATCTTCTGTTTATGTACAATAATTAAATGAATGGAAATATCCATTTTCATTTGCAAGCAGCTTCTGTTAAATTGAACAGTTCGGCTACCCACACACACACATATTATTTTAAAAGCAGTTTTAATATGCAAGCATTTATTTTAAGCTACATATAATACCACGAAAGTCACGCAAATAATGTTTTTTAAAGAGTTAGCCATATTATTTTATTTTATCTGTGTAGGTGGATTTGTTTTTTTTAACACTATACTAAGGTGGCCAGTGTCTGTGCGAGGTGGAGGAGTGGCAGTGAGAAAGCGGAACCCCGGGCCTCGAAGCGTTAGCTTAGGACGAAACCGGGACCAAACGCCAAGATGATGATGAAGAAGAAAGTTCCCGTGTCCCACCTTAGGTTGCTTACTTTTAATAGAATATGATTTTTGCATTCAAAGGAAGCCAACTAAGACTACGGGCTTTATAAAAGAGTACCATTTATTTGTAACTTTTAAAAGATACCGGGCGTAGGTACTCAATGATTTTTATCCTAATTTTCAAGGTAAGATAATTTTCTTGTTTCTTAAAGTTCTATTGATATTTTTATGGTAAATTATATTTTCAAATGAACAAGACAATAAAAATAGTCAAGCTTTAGACAAGATAAGGTAACCCCTAACCCATTACGTGATTTTTGGTTAATTTGGTCCAAATCAGTCTTAAGTAATAGCCCAAGTCGATTGGCAACAATTTAAAGTCTGCCACGCATAAATAGACGAGTGCCAAGCAAAATGCCATTTTCTTCATGTCTCAAATTATCCTCATAATATCTGTGCCTAAGTATACGCCATAGAAAGGAATAGAGAAAAGATTCTCTCGTGTCGGAACTAGTCGGAAGCATCGACTTCAGGTCAATGAGCTATCGTACTAAGTAAGTAAGCATAAACAATGCTATTTACATGCCACCTGTACATTTATCAACCAAGAAATGAACTAAAATGTGTTAGTCCTGCCTAGCCAGTCCCTACATCTGCTGGGACTTAGGGTTGCTAGTAGTAGATATTTGGAGTAAAGCCGCACATAGATGAATACCTACTCGCACATAACTGTAGTAAATGAATACCTAATATAAATAGTAACCTAAAATACAAAACTTACAATTAAGGCATTACGTCTGTAATGTTTTGCCTAAATCTTAATAAAATAGAAAAAAAAATGCGTAAAAAATTAAGAGTATTTCCAATTAACCAAAAAATTTGCTAAATTGGTGCCAACGTCGTTAGTAACTTTGTTTTCCATCACTTTAAGTTTTTGTATTGAGCACGAATTCTTATTAGAAGTGCACCAGTGTTTGCGCATACTTGTACTCTATAAAAAATATAATGTAGGTACTAATCTGTGCTAATAGTCAACTTTTTTGTATAAAAAGTTCGCGATTAAAAAGAGTAACTGGCGAGTTTCTTGCCGGATCTTCTCGACCAGAAACTTTCCGAGCCGGTGGTAGTAGAATCGCATTATGTTTATTTATTTATTAGTATTATGCAGTCGGCGTATATACTAAATGTAAATTATTATTATACTTATAAACAGTTTCAAAAGATGTAAATGTATGACAATTGGTAAGTGCTGTGTACAAGCCTATGCAAATAAAGAATCATTTTGACGTTGACTTTGTTAAGAATGCCCGCTCCATCCGAAAATCAGCTCGAGAAGGACTACATCTACCTCTCTTTTATCCAGTGTCTTTTACCGAAGGTTGGGAGAAGGAGGTGATAAGGCCTTTTTTGTGCATAATTCCTGTACATAATAACTTAGTTTTATGTTTTATTTTTACCTTATCTATGTTGTGTGCAAATGTAAGTAGGTACATTAATTCATTAAAATATTGAGAGCTGGCAGCCCTAGCTTAATTAGTTATTAGACGCGCTGGTATGCGTGCGCGCACGATGCTATCCGCAAATTAGCCGCCAAATTAAACCGGGATGAGGTACGTGCGTTTTTAAGTAGAGGGCACTTGCTCTTGATGTTTTTTTTAACTATAGGCCAACTCTTGACCACAATCTCACTTAATTGAAGGACTAGGATGATTCGCGTTTCTCTAGAAGATGCCTGTTCGCTCTTGCCTTAATGATTTGAGACTTTGCCTTGAAATTGTAAAAGTGATCCATACCTTATCTCTCTGCATTTTACATGTTTCATATTTAAACTCGAGTACCTATTAAGTATGGTCAATCAGCCCAACGTCTTTTGCTGAACAAAAACATTATAGCGAAGTACTCGTATAAGCCTGCTTAATAAACTGTCCACATTTTGCTATCGATAAGCATGATATTGTCCATCTATTAGCATGCTTAAAAATGAGCATCCTCTTTACACCTGCTAAAACACTACCCTACACTCCCTCCTACAGGTAGCTTTAGCATGCTTATTACGAGTAGTAGAATGTTTGTCCACACATGCTACAAAGTAGCATGCTATTTGCATGTGTAAAATTGTGTCTATCTATAATTTTGCTAAAGTAACACATTTATTGACCTTGCCTCATAAGCCAAATATCGTGGGTTTGATTTACACTCTGGACTGACATTCGTGTGATACGTGTGTTCCTTCTGGGTCTGAGTGTAAATATTTTTTTATGCTAAAAGCAAAAACGAGCAAGCGGGTTACTTGATGGCAATTGATGAACGCAGCCCAGGAACATCTACGAATTCTGAGAGAACGCTAATGCGTTGCCAACTTTATAAAAAAAAAAATTAAGAATGCTATTAGTAACACCTCTGATATCCGTAGCACAAGTGCAAAGATAGACAAGGCAGTGTATAAAATGTTGTATGGATTTATTATTATTATTTTTGATCTTTTTGCGTAACTTATCGCAGCTGATGTAACACACCAATTTTACATGTTTTGTCTCAATAATTTACGAATAGCTATAAGCGTTTAAGTACATAGGCGACGCTAATAAACCCCCTGATGACAGATCCCATGCATCTTTAGCCAGACTCAATTACAAACTTTCGATCAAAGTGACGCCTCGTACGTCAATTATCCTATTAACTGGCACTAGGGTGACCACTTGACCAGGTGACACTAGAGGCTTTCAAATCCTTTTGCTAACACATTACAATTTAATGGGATTTATTTAGGGGAGGCCTTAACTTCCAAAAATATATCCGGATCCGGATCCGGACAAAAGGGATCAGGTGAATTGATTTTTTTTGAGATTAGACCCGATGTTCCATGGAGAGAAATGTTTGTTTTCATTACTATAATTCCCTCTGGAAGGGTCTTGACTACTCAAAAAGTCACGGTATGTAGGTCGCGGCTATATCGTAATTCATAAAATATACGATGGTTTTTTTTTTATTATTAGAATAGCCAGACATTTGGCCACAATCTCACCTGATGGTAAGTGATGATGTGGCCGAGGATGGATCATGCCTGTCTAGTAACAGCCTATTCACTCTTTTCTTGAAAAAGTTCAGATCATAGCGTTCAGGGAACACATCTTCCGGCAGAGAGTTCCATTCCTTAGCTGTACGCCACATGAATGTACATTTGAACCGTTTGGTACGTGTTGCCGGTATTTCTACCACATAAGGGTGGTAACCCCGTCTCCGTCTTGTGTCCCGATGATGAAAGGTTTCATGAAATAGTCGCATTTCATGATGCGGGCAACTTTATTTGATCAGATCAGTCAATCGTTGACGTTTCACGATTTCGTCAGATGTTTGATCAGATCGTTTATACTTTGGCGACTGTTCGATGTATGTGATGTTGTCAGATATCTGATGTGTATTCCATTGACAGTATTACCTGTTGTATTATTTCTTTTTTTAAGCTCTAATAGTCCCACTGCCGCCTATTCATTGCCAGCGTTTTCCAGCTACAGGAGTATTGGTCCAGATCGTCACGCTCTTTTTGACGACGTCCATCTTCAGGCTGCCATTTCGTAACAACATAGGTCCTGCTCTCCAGGTGCATTCTCCCAGTATGGCCACCCCAGTTCCATTTAAGCTTTGCAGTTACCTATATTTTGAGAATAAATGAGGTTCTCATATTTGAAACAAGAAATACGTGAGATCTCAGAAAAGACGATGATCACCCTAACTGATAAACACTCGTTTTCCTTTCTAGATGAACTAGTCGATGTATATATATATTTTAATTCAAGCTGAGTATTCGATATGCAACTTAGTAAGTATCGGGTTGAGGGCAATAATTTCAACGTTTTTCATAATTAGGGCCTGCAATAAAAGCCCATGATAATTCTGCCACCCACGGCTTGCTCATAAATGAAGGGTACTTTTATTGCAGTAGACCTGGCAAAAATTTATCTTTCAAAAGATTGGAACATTTGCATCTGGATCAGTGAAGAGATGCGGAACAGTGAAACGCTTCATTTGGAACATCGACTCTCAGATAGATCCGTGATTCATTTCGTTCATTGGGATATATATCTCGGATCATTCAGCTCATTCGGATCATTCAACTCATTCGGATCATTCGGCTTATCAGATCATTCCGCTCATTCGGATCATTCGGCTCACTCGGACAATTCGGCTCATCGGATTATTCAGCTCATACGGATTATTCGGTTCACTTGAACTCGAGATCCACTTGAGTCGAATGATACATTCGGTGCGAACATTGGAGATTCGGAACAGTGTATCATTTGGTTGAGTCGGATCACTGAGTCGTTTCAGTAAAGAGTTACACACGTCTATATTGTAGTACCGTAATGAGTGATGGAAGCTCATTGGAGAAGAACTTACGCCTTGTTTACGGGAGGTCGTGTTTTCGAAAACGAGCAAGAATGGGCCGGCTCCGGAGTGATACCACGGCCTCATTGAAAACCGGCGTGAAGCAGCACTCTGCTGTGTTTCGCTGCGTGAGTGAGGGTACCGGAGGCCCAATCCGGGGGAAAGGGGGTTTAAAGACTGGCAGCGCACTTGTGACTCCACTGGTGTCGCAGGTATCCATGAGCGGCGGCAATCGCTTACCATCAGGTGATCCGTCTGCTTGTCTACTACCTATCATATATTGTATAAAAAAATGCACCTTCAGGTTTTTCAAATCTATAAGCGTTAGCATATTTCTATCATTCGCTCGGCGGTGAGGGAAAATGTCTTGAGGAAACCGGAACGTTTTGAATAGTTTCTCAATCGATGAGGATGATAATTATTATTCTAAACATGTAATCATGGTCCAGTGATCAGGTTCCCGGTTGCGAAATGTCCTTTAAATGAAGGTTGTCTGGTAGAGATCGCTCCAAGCGATAAGGCCGCCTAAATTGTACATAATATCTTTGTATACCTAGCTTTGAAATGTGGGAGAGCCACGCTTAGGCATGAATGGGCCGGCTCGACCGGAGTGATACCACTGCCTCATAGAAGACCGGCGTGAAGCAGCGCCTGCGCTGTGTGTCGCCGTGTGAGTGAGGCTACCGGAGGCCCAATGGGAGGAAGGGGAAAAGGTTGGCAGCGCACTTGTGACTCCACTGGTGTTGCGGGTGTCCATGGGCGGCGGAATTGTTACCATCAGGTGATCCGTCTACTCGTCTGCCACCTCTCATATAAAAAAAAAGCTTTTAAGTTTTGTATGTTGTGCAATAAAGTGTATCTATATATCTTTAACGTCCATCCACGTTGGTTTTCTATTAAAGTGACTTTCTTCATCCGATTTTCAATGCAATTCAATTATCAACATAGATGATGAGTGTTGGTTGACTGCAATCTATTTTCGTAACGAATCTAGGTAAGTATTTAAAAATACTCGTTAATAACTTAAAAATACTTTACCAAGAATCGTATCGAGAATGGATTCCACTATCTCAACAGTCTAGCCAGTCGGTATGATATAATTATAATTAAAACATTAATAAATTCTCGAGATAAGCACGGAAACATGTTTGAGAGCATGATGCTCATCTGATCTTGCACTCGTTATAGCTGCATAGCGCAAGGTTTCCCAACATGGGGATCTTAATATCTTATTATTGGGGCCGTAATCATAGAGTAACTTATATGTACTGGGATAGAAGCATCAGTCGGCTAGCCAGTGCCAGCGCCATCTAGAGGAAAACGACCAAAACTCAACTGCTATATAGTACGGGCTCTTTCGAGAATCAGTCAGGGAGATGATTAAATAGATTATCAAAATAATTTTATTTGCTATTTAAAATTCCCAATACCTTTTAACTATCTGCTAAAGGGGGCAGGCGGCTTGATGTCATTGTTTCGGAAACATGTTTTACTAGCGCGATGTAAAAATGCATAGTGACATCTACCGAAACAACGCCGAACCAATTGCTTTTTGAAGCTACATCTGCTTTTACAAGCTCTATCTAACGAAAACCGATGAACTATTTTTCCCATACTAAGCACAAAAAGTACTAGGTGAAATTACCCTGGCGGTAATCAACTTCGCCTCATCTTAGCGTGTTATTCCCAGTTTCCCTGGGTACTCTTTGACCATGATCCAAGATTCGGGAAATCTGGTAACTGCTGGTAACTACAATGAAGCGTCTGGCTGTCTGACCTCCGCAACCATTAGACAGGGAAATCAGATCAAAAGAATCGCGGTTACAAGTTCAGCTTGCGGAGGAGGAGATCATTATCTCGTATCCCTAATTTTGAGATACTATCCGATACGTGCACGTCTGCTTGAATGAAAAACTGTTGCCAAAACCTGCAGGTTGCCTCACGATGTTTTCCCTCACCGCTGAGCTAATGGTAGAAATATGCACATAAATTGCTCTGATTCGAACCCCAGTCCCCGTATGGAGGCGCGTTCTTATCCGCTGAACTACCATCGCTCTTACCCTAGTTGGTCTATTCTACTCACTAAAACTATTTACCTCATTTGTAGCATGCTAAAAAGCATGCCAAATATTAGCATCCTTAATGAACTGTCCGCATTTGCTATCAATAAGCATGCTATTAGCCAACTATAATCTATAAATACATCTGACTGACCGGATGGCGCAATTGGTAGTGACCCTGCCTCTTACGCCAAAGGTCGTGGGTTCGATCCCCACCCTGGACAAACATTCGTGCGATGAACACTTGTGTTTGTTCGGTGTCTGGGTGTAATATATGTATTTAAGTATATATTTGTGTTCCTCTGTTGTCTGATATCTGTAACACAAGTGCTTAAGCTACTTAGTACGGAATCAGGTCAACGTATGAGATGTTGTGAGAATGATTATATTATTATTATTATAAGCATGCTTAAAAATAAGCAAACCTGTTTACACGTGCTAAAGCACTGCACCACACTCCCCCTTCCACCCGCTACAAGTAGAATGCTCAAAATTAGTAGCACGTCCGTCCACTCATGCTACTAAGTAGCACTTGCTCAAAAGTAGCATGCTTTAAGCATGAACATAAGCATGTGTAACTGTACCTTAACTGATCGGTGTGGTGGACTTGAGCATTTTTTAACTATAATGCATCAATACGGGGATTAACACGTTATTTATTACGTGAAACAACATTGTGTACTCACATATTATGTAACGATAGTTTTAAGTCTATTCTGAACTAAACTGTATGTTCTAAAGTTTAAATAAGTCTATCTTAGTGCTGTTTTTAATTGCAATTAGTGAAACTGTAAGTCTATTATTAATCATATTTTTTGTGCAAAGTTTGTAAATGACTGTTTGTTTCCAAATAAATAAAAACATATTTGGCTCGTTTCGGCTACGTTACAGCAGCCGTGGTCACGAGCAGACTGAAATCTAAAAAACTATTGAGCATTTTTTTATTGAAGATGGCTTTGCTCTTGGCTTAATACTGAACTCTAGAGTTGAGAGGAAACATACGATGGAGCGAGCTTACCCAAAAGTAGCCAATTCACAACTTTAGGTATACCTACTGTTTGTATCGGTAAACAGTAACATCCTGGCTACCAACCATTCTGAACACCGTTTGCTCTACGACTTTCATGTTTTATAATCTGTCGATTTTTTTTTAACTAAAAAAAAAAGCATAGGGCTTTTTTTATGTGATAGATAGGCATACGAGCACACAGATCACCTGATGGTAAGCGATTGCCGCCGCCCATAGACACCCGCGACATCAGTGGTGTCACAAGTACGCTGCCGACCTTTAAACCCCTGGATTGGGCCTGCGGTACCCTTACTGACGCAGTGAAACACAGCACAATGCTGCTTCACGCCGGTTTTCTGTGACGCCGTGGTATGCTATGATGAAGTTAAGAAAAGTATTTTTTTTAAGCGAATTTTCTAATGTCGTTGATGAAATGCTTCACAGAATGATCGGTAGAAGATGTAGTTAAATTAAAGTCACATTTTACCGACAAATCCCACGTATTGCTTTCTAGTGAATACTAAGGGCCCACAATTAGTATATTGCAAAAGGTTGGGAAAGCCTGGCATAGCGGCCCGGCGCAGTCGCCGACGCCGCATGCGCCCGCGCAAGCTTCACGCTCGGTCGCGCAGCTCATGTTACTTAAATGTTCTGGGAAAAATGAAATGCATTGCGATGATCATGTCTGCAGTGACTGCATTTTAATTTTATTTTTCAGCGGGCTGCAATGCAAGGTCTATTCAGACCTTAGACAGTGTTAAATACGGTATATGACTAATTTTTTTTTATTTTTGTAATCAAAAGACCTCTCAATGATAAAAACATCGTTGAAAGAATCACTTGATTCTCATTTAAACTACCTGAGATATCACAACTTTAAAATTACATTATTTTGGGCAAACCCAAAACGCTCCATACAAATGGCTACTTAGATGTGACGTCATACCTATTATTATTTGATAGAAATGGGGTGAGCCCTGCGTCTCATAGCCACTGCGACCAGTAGATGATCTATTGTGGCAGCCCCGTAACCTATTACAGCACCTCATGTAGCTCCAGTTCTAGGATAAACCCGAGAATGGAGCTGATGGGGGAGCTCTTGATCTCGTCAGCTGAGATCATGTGTGCTCCCAGGTGCCGGCTTCTGCAGCGGTGCAGCGCTATGCACTCGCCGAGGACGTGGATAATCGTTTCCTCGTCCTCGCGACAGAACCTGCAGATTTTGGTATCTGTAAGGCCCATGTTGTGCAGGTGCTTATTTAATTTGCAGTGCCCTGATCGAACGCCTGTATCAACGCCTTAGACTGTTCTAGTCGAGGTAGTCTTTTCCAGAATTCAGTGCTTTGTTTTTTCTCCCACTCTTTTAACTCGAACCTGACCATGCATGCTGGAACGCCACTTGCACAGTGACGTCATACCTAAGTATTTTGTATGCATTTCATTTAAATTTTGTATGGTAGCTATATCAAATGTTTCGTTTATGTCAATGGTTCTATTATAATAATTGGTGCAAATTGTATGGGTTATTCAATGGTATAATTATTTTTTAATAATTTCATAGTTTTAAAATGGACTTGCCCATGAATCTTTGAATGACCATAAAACCGGCTAGACGTTATATTTTTAATTGAGAATTTTTGCCATTGGCACATATTGTCCTATATTTTGATAAAATATTTATATTTTGTAAAATCTTGAGCTTAGTCATATACCCTATTGTCTAAGATTCAGACCTTTGAATAGGGAAATTCATACCAGGGGACAAGGGGATATTGAAGTCGAATTTAGAGATTTCATACATTTGTCCATACAAATCCCTAATTCTCCTTCATTGTCGAGTGTACGAGAATTGGCCCCCAGTATCACTGCGAGCTGTTTGATCTATTGCGATCGGCACTGCGCTACATATTTGGTCCCTTTCGGTGGACTTTTTAGAAAATGAATTACTTGTTTGCACTGACATTACATAGGAATGTAAATAAATTATAATGCAAATAGTTTCGGGTAAGAGCTATATTTATTGGTGTCATTATCAGAATGAAAATGGATTTTATTGCAAATGTTTTATTCAAATTGATGTTTCCAGTCCATAAGTAGGTACTAGGTACTAAGGTACCAACACCTGCGATCTGTCTCGTTTAGTCCGTGATGGAATGATTTCCACTGTGAAGCGGTGACAGCGTTGTTCAGCGCGTGTACTTTTGTGACGGAATAGGACAGGTGGGATGAGGGAGAAAAGCTCTTCAGAGCATTCACCGTGATATAGATGGTAAAAGACGTTAAGCAACTCGATGTCTCTACGTAGTTGAAGAAGTTCAATGGTATTGGTGACCTCTTCGTCACCTATAAAGCGTACAGCCCTTCGATCCAATCTATCGAGAGCATCCAGGAGGTATTTAGTGAAGCCATCCCAGAGATGCGAGCAGTACTCCACGCATGCCCGGATTTGAGTCTTGTTTAAAAGACCGAGTTGGTGCGGCGTGAAGAACCTGCGCACTCAGTTTGTTAGATGATGTCATTATAAGGGCTTAGACTAAACACATTCTATATTTAATTGAAAATATTTTTTGTCTTAAGTCCTTTCTTCATGAGATTATTTACATGCGTAGAACTGGACCCTAATTCTCGTGCTATTAACATTTATTTTCATACGACATATTTCACTAAAACATAGTTTTTTTATTTATTTATTTATTATTATTCAGACACCTTACAAGCTAACAGAAATTAATCCAAAACGCAGTATAAGGTTAGGACACATTATTACATTACATTCATGTTCATTAGTCACTCACGGATAATTTACAATAAAAATGTATGGCTTTCAGGTAAAGGTAATTTTGTATGGGTTTCAAAACATGGCGGATATCACCATATCCGCCTTGTTTTCAAAATATCACGAGCACGAGAATTGGGCTCCTGGCTATTTGTGGTCATCTTCCATGAACCGATCTGTACAATAGGTATTAACCGTGAAAGAACCACGGTCGGAACATCCATTTTTAAAGAGTACACGAGAAAAATAGAAGATAATTTAATCTCAGGATATTTTTGTTTTCTTTGAAAGAATATTAAAACCAACAATTTTAAATAGCGTTGACGTAAGGAGAAATGGCACTACTACATTTCATGTGGCAGTAAAGACGACTAAAGAATAAATAGACTATTAAATGTACGCATTACAAATACACTCTTCTCTTACTCATTTACTTCATTACAGGAATCGCACTTGCAATATTATTAACTTTAAGTCTCAAGTAATATGGACTAAAGTTCTCTGGTTCTTTGATACAAAGTAAGTGAAGTATAAGTAGTTAGGTGTAAGAACATTAAATTAAACAACTATCACCATATTTTATCCGGCCAGGGTCTCATTTGTGGCGGGGAACATTTAAATTTGTTTAAGTTTTGTTTCGGCCAAGATTATGTGGGTTTAGTGGTGCGAGTCGAGGTTTTGCCTAATTCCCAAGTTTAATACAGGGTGTATCTATCTGTTAACATTTATATCCCTTTAACCACGTATTCCACCAACCGTTCTGGACAACATTTGTTCTGACTTTTGGTAATTCTCATTAAAAAACCAACTTTTCATACAAAGTCGATCACGTGACTTGATCATTTTGTACGGGCAGTCAAAAAAAAAATATCGACGAATTCCGAAATTCGTAGAACAAAATATGTTATTTAGAATGGTTGTTTAATGGCTAAATATATTAAAATCTGTAAATATGTTTGAAAATTATAATAAAATTGATAAGACCTGATTAATTGATATTGCTTTCGCCTGATAATCTTAGCCTACAAAAATTAATAAATACGACAGACTATCAACACTTATTAGCTAACTATAAACATATTAGTGTGATATTTTATTACTAAATATATATCACAGCACATCCAGACCCGAGAAAATGAAAGAAAATATTGTTTACTAAAATTGGCCCGACATGTTATTTGAAGTCGTAGTAACCAAAGCAAAAAATCTCTACTTCTGTCCTTATTTGTAACTACGAATTCATTAAACATTAAAAAAATATATGTATTTAGGTGAAAAAAATTCAATAGTAAATTAGGGTTGTTTGTCGTCTCCAGATTTTTTTTTCATAATTTTTACCCATTTTTTTTCGATGTTATTTAAATCCTTAATTTAGAAAATTTTAGTACTTAACCCTGTATTATACAGAGAGAATATACTCTTAATTGTGGCAAAATTAAACTCGAAGTCCCATCACTATTTGTTTTAAGATCCGGGAATCGAACCTCGGTCTTTGTCGGCGGCCGCTCACCGCAAAGCTATCGACCGCAAGCGCCGTTTCAGATATTATTACTATTGTGGATTTCTTTAAAGGGATTGTGTTGAGTCGATAAAGTGGACAATAGATACATAAAAACGCTATCGGCCTTATGTTAATAGAGTAAGGTTCAAAATGTAGGTAAACTTTTCAGCTTGTGAGAATACATTTTTTACTCGCTTATTGCTTCCGCAGCTTCGATTGATCAGAGGTAACTAGAGTTCACGCCACGAAAGATACGGAACTTTAATTTGAGATTCCTTCTGTTGATGAACATAAAGCTTAAATTTGAATGTTGATGGCGCTTTTCAAGGGCCTTCTATGGTGGCGCGGACTCTATTTCTCTCTTTTTGCTGTCTACGATAAAAACGCAGCTTATTTTGTACTTTTCTTCTCTTGATGATAAGACACGATCCACCTTCGGCCACATCATCATTTACCAGCAGAGTATGTCCATAGAGCAGGTGTACTTCCCTACCATAGTTATATATGGATCTTCTGAATAAAAATCCGTTTGATATTAAGCAATTTTTGGTTTTTACGTCATCTAAATAAGGAAAAAAATAAAGAAAAAAAATTTGAACATTTGGATTAAAATCGTGAGTACATCTTATCGCGAGATTTATTCCGGGATGTTTCTTCCCATGATCTGTATAGCATATATCACTTTAGAATGTGGCTACACCCACACGCTAAAGTGATATATGCTACTTCGTCTATGTTTGTTCTATGGCTCCAGAAGAGTACAAGGTTAAAATTTTACTTTAAATCTACCTTCATTACCTACCACTGCAGTGGGCCGCCCTCAATTCGTTTCGGGACATTAGTCCCACTTCATACCAATAGATGGCGTTAGGTTTCAATTACATCGCCCAAGCATTTCGTGTTTTCTTATTATAAATAAGCGTCGCCTCTGTCTGAAGGATTTACCTCTTTATAAATAGTATAGAGTATAGATGTTCAAACACAATTAATAAAACCGTAGGTAGATATTATTGGTTCTCAAAAATTTGATAGATATTATAAGAATGTATTTCTCTAAGAATCACAAAATAACAAATTCGTGCCTGGTATCTCGGTGTTACGGCAATAAACTTATGCACTAAGCCCATCACCAATGTCCTTAGTGCTAGTGGTCGTTAGTCCCGCTGGTTTAGTGCCGATTGTGCCGGGCGCGACTCAATGTGTCGTATTTCAACACCTGACGAGGACTTGCTTCCTGGCTGCCTTACAAAGTGCTCTTCAACAACATTTGTAATAGTCTTTTAAAACAAGAAGCTTTCTTAAGAGGCCTTGTTTGGTCCAGTCACGATTCAACGCGGAAAATTCTTTAAATGTATTGAATTAATAACAATTAATAAATAACAATTAATAAGATCAATAAATTAAGGAAAATGGCGGCGCTGCTGCTGAACCAAACGAATAATCTTCTTCCACTCCAGCCATTCTTAAATATAATGGCCATTTAGATAAAAAGGAGACATTATCAATTAGAAAAAGATTTTACATTGATAAGAAATCTGTAAAAAGTTGTATTACAATACTTTCGGTAGAACACTAAGTATTATTTTCTAGTTTTTTAACCAACTTCAAAAAAAGGAGGAGGTTCTCAATTTGACTCGTATATTTTTTGTTGGTTCGCCGATTTCTTTGCCATTTATGAACCGATTTAGATGATTATTTTTTTGTTGGAAAGTAGATAATCCCGGAATGGTACATACTATGATTAGGATATTAGGATCTGATGATGGAATCCTTTATAATTTGAGGGGAACCCTCAAATTTTAGAGGCACACGTATCACTTTTCGAAGCTGCACCAGTATTTACGCCTGGTTGTATTAATTTTGCCGCTCTGCTGATGATGGAAGGTCAACACCTCAACGGTAAGGAGTTAAATGATAACTCTTTCAATACTGTACTCACAATTCGTTTGTTAGTTATTTGGCGGGGGTAGGGAGAGGGTGGGGGGGGGGGGCGGGCATATAATGAGCCACTAAAAAGCATGAACAAAAAAACCTACGTGGGCCCTTCTCTTGCTTACCATCAGGCTGAGGAGAGCCAATATACTGTGCCACTATATAAAAAAACGCCTTTAAAAACTACGAACTAAAAAGTTTAAAATAATATGTTTATTAAACACTTCATATACTTCAAATAACATTTTATAACAGTACACTTGAAAAAAGGTGTTACCGAAGTCAGCGCCTAATCCCTGTTGAATAATTGAATGTTGTATTACAAGATAGTATTGGGCGCCGACTTCGTCAACACCTTTTCTCGAGTGTAGGTACTGTTGTATAAAAATACTATTTTTACACTTTTATTTGGGACAAAAAACAGTACAATTATATATTTTTTACAATATTGTAGTTATAAATGTTACTTATTGTAAGACCAACTACATTGTCCACATATTACTGTTGTAGCAAAAAGTAAAGCGGGAGACTCTTTATTGTAATTACCAGACTTACCAATTCCTGGCAAATCCTGAATCATGGTCCAAGCGTACCCCAGGCTCCAGAGCGACAGCTTTGGATGCAACCGGGATTGACACATTAGATAAAGATAAAGAGTTCTTTATTGGCCACAGAACACAAATCAAACATGAGTGACATAAATACACAAGTATGACAAATTCTGTAGCCAACAAGGCACAACCTCAGCATTTGCTGCAGTGGCCGAAGCCGCTGCAGCGCTGGTTTTCAGGCGGAGCCTTGGGCGACGTACGTGCACACATACATAACATACAATTGGAACAAAGAAGAAGCATAAAACAGACATTGAGATGGTGTTGATAAGTTTAAGGCAAAACGTTGAAGGAACACAAATATAAAGAACTTAACTTTACTTAAGTGTCTATCCTTTACCCCAGGCCTTTGTCGAAGGCTCGGTCAAATTTATAGATAGTAATTTGTCGTCGTAAACCATTTCCAACATAGCAAACAAATTAGCACCCGCATTCTTGGTAAGATTATAATAATATCCTCCAACCGATTACGGCTACGGCGGCCAATCTCAACAATCAGCCACGTACGCAGGTTATATTATAGAGCTCAAGTGTGTCCGCAAACACAAGTGCACTCTCTATTCCCTTAACCTCATATTTCGAAGGGACACTACTGTGACACGACCAGAGAGGGATTGGGTGCAGGACCAACGGCTTAACGTACTTTCCGAGGCACGGGGGTACAAGACCGCCAACTTCCAGACTCCGGGCAGCCACTAAGAATTTCTTACCGAAAACTAAGGTACAAAGTTTTTGGCCCTGACCCGGGGATCGAACCCGGGACCTCTTGCGCAGTCGTCGCTTATCGCCGTGGTAAGATTATAGCAGAAGAGAATAGAACTACTATATCTAACTCACAGTAGGCAAGTAAATGTGATCATCAAACGTTTACTGGAGTGAGAACGTTGGTCTATTGGTTTTAGTACCGGGCCGTGATCTCAGGGTCTCTCAGGGATCTCAGGGTTCGATTCCCGGGTCGAGCGAAAAGTATATTTCGAATTTTTCGGACATAGCTTGGATTGTGATCACCAATCGATTTAAATTTTTAGCTACTAAACCGGATCTATTTTAAACAATATCGGGGTCACAACCACTCGGCAAACACTTATACTATTTATTAAATAACCATGCATAAATGTTGGGTCCAACGCGTACGCGAAAAATTTAACAATTTAACAATTTTTCGCGTACAATAACGGACCCAACATTTTTAAGAAATAGTATAAGTTTTCGCCGAGAGGTTGTAACCCCGAAATAGTTTAAAATAGATCCGGTTTAGTAGCTAAAAATTTAAATCGATTGGCGTCGCTAGTGTGCCTACCCGTCACCTTAAGTAACTCATTTACGCGCTTTCCTTCCGTTAAATCATTAACCCTAATTATCATATTACTTGAAAATTAATCACATATTTATAATTAATTAATTAATAGAGACTCTGATTCGCATTTGAAAACACTTATTTAAACCAACACATTAGTTTCACTAAAGCAAGGCATAACTCAAGTTAATTTCACATGTTTAGAAACACTTTCTATTTTATTGCCTACATAAAAATAAATGTCTTGCTGCGTTATCGAGAATGTGTAAAATGTCTCGTGTTGCCAACAGCTGTGGAATTTATGTACTGAAAAGTTACCTTAAGGTGACGGGTAGAGGGCACACTAGCGACGCCAATCGATTTTAATTTATCCACTAAACCGGGTTTATTTTAAACAATTTCGGGAATACAATATCTCGGCAAACACTTATACTATCAATTAAACAACCATGCACAAATGTTGGGTCCGTTTTTGTACGCGAAAAATTAAAAGTGGCATTTATAAAAGCTTTTGGCGGTAATTCGAATTTCGAGTACAAAAGCTGACCCAAAAGTTAAGGATAAGTATTTAATAAATAGTATAAATTTTTTCCGAGAGGTTGTAATCCCGACATTGTTTAAAATAGATCCGGTTTAGTAGCTAAAAATTAAAATAGATTGGCATCACTAGTGTGCCCTACCCGTCACCTTAAAAGTAAGACTATTTAAAAGCTGTCAGATGCGTTTGGAGTCGTTTTCCCAAACAACGTTAGTAAATATAGTAGTTACGCAATGTTTGTCATTATAACAAGACATACCTACTTGTTACATAGATTATTTTACTTGGCTCTATTGCTCAATGTTTACAGATCTTAGGGCCGATTCGACCAATCTTATTCCGATACTAAATCTATGGTAAAGCGCTGTCATTCTATACAAATCGGACGTTATAGCATAGATTTATCCACGGATAAAGATTGGTTGAATCAGGCCTAAGTAGGTTTATTGTATGGTCCTAGTACACTGTACGCGGTCTTAACATGTATTCTGTTTGGTCGAATATGCGCATGAACTATAGTTCAAAAATACGCTAATGAATATGATATAATAATTATTACGTCTACGTGTTGAGTATTTTAGTTATAAGTAATTATGTATAATTTACATGTAAATACATACATATGTTGATACATAAAATATACAAAAAAAAAATAAACATAATGCGATTCTCCCACCGGCTCAGAAAGTGGTTTCTGGTCGAGAAGATCCGGCAAGAAACTCGCCAGTTACTCTTTTTAAGCATTGACCACTTTTCCGAAAGAGCTTCCCACATCCAGAAGTCCGGTATGTGGGAAATGTGGGAATATTGTAATATGCTAATGCGACGCGGTGATACCTCGAGCTGATAGTCCCAAGCCGTAAGCACAGTTATCTGAAGGCTATCTCACTTAGCGAGGCTTATTGCCTTTTGAAAATCAACTTATCTTCAACATCCATTAAATTGATATTACATGGGAACTAGATAAAAGGTTTTATTATATTACCTAAGTTATCGACCATGGTAATGGGCATGGTCGTAGTCATAGTATTTATTGCTTTCATGTAGTTCACAATAACCTATAACTAATTACTTATTGATAAAACGGATTTTTTTTTTATAGAAAGGCCAATCAGGATGACCTCAATCCGCCTGATGGTAAGCGGCCCTGAAATCCAAATATGAGGCTGACAGCCACAAAAGAACTAACAAAGTACCCATTGTGTCTGCCATCCTCACCCTAATGGCCTGCTGAGATGCCGTTTCACGCCCCGCCTGAAAGACCCCGGATTGTATGAAGGAGGAAACACATGAGCTTGGAGGGCATATTTATGTTGGGTCTGGGTGTTTGTGTTAAGGTCGTTGTTTCTGTTGTTTTCATAGCACAAGGAAAACCTTAGTTTGGGACCAGGACAATGTCTCAATTTATTTATTATTTACTTATCACTACATTCCCAAAACAGAGAGCAACATGATAGAACAGATGAGATCAGAGAACAAATTTACATTATTACAATACGAAATGCATACATGACACGATACGGATACAGAGAAAATAGGTCATCATCATCTTAGCATTTTGTCCTAGTTGCGTCCAAAGCTGGTCGCTCCGGAGCCCGGCGTCCGCTTTCCTGCCTCTACCTATTCCTCCACTTCGCACGATCTTGTACATCCGATGTAGTCAAATTATAGGCACGCATGTCATCCCTTATACCGCGGCGCGCATGGGGCGCCACTCCACTAGCAAGATGAAGGCCGGTTTGCCTATACACACAAGCATTCTAGGGCAATACAAATTTATAATTGTATTCCCATCCATATAAAAACCCAAGATAAACTGTCCTCCTCCCTAAGAGACTTAAAACAATATTTAATTAGAAAAGCTTTTTATAATTTAAAAGAATTGTTCCTAGATAATAAGTGCCAAATTAATACCTAAAAATTTATTAATTAATATTTAATGAATGATTTTTTTTTATTTAATTTGATTTATTTATTGTTAATAATGATTTAATAATGCATGCTTTAACGTTATTGATTGCTTCCAATGTTATATCTTAATATTACTTGTATTCACATAATTTAAATACTAGCTAATTATTTTTTTAAGAAAGCACACCTGCTCTCTAACACTTTGCGGTGCCCTTACGGGGCGTCACATGTCTCTGTTCATGTTATTTTGTAAGACCTTTATACCATGTGATATGCAAATAAAGAAATATGAAAGAAATATATGAAATATGCAAAGGCTTATTCGTGCACCGCTTAGTTTATCTGTTATTCATAATGTACGAATGGTCCCCACGTACGCAGGGTGACCACTTTCCTCTACGACGTCTACATTATACTACATGGATACAGAGAAAATAAATAGCAGATACAAGAAGAGAAGGGCGTATCTCAGTCAGCTTTAACATATTTTATAAGACAGTCTCAAATATACAAGGGTAAGACAAAAGGAAGCTAATTTTATATTCTTCAACCTTATATATATTTTATTCCATCATTTCAGTTAGTCATATTTTCTTGCATGATTCGACAGGATATTGGAACCGTACAACAAAAACATCCTGCAACGAAATATACCGACCTGTCGCATTCAAACAAAGAATACGCACAGCGCGTGTGAAAGGGGTATATGCATAAAGTAAAGTATCAACCTATACAGGGTATATCTGTGAACATTTACATCCCTCCAACCACGTGTTCTACCAACCATTCTGGACAACATATGTTCTATAACTTTTGGAAATTCGCATACAAAAATTTCAACTTTTCATACAAAGTCGGTCACGTGACTTAATCATTTTGTATTTGGAGTCGAAAATATTTTCGACGATTTTCGAAAAGCCATTTCAGAATGTTTGGTAGAACACGTGATAAAAGGGATGTAAATGTTCACAGATACACCCTGTCTTATATCGTCCCACTCCATGCACAGGCCTCCATCATAGAAATCAAGTCATCGCTACTATGATAGGATTAGGCTTGAATACCACGCTTGCCTAATGCAGGACCCACCTAAACCACTAGACCAACAGGGTATTGAGATAAAGATTCAGAGGTAAATTCCGTTTCGTTGTGGGCCCTCAGATTCTTATGGGGAGAATGATTCAAGTATTACTTTTAGCGAGGTGTAAATTAGATTGCTATTGTCTTTTTATTCGTTGTTAGTCAGTTACCACTTGGTGTAAAATATTTTTTCATTATCTTGTTTAGTGCAGTTCTCATACAGCGCACGTTTATGTTGTTTACACTCCAAAATGGATGACTAGGTAGATACCCACGAGAAAACTATAAAATAGGCGGTGTTTAAATTTTACGTTTGTTTGAGTCTATCTATAGTCTAGCTAGATATGTTGACGGCTACGACTTAGAGACAATCGACAGAAGAGCTTACCTTTCTAATAGGTCGGCAACGCATTAGCGACCTCTCTGATGTGACGGTGGTGATTTCCTACCATCAAGTGACCCACCTGCTTGGTTGTCGCATCTAGCATTAAAAACTAATTGTATCTGTGATTTTTCATTGGTAGGTATTTTTTAAAAGTCCTAATGATTTTAATTTCAAATTATTGCCTAATACTTTTTTGTTTGGAAAAATTAATGTCAATTTACACACCTGTTTAAATTGTACTGGTTTCATTAGTTGGTTGACAATATTTTAAGATCAAATGTAATAAATATCTATAATCGATTTGCTGTGATTGCTATTATGGACGCAATAAAGATATTTAGTTTTGAAATAGAACCATTTTTTTAACAACATACCTACTTCTAAGAAAGTTAAAAACAAATGACGAAACGACTACAATCAAATTCAACTACGATCGAAAAATCTAGGTAAGGTAATATTGTCATGGCAGCGGAATAATTGTGAAATGTTATATTTAAAAGCTTGTGTTACGTGATAGTGCTTAGATTTGTATGAAAAAAATCACGATCATCCACTCGTTCCCGAAAAAATTACTTCTATGTACAGTCAGATGCAAAAGTCGGTGGACACTTTTCACCTTTAACACAAAGGCTTACGAATTAACAGGCTTCATCCACTTTTACACTTGACCGTACCTCCTCGACATTCATTTATTATCTCCGTGTTAAAATTCCATCAACATTATATAGTCAGTTCTTGAGATATTTTATAATATACTAGCTGTTGCCCGCGCAGCTACGCTCGCGTGGTATCCCTATTTAAACCTATAACCCTTTTTTGTCGCATCGCAATCGGTTAAAAAGTAGCCTATAGCAGTCTCATGAGTTCCAACTATACATATGTCAAATTTCATCACAATCGGTTTAGTGGTTTAGGCGTGAAGGGAAGACAAACGAACAAACAAACAAACACACTTTTCCATTTATAATATTAGTATGGATAATTTACTTTAAATAGATTACCCCACTCCAAACATAACAAACAAACAAATGTTACCTCTTTAGTATAATAAGTAAAGATAGTTAAAATAAAATTGTACTTACCTAATTAGTGAAATAATCCGTCATGAAGCAAATACCTACTTAAACACTATTTGAATTTCAACTTTTTGGATAAAACCTATGTCACTCTGTAGTCGGCGACAAAAAGTAAAAAACATGCACTTCGTAACTTAGCGTGGACCGCCTGATTACTGCGTCTGTATGTTTTAAAATATGTAATTACGATAACTGTTTTTAAGTGCGTGCACCGATTGAATGAATAAGAATGAGCTGTGTTCCGCTCCATCAAAAATAACGTCAACTCTTCTGAACTAAAATGTTAAAAAGAGATAGATAATGTGTTTCTCTGTGGTCGGGGATTCCCAGTAAAATGAACTGTATGAACGGATTGAGCACTGCGTTCCATTCTAGTGTTGCCAACACATCGTTTTTTTTTTCACTTACAGAGATGGGAATATAAATGGGCGCCGCTTCACGGCGCCCCTTAAAGTCCGGCGCCCCTGGGCGGTCGCCCAACCGCGCCCTACCCTAACGCCGGTACTGCAAGTAGGTAATTATAATGAAATTAAGGTAATAAAAAAAATAATCAAGATATTTATAATAAAAAACCGGCCAAGTGCGAGTCGGGCTCGCGCACAAAGGGTTCCGTAGCAGCAAAGTCCAAAATTACAGTTAAATCAACCTATCTCAAAAACTATAAGAGATACTTTGATCAAACCAAAAATCGTTGAAAGAGTTAATTAGCATGCATCACCTCTATTTTTTTTAGAATTTTATACCCCGTAGTTATAAAAATAGAGGGGGGGGACATACTTTTTACGACTTTGAGAGCTGATATCTCAAAAACCGTTCACTTTAAGAAAAATGTTTTTTAGAAAACTTTATATCATTTTAAAAGACCTTTCCATTGATACCCCACACGGGTATGTACATCGAAAAAAAAAATTTCATCCCTCAGTTACATGTATGGGGGGCCCCACCCCCAATTCTTTTTTTTACTATTTAGTGTCATATTTTTGTAGCGGTTCATACAACACATATTCCCATCAAATTTCATCTCTGTAGTACTTATAGTTTCCGAGTAAATCGGCTGTGACAGACGGACAGACGGACAGACGGACAGACGGACAGACGGACAGACGGACATGACGAAACTATAAGGGTTCCGTTTTTGCCATTTTGGCTACGGAACCCTAAAAAAGGATTTGTGATTTTTAGGGTTCCGTAGCCAAAATGGCAAAAACGGAACCCTTATAGTTTTCGTCATGTCCGTCTGTCCGTCTGTCCGTCTGTCACAGCCGATTTACTCGGAAACTATAAGTACTACAGAGATGAAATTTGATGGGAATATGTGTTGTATGAACCGCTACAAAAATATGACACTAAATAGTAAAAAAAAAGAATTGGGGGTGGGGCCCCCCATACATGTAACTGAGGGATGAAATTTTTTTTTTCGATGTACATACCCGTGTGGGGTATCAATGGAAAGGTCTTTTAAAATGATATAAAGTTTTCTAAAAAACATTTTTCTTAAAGTGAACGGTTTTTGAGATATCAGCTCTCAAAGTCGTAAAAAGTATGTCCCCCCCCCTCTATTTTTATAACTACGGGGTATAAAATTCTAAAAAAAATAGAGGTGATGCATGCTAATTAACTCTTTCAACGATTTTTGGTTTGATCAAAGTATCTCTTATAGTTTTTGAGATAGGTTGATTTAACTGTAATTTTGGACTTTGCTGCTACGGAACCCTTTGTGCGCGAGCCCGACTCGCACTTGGCCGGTTTTTTCAAGCTTATTTTAAAGTTCGCCATTTTATTCATGTCATAATTATGTATCTCTAGAATGAATTAAGTTTTGCATGGCCATTTTTTAAATTATACTAGAGATGATTGTGACATGAAACGACGTGTGCAAATAACCTGGATACCATTGGGAAACACCTTTGGTTTTTATTTAATAATTCTATTTAGAAAAACCAATGTTTGATGATTCAATAGATGATAACAGTAGAGACACTGCTTCACGCTGTAAACATCACTCAGCGACTGATTAAGTTAATCAAATCTTACAATAAAGTTGGGGAAAATGGGGAAAATATTTTTTTTCATTATCAGGCAACACTGAGCATTTCAATAAATCGTTTGTATTTTTAGCTTATAAAACACAAAAAAACTATGAAATATTGGATGCTTTCCCGTGAAAAGTGAAGTTATTACACTTCTTATGCTGTTCCGAATCATTATGACAAAAATTAACAGCACAAATCGTCATAGTAAATTAATTTTGGCGAGATGCGTTCGACAGGCATTGACATTGACGACTGCGGAGCGGTCCGGGCGTTTGGAGCCGTACGGCTCCGTTTGAGTTGCTTCAAATTGTGGGCGCTGACTAGGTTTCTAGTCTTGTTATAATTCTATGCTATTAATTAAATAACCATGCACAAATGTTGGGTCCGTTTTTGTACGCAAAAAATTAAAAGTGGTCGCTTTTGGCGGTAATTCGAATTTCGAATACAAAAGCAGACCTAAAAGTTAAGGATAAGTATTTAATAAATATAAATGTTTGCCGAGAGGTTGTAACCCCGACATTGTTTAAAATAGATCCGGTTTAGTAGCTAAAAATTAAAATCGATTGGCGTCACTAGTGTGCCCTACCCGTCACCTTAAAAGTAAGACTATTTAAAAGCTGTCAGATGCGTTTGGAGTCGTTTTGCCCAAACAACGTTAGTTAATTTAGTAGTTGCGCAATGTTTGTCTTTATAACAAGACATACCTACTTGTTACATAGATTATTTTACTTGGCTCTATTGCTCAATGTTTACAGATCTTAGGGCCGATTCGACCAATCTTATTCCGATACTAAATCTATGGTATAGCGCTGTCATTCTATACAAATCGGACGTTATAGCATAGATTTATCCACGGATAAAGATTGGTCGAATCAGGCCTAAGTAGGTTTATTGGATGGTCCTAGTAAGTACACTGTACGCGGTCTTAACAGGTATTCTGTTTGGTCGAATATACGCACGAACTATAGTTCAAAAATACGCTAATGAATATGATATAATAATGATTACGTCTACGTGTTGAGTATTTTATTTATTAGTAATTATGTATAATTTACATGTAAATACATATATATCTTGATACATAAAATTCTCTCACCGGCTCAGAAAGTGGTTTCTGGTCGAGAAGATCCGGCAAGAAACTCGCCAGTTACTCTTTTTAAGCACTGACCACTTTTCCGAAAGATCTTCCCACATCCAGAAGTCCGGTATGTGGGAAATGTGGGAATATTGTAATATGCTAATGCGACGCGGTGATACCTTGAGCTGATAGTCCCAAGCCGTAAGCACAGTTATCTAAAGGCTATCTCACTTAGCGAGGCTTATTGCCTTTTGAAAATCAACTTATCTACAACAACCATTGAATTGATATTACATGGGAACTAGATAAAAGGTTTTATTATATTACCTAAGTTCAGAAAAAAAAGAAAAAACATTTATCGACCATGGTAATGGGCATGGTTGTAGTCATAGTATTTATTGCTTTCATGTAGTTCACAATAACCTATAACTAATTACTTATTGATAAAACGGATTTTTTTTTATAGAAAGGCCAATCAGGATGACCTCACTCCGCCTGATGGTAAGCGGCCGTGAAATCCAAATATGAGGCTGACAGCCACAAAAGAACTAACAAAGTACCCATTGAGTCTGCCATCATCACCCTGATGGCCTGCCGAGATGCCGTTTCACGCCCCGCCTGAAAGACCCCGGATTGTATGAAGGAGGAAACACATGAGCTTGGAGGGCATATTTATGTTGGGTCTGGGTGTTTGTGTTAAGGTCGTTGTTTCTGTTGTTTACATAGCACAAGGAAAACCAGGACAATGTAATGTTGTCTCAATTTATTTATTATTTACTTATCACAACATTCACAAAACAGAGAGCAACATGATAGAACAGATGAGATCAGAGAACAAATTTACATTATTACAATACGAAATGCATACATGACACGATACGGATACAGAGAAAATAGGTCATCATCATCTTAGCATTTTGTCCTAGTTGCGTCCAAAGCTGGTCGCTCCGGAGCCCGGCGTCCGCTTTCCTGCCTCTACCTATTCCTCCACTTCGCACGATCTTGTACATCCGATGTAGTCAAATTATAGGCACGCATGTCATCCCTTATACCGCGGCGCGCATGGGGCGCCACTCCACTAGCAAGATGAAGGCCGGTTTGCCTATACACACAAGCATTCTAGGGCAATACAAATTTATAATTGTATTCCCATCCATATAAAAACCCAAGATAAACTGTCCTCCTCCCTAAGAGACTTAAAACAATATTTAATTAGAAAAGCTTTTTATAATTTAAAAGAATTGTTCCTAGATAATAAGTGCCAAATTAATACCTAAAAATGTATTAATTAGTATTTAATGAATGATTTTTTTTTATTTAATTTGATTTATTTATTGTTAATAATGATTTAATAATGCATGCTTTAACGTTATTGATTGCTTCCAATGTTATATCTTAATATTACTTGTATTCACATAATTTAAATACTAGCTAATTATTTTTTTAAGAAAGCACACCTGCTCTCTAACACTTTGCGGTGCCCTTACGGGGCGTCACATGTCTCTGTTCATGTTATTTTGTAAGACCTTTATACCATGTGATATGCAAATAAAGAAATATGAAAGAAATATATGAAATATGCAAAGGCTTATTCGTGCACCGCTTAGTTTATCTGTTATTCATAATGTACGAATGGTCCCCACGTACGCAGGGTGACCACTTTCCTCTACGACGTCTACATTATACTACATGGATACAGAGAAAATAAATAGCAGATACAAGAAGAGAAGGGCGTATCTCAGTCAGCTTTAACATATTTTATAAGACGGTCTCAAATATACAAGGGTAAGACAAAAGGAAGCTAATTTTATATTCTTCAACCTTATATATATTTTATTCCATCATTTCAGTTAGTCATATTTTCTTGCATGATTCGACAGGATATTGGAACCGTACAACAAAAACATCCTGCAACGAAATATACCGACCTGTCGCATTCAAACAAAGAATACGCACAGCGCGTGTGAAAGGGGTATATGCATAAAGTAAAGTATCAACCTATACAGGGTATATCTGTGAACATTTACATCCCTCCAACCACGTGTTCTACCAACCATTCTGGACAACATATGTTCTATAACTTTTGGAAATTCGCATACAAAAATTTCAACTTTTCATACAAAGTCGGTCACGTGACTTGGTCATTTTATATAGGGAGTCGAAAATATTTTCGACGAATTTCAAAAGGCCATAGAACAAATGTTGTTCAGAATGTTTGGTAGAATACGTGGTAAAAGAGATGTAAATGTTTACAGATACACCCTGTCTTATATCGTCCCACTAAATGCACAGGCCTCCATCATAGAGATCAAGTCATCGCTACTATGATAGGATTAGGCTTGAATACCACGCTTGCCTAATGCAGGACCCACCTAAACCACTAGACCAAAAGGGCATTGAGATATAGATTCAGTGGTAAATTCCGTTTCGTTGTGGGCCCTCAGATTCTTGTGGGGAGAATGATTCGAGTATTACTTTTAGGGAGATGTAAATTAGATCGCTATTGTCTTTTTATTCGTTGTTAGTCAGTTACCACTTGGTGTAAAATAAGATAATGAAAAATCATTATCTTGTTTAGTGCAGTTCTCATACAGCGCACGTTTATGTTGTTTACACTCCAAAGTGGATGACTAGGTAGATACCCACGAGAAAACTATTAAATAAGCGGTGTTTAAATTTTACGTTTGTTTGAGTCCATCTATAGTCTAGTTAGACATGTTGACGGCTACGACTGAGAGACAATTGACAGAAGAGCTTACCTTTCTAATAGATCGGCGACGCATTAGCGACCTTTCTGATATTACGGCGGTGATTACCTACCATCAAGTGACCCACCTGCTTGGTTGTCGCATCTAGCATTAAAAAAAAATTGTTTCTGTGATTTTTAATTGGTAGGTAATTTTTAAAAGTCCTACTGATTTTATTTTCAAGCCTAATACTTTTTTTTTGGAAAATTTAATGTCACCTAACTGTCAGTGGATATACACTATGGACGCAATTTATAAAGATATTGAGTATTGAAATAGAACCATTTTAACGACATACTTACGAAGTTAAAAACAAATGACGAAACGACTACAATGAAATTAACTAACATAGAAAAATCTAATGCACAAAAATATTGATCCACAGAATGTAACGTTACTTACAAATAATTTTGATAAGTCTCATACAAACCGAACACAACACTCTTTGAACAATAGTATTACTTATACATTTTATACAAATATTAAAATGACTGGGTAGGCTGTATACATTATGCAGTAAAAGCTATAAATCTTTAGTTTGCAACAAAGAGGCTTTGTAACTAGACAAAAGATTCTACATTAGTATTACTGCCTTCATAAAACAATTTTACAATACAACACTGAAAAATTACCTATGCAATCTATTTGTTGTAGAGATGTGATGGAATAAATAAAAATCTATTTTTTAATATTTTTTACGTAACATAACATCTAAATTTGCATTTTTACAAATCACATTTTAGTTATGGGCAACTACGGAACCCTATATTGCGAGTGGCCCGACACGAACTTGTTTTTATTCTTTACTCGTTTCATTATTCGACGACCCGATTGGATGGATTGGATTGGAACAGTGGTAGTGCACGCTGCCTCTGATACAAGGGTTGCGGGTTATTATTCAAACGGTATGTCAATAATGAAGTAATTTTCTTAGCATAATCTGTGACTAATTAACAATCTTATTAAGATGTATCCTGCAAGCACAAGAGCCCTATTTCCTGTTACCTTCATTTGATTTCTTAAGGAAATTAAGTAGTAGGGTTCTTCAACTGATATTCCAACTCATTGTCCATCCCCACTCTAGCAATGAGGGAGCGTCGCTGGGGTTTACTCGGTATGCCTCCGAGGAGTGCCCGGCATGCCTGCCCCGCCTGTCCCTCAACAGTAGGGTATGCATAAGGAGTCACAAGACTTTGTCGGCCTACTTCAGGTCGGTGGCATCCCCCAGCGTCAAAAAAATCCAGTATTAAAATCTCTTATTGATGTCGACGAGAAAAGGCGAGTGTTGCCAGCTTAGTTGATAAGAAACCCTACCTCCACATGAAGGGTCGTGGTTCGAATCCAAGCATGCACCTGAAAACATCGTGAGGAAACCTTGACGTTTAGTATAGTTCCTTAAATGCTTCAGTTAGTCCCCTGGGTCCCCTTTTAAAGGGTCACGAATGTCAGACGGCAGTCACTTTATTGTAATTACTAGACTCCCCCAAATCCTGAATTGGACGCATGGACACGAAATACGAAATATCATTTCCAGGGCTTGAATTTGGCGACTGCGACCCATGATAAAAAAAATAGATTATTTAAGTCTTATTGTTACTTGAATTTTTTCAATAAATTTTATTATTATTTAAAAAATATATACGATCAATTGAACCCCACTTTCCTCTAGTAAAATTATAATCATTCAGGTGATCAATACCGGACAGTAAAAGTTAAAAATAAGCCTACTTTTGCGTTGAAAAACCGGATTAATTACATAATTAGTCGCCAGTCGTTTTTGTCAAACCGATGACAAGTTGAAGAACGCGCTAATTAAAAAAATATATTACCATAGATTTAGCTAAAGATATACTTTGCGCTTACATTATTATTAGAAAGGTATACTTACAAAATTACGAATAGGAGTTTATCGATGTTATTTGCATATTTATACTACAGTGTAAATAGACCCAGAAGCTTGAACTATTTTATTTACTCTCAACTCTTATTTACATTGGTCGTTAATAACCACATACGACACAGGGTCTTAAAGAGGGGAGTGAAGAGGTATGCGGGGTAACGACCGACTTATAAATAAAAAGTTTAAACGCCTCCTAAGGTAGACATCGGGGCAGGAGACTTTAATATACTATAAAATGTACGGGTCGGGGAAACTCGCCCTATCAAAACTCGTTCCAGAATTTTAGGTTTTTTTTTGCTGGCCACTGTTCTAACCTAACCCAACCAATATTTTTGTGGCGGTAATACATACTGAACTCTATAAAACCAATAATATTGGTTAGGTTAGGTTAGAACAGTGGCCAGCAAAAAATCTAAAATTCTTTGACGAGTTTTATTAGGGCGAGTTTCCCCCTAACCCAAAATATAGCTTGGTTAGAATGACAGATGTCATTTGACTTTATTTTAATGAACATAAGGTTTATCATTAAACCATGTTTTATTCCTCAGAATTTTAATTACCTACTATTGTTCTAAAGATAATTTTTCAGTGACATCAATAGCTGTCATTATAATAAAGCTATATTTGGTGACAGGTAGGGCACACTAGCGACGCCAATCGATTTTAATTTTTAGCTACTAAACCGGATCTATTTTAAACAATTTCGGGATTACAACCTCTCGGCAAACACTTATAATATTTATTAAATACTTATATTAAACTTTTGAATCTGCTTTTTTATACTCGAAATTTGAATTACCGCCAAAAGCGGCCGCTTTTGGCGTGAAACAATTTTTCGCGTACAAAAACGGACCCAACATTTGTGCATGGATTATTTAATAAATAGTATAAGTGTTTGCCAAGCGTGGCTAGTGTGCCCTACTCGTCACCTTAACTTGAGCCAGCGCTCTACTTTAGTTTTGGTTTACAAGGGTAATTCTGAAACGTACCATGGCTTGTTACTGGCTATCTTTGAGCTATATTTCCATTAACGAATCGAAATTGATTACGTCAATTCGCATCTAATTAAGTCTTAAATATTCTATAAAAGATAAAAATGTATTGATGTCATAAAGTGAGATAAGGAATCCGCGGGTGAATGTCATTAAAGCATCCGTTTCCTGCTAATGATGTAGGATGTTATACCTAAAATAATACTTTGGTGGTCGCGTTTATCCACGCACTTAGGTACCTAATAAATATTAGGTGTATGAGTATACACCTAATATTTATTAGGTAAAATCAGTATTTTTAAAAAAGAAGTAAGAAGTTTTAAATCAGTATTTAAAACTTCTGTAACTAAACACACATTTAAAAAAAGGGTCTTAGAACATTTTTCCTCTTCTCAGTATCCCATTTAATAATTATGACTAAATTGCTTACCGTTATAAATATGTATTCTTTCTATTCATGTCATATTTATAATATGTATGTATTGCTATGTATATATAGGTATATGTCTATATGTATATTATGTATTGTATAGTTTTTTTTTGTTTTGTTCTCCACGTTCATGTAATCTCCTTTCGCCGCATCATTTTCCTTTCTGTATGACCCAAAGGTTGACTGGTAGAGAATGCCTCTTGGCATTAAGTTCGCCTATTGTATAAACTTTTTGTACAATAAAGTTTTAAATAAATAATAAATAAATATTTTGAAAAAAAATCAAAATTGAATTGAAGAATTAAGGGCCCATCACCCTGGGCCACGTATATAGCATTTCGTTAATCTGGTAATTATTACTTTGGTCAACTGTGTACTGTCGGTTGTTATTGATTTATTTAACAAACGTCAAAATACCATATAATAATATATTTTTTCGTCTCGTCTCATTGTATTGTAGTTTCATTGTTTATTAAAACGATTCCACTAAATTACTTGAAACATACAACAAGATATATCACTGTCTCATCAGTTTCAGCCAATAGACGTCCACTGCTGGACATAGGCCTCCCCCAATGTTCTCAACACAGATAGGTCCTGCGCCGCCCGCATCCAATGGAATCCCGCGATCTTCAACAGATCGTCGCTCCACCTTGTGGGGGGCCTGCCACGGCTGCGACTTCCTGTACGTGGCCTCCACTCGAGGACCTTTCCGCCCCAATGGCCGTCTGTTCTCCTTGCTATGTGCTCTGCCCCTTGCCACTTGAGGCATGCAATCCTTTGAGTTATGTCTGTGACATTAGTTCTCCTGTGGATCTCATCATTTCTGATACGATCACGCAGGGAGAGCACTGTCTACCACTGGACTAATTATAGCTGTTTTACACTTAGTACTCTACCTAGTTACAAGATTACATTTATTGCGAATTCCTGTAGAAAATTACTTAAGTTTCCCGTAGCGGTTTCTAACCACTGCATTTCGTTACCACTTTCTTATGTACACAATAATTTGTATGCTGGTTGATGTCTGCTGCCTACAGCACAGTTTGACATCTCAATTACAGAATTTATAATACGTTAGTATTAACTACAGAAATAAAATGATGTACTATGGAATCAGATACGACCTGGGGATGTTTAAAAAAAGCATCCGTGATGGCTCGGGTCGTTGTCGTTGTGGTCATTTACGCCGTGGGGCGTGAGTGCGGGCCTCGTGCCTCTGCTTACCCGGCCTTCTTCTCCTGGCCCTCCCAGGTCCAGGGTGTATTGGGTTTGCGCCGCGAGGTGCTCGCGTGTTGCAGATGTCATGGCGGCGTAATGCACTACATCGAGTGTTGCCGTATGTTCCATGGTCGGCCGTATCACTGTAAACAATCAGATGAGCCGTCTGCTCCTTTGTCCGCCATAATGTAAAAAAAACATTAAGTTTTTTTTACTCTGTTATAGTGAACGCAAGGACTCGTGGAAGGCGGTAGATTTTTGCATAATTAATGAATGAAATATGACATGGATTGCCAAGAGTATTTGGCTCGAGTACCTTTAAATAGGGAAGTAATTGACTTCCCTTCAAACCAACAGACCATTTTGAACAACTTAACTGTCCCTATAACATTCATTATAATGAATGAAATACTCTACCATCTGCCGCTAGTCTTTGCAGGTAGTAGTATATGGATGGCCAATATATATAGATAGAGATAGTAGTATATGGATGGCCAAAGCCAATGGATTTATACATTTGCTAAGAAGAGTCAAGTGCAAGTCTACTTACCTCATCAAGTTAATGGAAAGTCCGACTTTATTACGAAAAGTTTACCTAATATAAAAAAAATGAGACAACATCTACATCTCTACATTGACCTGTTCCAAAACTACGGTTTTACTTGGTTGTATGGAAACCACAAACATCCAACACAAATATCTTCATCAACAAATATTTGTGTTGGTGCGGGAATCTAACCCGCGACTCTTGCGTCTCAACCCACGCTCAAGCTTCTTCTTTTCAATTTAATTCAATTTATTAATTATTCAGACTAACTAAAAATAACTAAGTTGGCGCAGTGACCCAAAGTGAGCCTTGGCCTCCGATAATATCACTATCTAGGTCGGTCCTGCGCCACCTCCTGCCAGTCATCCGCCAGAAGTGTACGCAAATCCTTTTCGACCTCGTCTCTCCATTAACTTCATTATCATTGACTTCGCTGGCTCGGCCATCTCGAGAGAATGGGATGGAATCGTGTAGTAAAAAGAGCGTACTAGGGACGGCCAAATGGCCGACGGTCAGTTGGCCGTTGGCTGGTCAGTTGGAAGGTCAGTTGGCCTTGCAACCTTGGACTGACCTTCGGCCATTTGGCCGTCCAAGGTTGCAAGGTACCGATAGAGAGACAATTATTAAGATACCTTAAGCTAGCATAAATAAATCCAAAGCGCAGTATAAGATTAGTATACATTATTATGTACATTACATTTACAATAAAAAAGGCAGAAGAATACAATCCTGGTCTAGTTAAATACACGGGTTTGTCACGTTGGTCTGCTATGGCACATCTTGGAGGAAATTGGTAGTTGAAAAACATCAAAAGAAAGCCATTATCCACATTTTATTATTTATTTCTTCTATCAATAAATGAAAATAGAAAATCTGTATTTGTTAGGTCCATGCAGAATATTTATGGATGTGAAAATAGGTACACATACACCGTTTCAGGGTGTAAACGATGAAAAAATAACGGTGTATAATTTCATCATCATCATCATTTCAGCCAATAGACGTCCACTGATGGACGTAGACCTCTTAATGATCTCCACACATATCGATCCTGCGCCGCCCGCATCCAATGGATTCCCGCGACCTTCACCAGATCGTCGATCCACCTTGTGGGAGGCCTGCCACGGCTTCGACTTCCGTACGAACGCGACGTGTATAATTTACTGGTTCGGAATTTCGATTTCTACTGAGAAGATGGCAGCTGATCTATCATTGAACAAGATTGAAACAAATAGTAACCAGATAGCTACATAGTGCAAACATTTGTTGCTATCGGAAATAATTGGATATGAAATCGCTTTTTAGGTCATGCAGTAATTCTGAATTCAGTATCTCGCAGCTAAGGGCCGAGTTCACATATAAATACGTAAACTTGCTGGATGGGCATGCGTTAGACAGGGCTGTCTATCGTATATGTACAACATGTGCGGATAAAGAATGGGATCAGAAATGGCGGCGCATCTATTCACTTCTCGCTCGCACACTATTTGCGTCTATACTCGCACCTCACGAGTAGTATATCTATCCTTAATGTTTTTGTTCGAAAATGGGTGGGAATTTATTTATTTGGACTTTATTATATTAATTCGTAATATTGAATCAGGCATGACAGATTTTTAGATGAAACAAAGATAAATAATGTCCTCCGAACCGATATTTCGGCAATGGCGGCTAATTTCAACGATTAACCATCAACGTAGTACATATTATTGTGCACAAGTGTGTGCACCGACACATTTTCACCTCCTTATATTTAGATCAGACACCAGTGTGACACGACCGAAGATGGGTCAGGCACAAAACTAAGGCTAATAGATTTATATTGATTGTGGCGATTTTTGTCGAGTTTTGTCGATGAATTAATGTGCTTTCTGTGGCACGGGGTAGGCCGCTAACTTCCAGACTTCAGCCTGAACAAAAAGTTTTTTTTTATGAGATAGGGAGCAGACGACCAGAAGGATTACCTGAATGCGTCACAAATCATCTAATCTCAGATTTTTATGTGATAGGTGGGAGACGAGCATATGGATCACCTGATGGTCACCCATGGACATCCGCGACACCAGTGGAGTAACAATTGCGCTGCCAAGCTTTAAACTCTCCTTTCCCCTTTGATTGCTGCTCAATGCTGCTTCACGCCGGTTTTCTGTGAGGTCGAGGTATCACTCCGATAGAGGTGGCCCATTCATGCCGAAGCGTGGCTCTCCCACGGGCAAAAGGAATAGGTACCTACAACCTATACGGGCAATACACGATATCCTGGAGTGCGCCTTTGTTCTGCGCGGGCCAGCCCTATTTGTATGGCAAATGTATGGAATATAAACGGCGATGACAACTGCCGCGTCACGACAAGCGCCTGTTCTACATCTCAAAGGCAGGAATTACCTCCACCGATACGGAACCCGAAAGAATACTAACAAGAGGATTGTGACTGTTTTACTATTCAGCACCTTTATAGTTTCCGCCCGAGTGAGTTCGTTTGTCAAAGGGTTTTCCGCTGTATAGATTTGCAAGAATTATTACTAAGTACTTCAATATGTACTCGTCTACAACTTCCAGTGTAGAGCTTCCAACCTTTACGACATGGGAACTCGACATAATTTTCGTCTTCTCCGTGTTCATTTTCAGACACACTTGTTGGGAGACTCTGCTGAGGTGGTCGAGCATTGTGCCTAAGTCTTCTCATCTACCTCGGACAAAAAGTCCAGCTTGCTAAGTCCAACTTCCAGAAAGAGGTCGATCGACGAATCAAACTCGGCTGGGCAGCGTTCGGGAAGCTACGCAGCATATTTTCGGCTCATCTACCGCAGTGTCTCAAGACGAAAGTCTTCAATGAGAACTACGGTCCGCAGGAGAACTAAGGTCACAGACATAGCCCAAAGGATTGTATGCCTCAAGTGGCAATGGGCAGAGCACATAGCGAGGAGAACAGACGGCCGTTGGGACGGATAGGTCCTCGAGTGGAGGCCACGTACAGAAAGTCGAAAGGAGCGACGCTCTGGTGATGATCGCGGGAATCCATTGGATGCGGGCGGCACAGGACCGATCTGTGTGGAGAACATTGGGGGAGGCCTATGTCCAGCAGTAGACGTCTATTGGCTGAAATGATGATGATGATGACGATGAAGACTTCAATATACATGTTTCCTACATGCACGATGGCATGTAATGCCAAAGTGTGAGCATTACGGAGCTGTGGGTGACGCCAATATTTACAATTTCATGTTATACGACCAGCTGTCAATTCGGGTAGGGGCAACCCCAAAATACCAAGAATTGTCCTGCTATTTTAGGGTTCCGTTCCTCAAAAGGAAAAAAATGGAACCATTAGGGTTCGGTTCTCAAGATCAAGATCACTATGTTGTCTGTCTGTCTGTTCGTCTTTAAAGATAAAGATAATTTTACTGGCCATAAATTTTGGTTTGTGGGCAACAAGTCTTTGAGTCAAGATCCCTTATTTGTTAAGCGTGTTAGTTGTACAATTGATTTTTAATTTCTACAACAATTTAAATCAGCTTATAAAACCTTTACCTATTTAGCTTTTCCACATCGTATTTCTTGAGTATCTACGGGAATCCAAAGTACTCTGGCCCTTAGTAAATTACCTGAACGTACGGAATCGCCCGTCTCTGCATATTTCTACCACGTGCGTTCTTTAGTCTCCACTAAGGCCTTACTTAGACGAGATATAGTATTCGCTTGGTGGGTATGATAATGAGAGATTCACGCTCCGACATGAATACATGCGGCTCGACTGGAATGATACCAAAACCGGAGAGTAGCAGCACCTAAACTGTATTTTGTCGCGTAAGTAAGGATATACCTGAGGACTAATTAAGTGGGGGGGGGGACAAATACAAAATAGATAGGGGGGGGGGGAGCGATACAAAAGAAGCATAATAATTAAAAAAATAAAATTCAGGTTTTTCTTATTTGATAGGTGACAGACGAGCAGACGGATCACCTGATGGTAAGCCATGGACACCTGCGACACCACCATAACCTTTAAACCCCCCTTTTCCCCGGATTGAGCCCCCGGTACCCTCACTCACGCAGCGAAACACAGCACAGTGCTGCTACACGCCGGTTTTCTGTAAGGCCGTGGTATCACTCCGGTCGAGCCGGCCCAATCATGTCTGCAATTGTTAAAAATAGATCCGGTATAGTAGCTAAAAAATTAAAATCAATTGGCGTTGCTAGTGCGGTCTGCCCTCCACATTGGACCGTGACTCGTGTTCAAGAGGCCTAATGCAAATGGCGGTCGTAAATGGAATTTATCGCGGTACTAACCACGGCTCTAAGACAAGGCAATTAATTCCGAATTGCGATGACCCGCAAATTTGATTTAATAAACGGTTGTCACCCGTGCGGCTTGCGTCCTGGAGTTGGTTTGTCTAGCTACAATACAACTATTCAGTGAAATGCAATCTCATTTTAATCACAAATATTTCATTAACGTTTACGACAAGTCGATAAGAAATTTACCATTAAGTAAAGTAACCATTAAACTTGCCTCTCAGTAATAATTCACAACAAACTTTTATTTTTTTAGGCTATAAAACCTCAAGAGTGTATTTACCTACATCTTATACTTTATGATTCATCGTCATCGTCAGCCCATTTAAGTCCCCACTGCTGGGGCACGGGCCTCCCTCAATCACATGAGGGGTAATTGCCATACTCACCACGCTTGGCAGACGGGTTGGCGAGGGTTTTGATATAAATGCAGAGTTTTCCTTCTCTGGGTGCTAATGATCATGACAGCAGCTTTACCTTAGTCGCCTTTTACGACACTTCGGTAAGAGTGAGGGTGGCCTATTCTACTCTGCCGGGGACCACACCGCTAACTTTATGATTCCGATGGGATAATATGACGGTAAGGGTATAGAGAGTGCTCTTGTGTTTGCGCACACATATGAGCACTATAATATATCCTGGGTATCTATGTGGCTGATCGTCGCTATTGGCCGCCGTAGCCGTAATCGGTTGGTAGATATTATACTTTATGAGCATACTTGAATTTCAATTAATAGGTAGAAGGTCATTCGTTGTCTTGCCTGTTATCAGCATAAAGCTTATTGTTGTATCGTACTTATTAGAACAGACTTTGAATAAGAATAAGAATAAAAAGATTTATTCAGTGCTTATACAGGTTACAAATCATATATATAACAAGAATAAAAAACAATTCAACTCAAGCACTAAAAGGGCTTCCACTGAGCATTCCACTTCCGTGGATACCGGGTGTAATAAATGCCGCCACTGCGCGCACCAATGTCGTAAATATAAATATAAAATAAAATATGACATAAAATTGAATATGTATGTACATCAAATAAAAGAGTTATATGAGTATTTAATACATACAAAACTTTGTAAATACTTTTTACCAGAAAAATATAAGAGATACAAATATGTATTGACATAGTTTGGAAAAATCACAGCTTATTCTTTAAGTATCTTTTTGTGATTTTAGTACTTTGTGTACATACTGTGCTGTGTTTCGCTGCCTGAGTGAGGGTACCGGAGGCCCTATCCGGGGGAAAGCGGGATTTAAAGATTGACATTAGTCTTCCGTTGATGCCATTGTGTAGTTTATAAGTTTTACTGTATACCAATTTTTTTATTAGATGTGTAATTTCTAAATACATCTATTTCTTTGACTTTGATTGCGCGAAGTAACAGTCCTCGCTTATAAATAATTATAGTTAATTAATTTAATAGAGTATATAGCACACAAAAACTAATTAAGCTAATCAAATTACGTAAGATAATAAACATGTAGTTATGTAAATAAATTAAAATATGTAGTAAAATTATGTACAAGAACAAGTGAAAGATAAGAAAATGATAAAAAAATTCGTACAGTGCAAAATACGAATAGATTCAGTCTACAGTAAAATACACAGGCAGGTAGCACATTGTCTAAGCGGAGGCGGAATATTATTCCAGCATTAAGTTTATTTACACATTAGTGCGTTTCGCTGCGTTATTATGATCTGTGCGAAAAACGAAAGATCGTCGACGCTGCGAGCACGTCGTGACTACTCATTAACAGAGTCTTTTCACTGAGAGTCGGAGTGTCTACACTCTTGTGTTGCAACGACGCAACGCACTAGGGGGCCTCACTCAAACAAAGTAGGTGGAGGAATTCGTACTTAAAACTGGAATGCTGGTATGCTTAGTAAACAAATGTCACAGATAGCCCGGAAAACTCTGATTGATCTATTAATATGTTCTATTAATAAAGCGAGGGAACGGTACACGAGCTTAATTACCTTGTTGGACTGGTGCTGACGATGATGCATCGCCATAATGAGAAAATAACTCCACATTCGGAGTCGGGTAAAGAGTATCTACCATAGTTATAGCATCCACTAGCGCCCCCATTCAAATTCATCAGTTCTATTTTTAATGTGAGTGACCGATATTCGGTCAAGCATAGCCTTTTGTCGGAATGCATGTTAAATAACGGGTATGTTAAATACGGAGAATGTATGTAAAGATTTTTACCGTGGGAGAACCACGCTTCGGCATGAATGTGCCGGCTCAACTGGAGTGATACCACGGCCTCACAGAAAACCGGCGTGAATTAGCACTATTATGTTGTGTTTCGCTGCGTGAGTGAGGGTACCGGAGGCCCTATAAAAAGGGGCGTTTAAAGGTTGGCAGCGCACTTGTGACCTCACTGGTGTCGCAGGCGTCTATGGGCGGCGGTGGCAATCGCTCAGGTGCCATCAGGCGATCCGTCTGCTTGTCTGCCACCTATCACATTAAAAAAAAAGATTGTTGTTGCTCTTTTACGCTAAAACTACTGAATGGGATTTGATGAAATATTTACAATAATATACCCACCTCACATATCAGACTAACACATTGGCTCATAAAGATATATTGCATATTATCCAAAATACTTGTAAGATAATTCTATCACCAAACGGGTGAAACCACGAATTGCAGGTAGTAAATAAATAAATGCGAAAGATATTCACATAGATCAGCTGTCTATGACAAGGACATTCCATGTGTTATATAATAAAAGGTTACAAAATTAACTGATGTCTCTTTAATTATTTACTAGTGGTCCGCCCTAATTTTGTTTTAGGACATTATACCACTTTATACCAATAGATGGCGCTAGGTGCTGATTACATCGCGCAAGAGTTTCGTTATTTCGGATTGCCTATAGCTCGCGGGGCCGTTAAAAAAATTTCCAGAGCTTAGGATTTACCTCTTTATAAATAGTAAAGATAACCGGTAGACCAGGATTTATTTTTTTGTATGTATGTTTACATCTGTATAGTTACTGAGAAATCACTTATAGGTCTAGTAAAACCTTTATGATCAAAAATCTAACATTATCTATTACTAATTTTTTAAAAAATAAAGTTATTAAAGGACTACAATAATAATATCCTCCAACCGATTTCGGCTAAGGCCTTCAATTTCAACAATCAGCCACTTACGCAGGATATTTTATAGTGCTTAAGTGTGTGCGCAAACATAAGTGCACTCTCTATTCCCTTGCCCTCATAATCCGATGGGACACCAGTGTGACACAACCGGAGAAGGATCGGACGCAGAACCAACGGCTTAACGTGCTTTCCGAGGCACGTGGGTACAAGACCGCTAACTTCCAGACTTCGGGCTGCCACTAAGAATTTCTTACCAAAAACTTAGGTACAAATTTTTGGCCTACCCGGGAATCGAACCTGGTACCTCTTGCACAGCCGTCGCTTTAAAGTGCGACCCACTAACCATTGCGCCTCCAAAGCAGTCGGATATATTATAGAACTATAAGTAGGTACTAAATGACGTAAAGACTGTTGGCTTGCCCCTTATCCGCACGAAGCGATTTGCTTCCACCTTCATAATGAAAAGAAAAGAAAAATATTTATTTGGAGCATTAAAAATGCTAGTTATATGGTTATATGACACGCGGCATAAGTCGACACTAATGCTATTTAGACATTTTCGGATAGAAAATACGCTGTACAACGCCCTCTTGTCAATGTCACTAAAGTGCCTTCTGATCTTGGTCGGTCTTTATGTATTCGATAGTTTTGTATCTGTTTTGTTATCTTCTGTTTTGCACATCAATATTTATATTTCTTCTAATGCAAAGGCGTCACCCAAGGTCCAGCCTGAAAACCAGCGCTGCAGCTGTTGTTTGTGGCAGTTACCACATATGCTGAGGCTGAGCCTTGTTAGCCGCAACTCTTACGCTCTGTACCGTTTTTAGGGTTCCGTAGCCAAAATGGCAAAAACGGAACCCTTATAGTTTCGTCATGTCCGTCTGTCCGTCTGTCCGTCTGTCCGTCTGTCACAGCCGATTTACTCGGAAACTATAAGTACTACAGTGATGAAATTTGATGGGAATATGTGTTGTATGAACCGCTACAAAAATATGACACTAAATAGTAAAAAAAAGAATTGGGGGTGGGGCCCCCCATACATGTAACTGAGGGATGAAATTTTTTTTTTCGATGTACATACCCGTGTGGGGTATCAATGGAAAGGTCTTTTAAAATGATATAAAGTTTTCTAAAAAACATTTTTCTTAAAGTGAACGGTTTTTGAGATATCAGCTCTCAAAGTCGTAAAAAGTATGTCCCCCCCCCTCTATTTTTATAACTACGGGGTATAAAATTCTAAAAAAAATAGAGGTGATGCATGCTAATTAACTCTTTCAACGATTTTTGGTTTGATCAAAGTATCTCTTATAGTTTTTGAGATAGGTTGATTTAACTGTAATTTTGGACTTTGCTGCTACGGAACCCTTTGTGCGCGAGCCCGACTCGCACTTGGCCGGTTTTTTATTTTATGTATTATGTGTTCTGGTCAATAAATAGTTTTTCTTTCTTTCTTTCTTTAATGCGGACAGCTAAGGAATGGAACTCCTTGCCAAGGTCTGTTTTTCCGGACCACTACAATCTGGACATCTTCAAGGCAAGAGTGAACAGGCATCTTCTAGGCAAACGCGTTACATTCTAGACCTCATCGTCACTTTCCATCAGGTGAGATTGTGGTCAAGCGTTAGCCTACAGTTCATAAAAAAAACGACTAGATGCAAGAACATTTTGAAAAGTTTGTTTAACTACTGAAATAAACACGCTGCATGAGATGATGATAGAAACTTTGCATAGTCATAATATTATTTTTTATTAATGATCAAAAGTTTCTTTAACATTATTAAAATTTCATTTTTCGAGTATCCAAATTACATTATGTTTTTTCTTCTCTTAGCACGATTAATGGAAATCGAATGTGGGCGCTAGTGGCCGCAATGCATACTTTTAAGTAAGTTTGTATTACAGGGAATCAGTTGACAATTATTAATTGCTAGCCTCCGCATTCATTACATCCGTTTGAGAGCTGCTTGGGAGTCCGTTTGTCAGCCATTATACAGAGTGTCCGTAAATTACATAATTTTGTCTCTAATTATCTCAACATGGAATAATTCGAAATTTCGTCATCAAATCAGAGGGACAACGAAACTGCCCTGGGGCCTTAGCGCGAAGACGTCTCGTAACGAACGAGAATATACCTTTCGCATCTAAAGAGGAGAAGCACAGCGCGTGTGAAAGGGAGGGGAACTACGATTCGGTCGTTAAGCCCTGTTCGCGTTAAGGCCCCTTTAACAAACGAAAATATATACCTGTCACGTTTAAACAAAAGAGACGCACAGTGCATATGAAAGGGACGTGAACATAGATTTGGTCGAATTCGGTTCCGAAGTAGGTCCTTAGCTTCTTCAAGTCTCACTTTTATTTCCGAATCACTAAGAGTATTAGTAAGTTCTCCCGAAAATAATCATTTTCTTTACTTAGAAAAAACATATTTACATGGTAACATTGCGTATTAATATTGCGTTTTGTAATAAGATGGCTATTGTTTGCCACAGGCAACACAGCGCGAAGCTGCAAGTCATGCTCTCCCCCCACGCATTCACACGTCATCGTAGCTGCGCAGTCGCAGAGAAACAATTACAAATAGACGAATGATGAAATTGGATCCAGCCGCTTTGTGTGACTTTTCATCTCGTGTCTTTTTTCAGACTGGACTGGGTCGCCCGTTAACTTTTTTATTTTTTTGTTTTTTTTCTAGGTATCACTCTGGAATCATATTGCTGCCTTGGCAGGAAGCCTTAGTTCAGCTGCATATGCAGTTAGAAAGTTAAGGAATCTGACTGATATCGGGACAGCGAGACTGGTTTAATTTAGCTATTTTTAGTCTCATGTCATAATGGTCTACGGTCTTAGATCACGTGACTCACTCAGATAAGTATTCAAGGAAATCAATATTTTAACCGTATCATCTCAATACATTTTTGATTGTATTTATTATGTTTCTACGCAAGAACTTGCACCTTTACTCGCAAAATCAGATTTTACACACCAAATAAACATAGGCTTGCTGTCTCAAATCTTAGGCTTCATAAAATTGGAAATTCATTTGTAGGATGGAGCTTTAGAATGTTTAAAAAATTATTGATTTACCGGTAGGTACATAAGTTTAAGATGCATGTAAAAAACTGCCTAATGCACAAAGGCTACTATAAAGTAGATTATTATTTAAATGATAAGGATTCCTGGACATGTCGATCATATTTATTTGAACGATTTATCTAAGCGATACTGATGATAAGCATTGTATATCATACTGTCACTGTAATCATAGTTTGTATAAATGAAAATTGTAATTATCATATTATTTGAAAAGAGTAACTACTGAGTTTCTTGCTGATTCTTCTCGGTAGAAATTGACATTCCGAATCAGCGGTAGATTACATAATATTTGACATTCATAAATGTTCTGTATGAATTGAACAAAGACATTTTATTTTTTTATTAATTAGGTGGCAGACGAGCAGACGGATCACCTGATGGTAGGCGATTGCCAAGGCAAAGGATTGGAAGGCAATGGTTTACCACTGACTTACGCCAAGAGCCATGCGGACCCTGGGGTGAGAAACGCCTAAGAGGAAGACCACAAATGCGTTGGTATGATGACATCAAAAGCCTGGTAGGGACAAAGTGGATACAAACCATCCAAGATCGACAACAATGGCATAAACTGGAGGAGGCCTACACTCTAGAAGTCAAAAATGTCCAAAAAAGAAATCAATAATACAACAACGCGTCTACCGATTCGAAAGTTCGTAGCTTATGTGCTGGTTTTATTAAAAACTCGTAAAGGTAACTAAAGGTTTTTTCTGTGTTGGGTGGCAACACCAGACGGATCACCTCATGGACCCATGGACAGTATGGAAACTCACATACTAATAGAGTCCCAACACTTCCTCTGGATTAAGTACCAGAAATGTACATTTTAACACATACAATATATCAAAACTCCCAGGCACAGGTTAAACACAAGTTTAGTGTTCATGATACAAATATTTGTCCATAATGGGAATTCACCCCAACAGATCAGATGCGCGCCTTGTTAAACCAGTTACGCTCTTTTTGTTTTTGACCCCCGACGCAAAAATGACGGGGTGTTATAAGTTTGACGTGTCTGTGCGTTTGTGTGTGTGTGTGTTTGTCTGTGTGTCTGTCTATGGCATCGTAGCTCCCGAACAAATGAACCGATTTTGATTTTGTTTGAAAGATGAATAAGGAGGGAGTGTTCTTAGCTATGTTGGATAAAAATCGATCCAAGATGGCCGCCGTCACAAAGATTTAGATTTTATGTTTTAACACAACTCCCACAATATGCGTATCATATAAAAGGGCTTGAGTAGCAGAATATATTAATTGTGAAAAATTTCAAATCCAAGATGGCCGCCGTCAGAAAATGACAAACCTATTTGTTATTCCAACTGGCTCAATATAGGTATCAAATGAAAAAGCTTTAGTTGTGTCGGGGGTTTTTTAAATTTTCAATTTAATTTTTTTAATACTGATGCCTATGAATTAAGAACTTCTTCCTTTTTTTTTGAAGTTGGTTAAAAAGACGTATAGTTATGACGAAAGCATGCCTGAAATTACATCAAATAACAAGACCAATCCTACAAAATAATGCCTTCTAATTCTAATACAAAATTAGTACGCACCTCAGAGAAATCCCTCTGTGACATATTGATTCTTTTATCTTCTTTTAACGCGAACCTGTAACAAATACAATTTATATTTGTAAATTACATTTTATTACTTACACCGAGGAACTTTAATTTTCTAGCTTTTATTCATATTTTATATGATTAAAAATTTGTAAGATACGCGATAATAATATATGGAACAGTAGGTATATGAAACAAGCAGGCAGTATACAGTAAATGTGGGAGAGCTACGCTTAGACATGAATGGGCCGGCTCGACCGGAGTGATACCACTGCCTCACAGAAGACCGGCGTGAAGCAGCGCCTGCGCTGTTTTTCGCCGTGTCAGTGAGGTTACCGGGGGCCCAATGGGGGGAAGGGGAATAGGTTGGCAACGCACTTGTGACTCCACTGGTGTTGCGGGTGTCCATGGGCGGCGGAATTGCTTACCATCAGGTGCCACCTGCCACCTCTCATATAAAAAAAAAATATTATTAAAAAAACAAAATACCCGACTGCACACTAAAAAAAGAGTAAAACAAGCCCCACAATAATATTGATCAATCAAATGCTAAAAACTAATTATGTAATACCGTTTAAACAATACCTATATTAAAATACACTACAATATGTGTTCGTAATCGATAGTTAAATAAACAGAAACTTATTTTGAATACAAATTTACTGAATATAATTTATAAATGTTGATGGAAAGCATCGCAGGCGGGGACCAACAGAGGCTTACCAACAGAGGCTTATTTATAGTCATTTCGGTTGTGCACCATTTAGCAGAATTTTCGTTGGTGGCGGTCAAGGTGGTCCCCGCCTGCGATGCTTTCCATCAACATTTATAAATTATATTCAGTAAATTTGTATTCAAAATAAGTTTCTGTTTATTTAACTATCGATTACGAACACATATTGTAGTGTATTTTAATATAGGTATTGTTTAAACGGTATTACATAATTAGTTTTTAGCATTTGATTGATCAATATTATTGTGGGGCTTGTTTTACTCTTTTTTTAGTGTGCAGTCGGGTATTTTGTTTTTTTAATAATATTTTTTTTTATTTATAACTTTTTAGCTGTTTTTATTTAACGAAAATGTTGTAGATGTAGAAGACTATGTATATGTAAGTACCATTTTAAATTATTTCGACCACATTTGGCTTTAGATTACGAGTGATGTTACTCCGCAACATAAATTTACCGCCAATCTGGTAAGTTTCGCGTCAGACGACGAAGTATCGAAAAAATCGCTATTTAGAGACGACCGTCAACGACGTGTGCCCTTATGCGTGTGCCCGCATTCGGGCTGTATACTCGAGCATATCCCCCTCCGCACCGCGCCGCGCGCCGCATGCCAGGCCACGCCCTATCTTTTTGCTTGCTAACGCATGAGTTGCTTTGCGTTGACGCAGAATTAACATGTTCCCGTGGGAATTTTGAGAAAAAACGTATCCTATATTAATTACTCCCGTGATTGAAATGAATCTAATGATACCGCATACATATTTTTTTAAAGGGAAATTTAGAAAAAATATTATTATGTCTTTATCCCGTGGGACTTTTAGGATAAAATGTATCCTATGACACTCCCGTAATCAAGACAAATCTAACGATACCTCATACATCAAAATCCATCAAGCCGTTTAGGCTACAGGAGGTCACAAAGGAAAAGACATACATACTTACATACACTCGAAAAACATTACCCTCCTTCTTTGGCAGTCGGGTAAAAAAAATACAGTCAGGCAGTATACAAAAATAAACCTTAATACTGGTTAATACAAGAATGCTTTTACTCGATCGAAGAATACTTTCAGCGCTTCAATACACGGTCGTTGTAGTTGTAACCAACGATGTTTTTGTTGATACTAAAGCTTAAGTATTTAAGTATGACTTAAATGTAACTGTTTTTGTTGCACGCCAGTTTCTGGTGAATTGTGCGGATAATCTATTTGTGACACCATCATGCACCTTTCGAGCAAAATAAATTGATTGATTGATTGACAGGTACGGCAGTCGCTTCACTGTGATTACCAGATTCTTCATAACCTGAATGATGGTGCAAGCGTAACTCGGTCTACATAGCGACAGCTTTGAACTTTATGTGATATAGGCATAGTGATGTGATGCTAGCTTAACGTGACGGGTAGGGCACAGCAGCGACGCTAATCGATTTTGATTTTTAACTACTAAACCGGATCTGTTTTAAACAATTTCGGGTATTACAATCTCTCGGCAAACACTCATACTATTTATTAAATAACCATGCACAAATGTTGGGTCCGTTTTTGTATGCAAAAAATTGATTCACGACAAAAGCGGCCACTTTTGGCAGTAATCCAAAATTCGAGTGCAAAAACTGACCAAACAGTGAGTTGTAAGTATTAAATAAATGGTATCGGTGTTTGCCGAGAGATTGTAACCACGAAATTGCTTAAAATAGTTCCGGTTTAGTAGGTAAAAATTAAAATCGATTAGGGTCGCTAGTGTGCCCTACCCGTGCGTGACCTTAATGGATTGATTATACATGCAGCGCTCGAATCCGAGCACGCAACTCTGGATATTTTTAAGTGATAAGTGGCAAACGAGCATGCCGGTCGCTTGATGGTAAGCGATTGCCGCCGCCCATGGACACCCGCAACACCGGTGGAGTCCAAGTGCGCTGCCAACCATCAAACCCCCCTTTCCTCTGGTACCCTCACTCAGGCAGCGAAACACAGCAGACACCTTGCTTCAATCATCAATCCTGTCGAGCTGACCCATTCATGCCGAAGCGTGACTCTACCGCGGTATTTTTTCAAATCTACCTATTTCTACCATATCGGCTCAGCGGTGAAAGAACACATTTATGAAATGATGAAAACCTACTTGTTCTGATTCAAACCTACAACTTCGAAGTTTTAGGGCTGATTTGACCAACGCTATTCTGATACTAAATCTATGGTAAGCGCTATACCTAACGCAGTCATTCGAAACAAATCTGACGTTATACCATAGATTTATCCACGGATAAAGATGGGTCGAATCGGGCATTAGTGAGTTTATTAAGTTAAGAATAAATAGCAAAACATTACTATAGCAAAAACACTTATGTATTGATTATTGCACCACCTACCTCTTCTCTAATATTAAATGTCCTTTACCCGAAGGTTGTCTGGTAGAAATCGCTTTCAGCGATAAGACCGCCGAAATTGTACACATAATTTCTCTAATGCCTAGTACTTAAGTTGTGTATTTTGTGCAATAAAGTATATCTATCTATCTAACTATGTATAGCTAACTACTTATGTATCTAACTATGTATAGCTAACTACCGATTGAGAAAGCTTTGAATCCCACTGCATCTAAAGTCATCGGCGCATTTAATTTGTCTGGTCTCATTTGCAAGTGACCCCGAAGGGCAAATAGCAGCTGTTATTGTAATGTTTCTGCCTACGCTTACAAACTTCTATTCAAATTATGTTTATGGTCGTCATTAAAAGGCTACCGGTATCATTTTAACGGTATCTAGATTTTTTAGGGATAGGTGGCGTATTCCTACCATTAGCTCGGCAGCGAGGAAAACATCGTAAGGAAATCTGCTCGTTTCGGATAGTTTATGAAACGTGTAACCATGAGTCAGTTGGTCTGGTTCCTCTGTTAATGGGTTGTGAAGGTCAGTCGGCAGTCGCTTCATTGTAATTACCAGACTAAATCTTGAATCATGGTCCAAGCGAATCGGCTCCAGAGCGACAGCTTTGGACGCAACCGGGAATTGCACGCTAAGATGAGTAGGAGTATTTATTTTGGAAGGAACCATCTAAGGGCGCATCCCTATTATGCGAACAGTGACAGGCTGTGAGTTTGCTTCCAGTTACCTCCCTATACATTTTAGATGACCATCCAGCGCGCATCCTTCGCAGTTTGCGGGCGCGCACTTGTGTTCCTGCGAGCGAACAGACAGCCGCTCACTCAGAAATATCTAGTGACTGCCTCGGTGGCGCATTGATTAGAAGGTCGCACTTTAAAGCGACGGTTGCGCCTGGGGTTCCGGGTTCGATTCCCCGGTCGGGCCAAAATTTGTACCTGATTCTCAGTTTCAGCCCGGAGTCTGGAAGTTGGCGGTCTTGTACCCCCGTGTCTCGGAAAGAACTTTAAGCCGTTGGTCCTGCGCCTAATCCCTCTACGGTCGTGTCACACTAGTGTCCCATCGAAATAAGAGGGTAATGGAATAGAGAGTGCACTTGTGTCTGCGCAAATACTTGTGCACTAGAATATGTCGACGCAGATCGCTGAGATTGGCCGCCATGACCGTCATTATCTAGTGTAATTACCAGATTTGACAATTCCTGGTTTAAGGTCGCAGTGTAACTCATGCGGAAATGTGATAATCAATGTGTGAGGTAAAAAAGGGAAAAAAATGGTTTTTGTTTCCATCACCGGGAGGAATGCTTTTCGTAGGGTTTTGTTAGGAACTGAAAACCACATGTTGAGATTGTTCTACACCTAGACAAGTCGAGCTCGAGCGCATTTCAAACTCAAACTGTTATCGATTTTTTACTGAAGAATAAGTTATACGCATCGGGTTAACGTTGTGTGAGGAGAATACCTAATTGTTGTACAAATTACTTAGTACGTCCAAACTTAACTCACGCGCCCGAGTTTCGTGCTTTGCTCATCAACCTTAATCCACCTTTAGGATATCCAAATTCTAACAACCTTCACTGTCGCTACGCTCTTGTCAGAGTTGTCGAGTTCACGTTGAGGTGCCCTTGTTGGTGTTATGTAGAGGCGAACACTGTTTTTTTTCTATCTCTCGCCATCTCCCTCTTTTCACAGACTGTCTGGCACAGTCTGACACGAGGTTTCCTATTGCGCATTTCACTTGATCAGTCCAGCGCATTGGTGATCTGTCACTTGATTTCCTCTTTCTTCCCCTGTACTACACCTGGCAAAACTTATCTATAAAAATATTGGAACATTAGCATCTGGAGCAGTGCAGAGATGCAGAACAGTGAAACGCTTCATTTGGAACATCGACTCTTAGATAGATCCGTGATTCATTCCGCTCATTCGGCTCACTCGGATCATTCATCTCATTCGGATCATTCGGCTTATCGGATCATTCCGCTCATTTGGATTATTTGGCTCACTCAGATCATTTTCCGTTCATCGGATCATTCAGCTTATTCGAATCATTCGGTTCACTCGGACTCGAGTCGAATGATACAATCGGAGCGAACATTAGAGATTCGGAACAGTGTATCATTTGCCTGAGTCTGATCACTGAATTGTTTCAGTAAAGAGCTACTCACATGTACCCTGTATGACCAGCCGCTCTATCGAGTCGTTATCACGCTGAAGATACGATCAAAGTACTGCAGTATGCGTATCTGTGCTATGGTTGATAGACGCATGTTTGGCAGACAACCTTGGGTTAGAGGAAAAGTATAGATAGAATACAATGTACTTATGTATGTTCAACATTCTTAAACTGTATTAAAATTAAATAAATAATATAAATAATATAATTCTCACAACATCTCATACGTTGACCTGATTCCATACTTAGTAGCTTAAGCACTTGTGTTACAGATATCAGACAACAGAGGATCACAAATATATACTTAAATACATATATTACACCCCGACACTGAACAAACACAAGTGTTCATCGCACGAATGTTTGTCCAGGGTGGGGTTCGAACCCACGACCTTTGGCGTAAGAGGCAGGGTCACTACCAATTGCACCACCCGGTCAGTCCTTAATTGGTGACGTACCTTAGCATGCGTACTTGGTAATGTGTGTTTCATAATAGTTTATTAAAAGTTTAATTTCTTTTTCTCTCTTTCGTAATAATATTTTTCTAGTATCAAAAACAACGAATGCCACTTTTTTTTTTTGTTTTGTTCCGGTTTTTAAATTTAGCTTTGTTTTATTATTGATTTTTAAGCATAATGTGGTTGCCTGAAATTGTAGGGACAGTTAAGTCATAGTCTATTGTGTTTTGTTTTTGTTTGTTGTAGCTGTATCCTATGTTGGTGATCCTATAAATTAATAAATAAAATCTGTGTACCCATGCCCTTACATTATAACTGACATTTCACTAGTTATACCCTCCAGTGAATATCCTGCTTTACATACACAAAGTAAGTGAACTTTTATGTCTGAAGACATTAAAAAGCTTTCAATGAGACTGGTTCTTTGACTCCGCTTAGAAATTACAATGTCGTTGAAGAAAATGTTTATAGCTGAGTAGTTTCATTATTTTATGCATTGAAGCGTGAACTTCAGACAATGCTCATATGTTTGTGGAATATAAACTCGTTTATGATAAATGAGGATTTAACTAAACACATCATAGCCGAGGTTCTTGACGACGGTCTATATCCCCATAAGTTTTTGGTTTTAGGGCCATCTTCAGTTGTGTGCATTAACACTCGCCGGACTCGTGTCCACACCAAGTTTGTCACACTGGTGTGACTACCAGTAATTTCTTATAGGTGTATAATAATAAGAAGTGGTATAATAATAAGTTGAATAGTACGAATACTTAATACAACTACAAGTAGAATGACTTATGTATATTTGCTTATAATAAAAGTCCGATCCATAGACATGCACGATGAACTTTAAAGCGCACGTATTCTAGGTCCGATCACGGTTATTTGGCACATAGCAAATAGCATTTTAAATGTGGGAGAGCCACGCTTAGGCATGAATGGGCCTTAGGAATTTAGCGTGAAGCAGCGCCTGCGTTGTGTTTCGTCGTATGAGTGAGGTTACCGGAGGCCGGAGGCAATGGGGGGAAGGGGAAAAGGTTGGCAGCGCACTTGTGACTCCACTGGTGTTGCGGGTGTCCATGGGCGGCGGAATTGCTTACCATCAAGTGATCCGTCTGTTCGTCTGCCACCTCTCATATAAAAAAGAAGCAAAAGTCAGAAGTAATGCATGTTCGCATAGAAGAACCGTTTTACAATGTCACTGAAATGCCTTCTGATCTTGGTCGGTCTAGGCAACTTACATAACTTGACATTTTGACTTTAGTTTTTTACCTATCACAATAATCCAAAAACGGGTCAAAAAACTCAATCACAGCTTCCAAGAAATAAATTGATGTAAAACAAAAAACACTTGCATAATTACATACACGGCGGGCTAAAGATTTCAAATATTTTTTATCTCTCTTCCGAGTAACAAAAACGTAAGCCCTCTAGCCATTCTTATACGGTAGCCAGGTGCTCCGAAATTCAAATTCTAACTTCATATACAGGGTGTATCATTACAGTCACGTGAGGTGGCGTGCTTTGAGCAATCAGGAGCAGTTTTTGGAATATGTAGGGATGTGACATTGATATTTTTTAACTCTCATGAACGAGCTGCTTAAAGAAGAAAGCACTTGTCTCTAACTAAAATTGCATTTTAGAGTTTTTTTTATGTCATAGGTTTGGTATTTAAATAAATTAATATTTCACAACATCACATACATTGATCTAACTCCGAGATAGGTAGCTCAAGCACCTGTGTTACGGATATCAGAATCAACAGTGGGATTACAAATATATTCCTACATATAATACTTTTTTTTTGTAAATACATACTTATAATACATAGGAAACACCCAGACCAATACAAACAAACGAATCGAACTCGCAACCCTTGGACCAAAGGTGGCGTTCACTACCACTGTTCCAAACGGGTCGTTAAAAATGAATCTCATAATCGAGTAATGGTCTTGGAATACTCAAAATACATAATTTAAAAGACCTCATGATGGGACGCGTCTATTCTATACACACTGATACGTGTATGATCTATCTCGGAGTCAGATCAATGTATATGATGTTGTGAAATATTTATTAAAAATTACAATAAAAAGAACTCCATTTTTTTCTACCACCTTGTTGACAGGGTCCACTTATGTACCAATCCCAATTATGTACCTACTCATAACTAGGTATATCTATGTTGATGCCAAATTACATCTTTCTCGTACTAAGAGGTCCTGAGGTAGGCTATGGACACTTGGTGAAACCACAGTATAACAAGGTCTGTCCTGTTATACTGTGGTGAAACTATAATAGTTCCTCGCAGTCCACATTACGGAACCCTAATATAAAAGGAATCATACTCCGACGTATCCATGATTAATCTTGAAGACTGCGGTTAAATGTTGTCCACTTCTGTTTTTGACGCAGGACATAGATTTAAATGGAAACTTATTTCAATGGGTTAAGGTCTCCGCAGTGAAAAAATATTTTTTTGGAATGCTAATAATATGATATTACACCAGCCAGTAGGATCTATGTTTTTGTCATCTTATGAGGAATTATATTAAAACATCTGGACTGTAGCTCGAGGCTAGGTAGGTAAATTAATCTAGTCAAAGTATATGTTTGCATGGTTATTTTGATTTTAATGCAGCCAATTTTGATATTACAGTCACATTTAATGCCATTAGGATTTGGTGGCAAAAACAGTCGCCCGAGCAGGTAATTAATTACATCTAAAAATATATTAGGTACGGTACAGAGAATAAAATGGTTCGTCGCCTTAAGGTAAATTTTCGCTTGCACGACAAGAATATACAAACATATTAAAAATATCTGCCAACCCATATTATCAACAGTATAGTCATCCCACAGAATTAGTTTATCAATTTAAAAATTATGCTGTCCTGACAAACCGACCGTGCGAGAGCCCCGCTTCGGCATGAATGTGCCGGCTCGACCGGAGTGATACCACGGCCTCACAGAAAACCGACATGAAGCATTGTGCTGTGTTTCGCTTCGTGAGTGAGGGTACCGGAGGCCCAACCCGGGGGAAAGGGGGGTTTAAAGATCGACAGCGCACCTTGTGACTCCACTAGTGTCGCAGGTGTCCATGGGCGATCCGTCAATGTTTGTTTTGCCTGAATTGTAGTCTCGCTCGTCTCGATCAATACCATCATTTTGTGATGATAAAAAATATACTTCCTAGAAACAGTTCCAGTTTCTAGCTGAAAATGCGTCAAAGAAAAGGATTAACTTAAATCACGTACTTGTGTATACGAAGGTTAGTGTACAAATCTCATGATGTACGCTTAAGGCGACGGGTAGGGCAGAAGTGACACCAATCGATTTAAATTGTTAGCTACTAAACCGGATCTATTTTAAACAAGTTCGGCATTACAATCTCTAGGCAATCACTTATACTATTTATTAAATAACCACGCACAAATGTTGGGTACGTTTTTATACGCGAAAAATTGATTCACGCCAAAAGTGGCCGCTTTTGACGTCAATCAATTTTTCGCGTGCATGGTTACTTAATAAATAGTATAAGTGTTTGCCTAGGGGTCGTAACCCCGATTTTTTTTTAAATAGATCTGGTTTAGTAGCTAACAATTAAAATCGATTGGCGTTGCTAGTGTGCCCTACCCGTCACCTTAAGGCGACGAGTAACCCTAACAAGCGGTTTAAATTGTTTGCTACTAAACCGGATCTATTTTAAACAATTTCGCAGTGGGAGTCTTTAAGCAAACATTTATACAATTATTTTTTTTATTTGTTTTTGCACTGAAAATTTGGATTAACGCCATAAGTCGCCGTTAATTAAAATTTCGAGTACGAAAGAAGACCTAAAAGTTAAGTATAAGTTTTAAATAAATAGTATAAAAGTTTTTCGAGAGACTGAAGCTTCAAATTTGTTAAGTTTTAAGGTTTGATTGCTAATAATTTAAATCAATTGGCGTCGCTAGTGTGCCCTACCCATCACCTTAACCAGAAGACAAAGTATTTGTTCCTTAATCGGTGGAGTTAACCGTTGCGTGAGGCACGCGTCATGAAACTGTATAATTTGAAGCTCTGGGCAGGCCTATAGGGCTTTGTCGTTGCCTATTAATTCTTGTAACACTTGCTTGTATGACTTTTTGTAGGGCATTGGACTTTTCACGGCTTGTACTTTTTTAAATATAAACAAACGAGTAAACGATGATGTGTCAATGACGAGTAGTGAATTTTTTTTTTTAAATTAAATATTAATATCCTCCAACCGAATACGGCTACGGCGGTCAATCTCAACGATCAGCCACGTACACAGGATATATTATAGTGCTCAAGTGTACGCGCAAACACGAGAGCACTCTGTATTCCCTTACCCTCCGATCCTTATATTCCGATGGGACACCAGCGTGACACGACCAGAGAGGAATTGGGCGCAGGACCAACGGTTTAACTTGCTTTCCGAGGCACGGGGGCACAATACCGCCAACTTTTAGATTCCAGCCGAGCTACAAAATGCGACCCACTAATCACTGTGCTACCAAGGCAGTCAATTAAATACAATGTTAGCCAATGTACATTCTCAAAATGAGCTCTAGCAAACAATTTGACCCGTTTGGAACAGTGGTAGTGAACGCTGCCTCTGGTGCAAATGTTGCGGGTTCGATCCCCGCACAGTACAAACATTTGTGTGCATGAATATGTCTGTTTGTATTGGTCTGGGTATTTTCTATGTATTATAAGTATATATTAAAAAAAAAGTATAAGGTATATGTATATATTTGTAATCCTATTGTAGATTCTGATACCGTAACACAGGTGCTTGAGCTACCTATCACGGAGTCAGATCAATGTAGGTATGTGATGTTTTGAAACATATATTTATTTATTTATTTAATCCCTGAAGGGGGTTAATTCCGATTGCATCCAACCCGCTTCAAGACCCGAGGTACGTTTGAACCCAAGATTTGGTAAATCTAATATTACAATAACACGCATCACCTGATGGTACTTTTTAATTTCACCTTTTTCTAATGAATCACATATCCCCTTTATTATTTCGCTGTTTGAAATGTGTGTTAGTATCATAACACTACCCTTAGTAATATTTTAATTCCAGAAATACGTAAAGTTTTTGAAAAGCAGTCAAATAGTCGACTACACCATACCATTGTACAAGTGAATTACTCGTTGATGTCTTTTGTTACCGTGACCGCGCTTGTACACAGGTAACGATAACCAAACTCCCTGTACCAGGTAAACATCTTTGATTCCTTCTAACAATAATCCAGATGTTTTGAGACCCATTGCCAGGTGCTTAAAAAAAATAAACAACACAAGGAGGTCTCTCTTCACCTTATGGAATATGTGTTTAGCCGAATGAACAACAGATATTTTTTTACTAAATATTTAGTATTTTATATCTATACATGTCTATACTAAGAGGTATACATCCCAAACCGATTTTTCAAACGTGCTCACTTTATGGTTTGTACATGAAAAAGCTTTATTATAATAACTATTTTATAAAATAGTGCAATAAAACGTCAAGCTCGCGCTTATGCATTAAAATCCATAACTCATAAGGAATTTGAAGGATAACTACAAAATATTTTCACTATTAGAAATTTATTACTAAAAATATACTTTTGACCTAACCCAAGATCATCATCACCTTAGTGTTTTCTCTGTCACTTCAGAGCCTCAACATATCACTCCTATTATAAGGAAGATTTATTTTTGTCAATATTAAATGCGATTTTACTTTATGTTAAATAAATTTACACGTAACTTAGCGTAAATTATTTTTACGCTAATTTGCTACGGGACTTCGTAGCGGCCAATTAACGCGTTGATGTCTTTTGCTTGCGCCTGCGCACTTATGAGTAGGTTGCTAACGCTGGGGCTATAGATTACACCTATACTTACTTTACATTGATTGATTTTTTTTATGCTAGAAGCGGAAAACCGAACAAGCGAGTCACCTCATCGAAAGTAATCAACGCCGCCCATGAACATCCGCGAAATCCGCGATGTTTGGTTAAAAGGGCTTCAGAAATGCAATTATGTTAATGTACTATAAATGATATAAGACAAGTTGACAATGTATACAAATCTATCCTTTACATTATGGTCATTTCAAACATAGTAGGTTCATCAACAAAATTGTAATAAATCTGATGTTTGGCTGTTTGAACCTAACTGGCAATTTAATATTGATTTTATTTATTTTTATAAGTTATCATATCCACTTAATGTACTTTTGTAAACTAAGATAATATTATGATTATCATTTTACATCGGTATGCTACACGTATCCAATTATATAGATTCCAAATAACCTTTACATTGATGAAATTTATTAAGTTGTAAATTACCCATTACAAGTAGATACTTGGGTAGGTATCCATGGGTAAGTTACATCAGTAAAGGAGCTAGTCTGATGTATGTACAACTTACTGAAAAAGATAATGTAGAGTTGAATAATAAGCATAACTATTATAAGTGATAATATGATATTATATATGATATAATATAATATGGTATTATAAAGTATAATATGATTTATTTTACTGACTTAGACTTTATTGAAGTATCCAAAGAAGATGATAGATATAGGTACATTAAGTACCACAGAACGAATGATGTTCTGTGTATTAAGTAAAAGTATTTAAAAAGCAGTAATTCTGAATCTATTATAATATGAAGGTCAGTAAGCCGTTTTTAAATCAGTATACTTATCCCGCGCAAATATAACGCTTGGCGTATTTGCTGCAGTGAACATTGCTATACTGTAAGCCTGTTCTCGTACCTAAACTTGAATTGGAGATTTCAACACATTCGTCAATAGAGATCAATGTCACTTGGACGAGAATAGGCCCCCTGTTCACACTATTTACAACGCGCAATGCATCAAAACAACTTTCTAGATTACCAACTCGCTATTATCTCAAGAATTTATCATTTAGCCGGTTGATTATACAGAAGCAAGCAATAAATTGCTTTCAAAAAGTACCTATAGCTACTTACACATAGATATATTCGTTTAAAAAGTAAGTGTTTTGAAGGCTTTGAAAGCCGTAATATAGAACGAAATTCTTCTTTCTTAAACTTTGGCAGTTCCATCGCTCAACCAGTGGAACTTAAGTTAAATAGCTCTATTAGAACGTTCAAATGAAATCATGAGAATGCAGACACTACCATTTTACATTTAGACTGTTTCACTTCACAGAATGATAATAAGTACAACCCAAGCTTTATGTACTCAGTGTAACTTACCATCTTTGCCTCAGATTTGAACCAATTATAAACCCATTTCTTGCTTCGAACCACGGTTATTACACAGGCGGGGAAACAAAAAATATCAATCGTACCACTTTATATGCACATTTCAACTTAAGATTTTCGAAAAACCACTGTCAAAAATTGCCAAGTACACTGTAAAACACTTGAGAATAACACTATTTTGCAGTTTAGTTAGGTTTTTTAGGTTTGAGTGTCAAAATCGCGGTGTAATCAAGGTTGGTATGTAGGCGCGCGCGGACAAGCGGGCGGCTGCGCTTGCGCCGCCTCGGTGACTGCCGGCGCCGGTGCTGCCAGCTAGGGAGGCATATTGCCACGAAAGCCTGCGAAGGCTTCGCGGCCTTTGTGGCGTGGTAGGATTTTGGAGTAGAGTTGTAGAGTATACCTATCTATCTATAAGGGACCACTTGGTGTTTTAACTAACGCTTACGAGGAAGGTATTCTTGGGTATTATTTAAGAATAATAACTACTATTTAATATGTTAGCATGAAGAACAAACTAATACAAATATTAATATTTCTGCATAGTATCTAGAAAAAGGAGATCTAAGAATAAGGAAATCCAGTTTTTAATCAATGGAAACGACTCAGTGGTATGATAACTGGCGTGAAATTGTCAATAAGTAGGGTGAACGTTTATTTCCAAGAATATCTAGGAACCTATCTAGGAACCTATCTAGGAACCTATCTAGGAACCTATCTAGGAACCTATCTAGGAACCCATCTAGGAACCTATCTAGGAACAGATCTAGGAACCTATCTAGGAAGCTATCTAGGAACCCATCTAGGAACCTATCTAGGAACCTATCTAGGAACCCATCTAGGAACCTATCTAGGAACCTATCTAGGAACCTATCTAGGAACTCATCTAGGAACCGATCTAGGAACCTATCGAGGAACCTGTCTAGGAACATATCTAGGAACTTGAAAAATTTACCTAGCTGCGCTGCGATGAATCCAGCTTCCTTTGGTTGTGTGTTTCTAGTCTATCAACTAAAGATACCTATAGTTATCTATTGTTGATTTTATACACTAATCATCAGGTTGGAATTTAATTAATAAGGCATAAGTAAATAGGGTGAATCCTTATCCTCATCTTCGCGTGTAATTCCCAGTTGCGTCCAAAGCTGCCGTTCTGGAGCAAATAGTGAGGATATCCAACAAACCACACAAAACTAGTTTGGACATAACAAAGAACAAAAAAGCTTACTACAGTCTAAATAAGTTCTTTGGAGATAGTAAAAACAGACGGCACACCTGATGGAAAGTGATCACCGCCGCCCATGGACATCTGCAACACCTGAGGTATCACATATGCGTTGCCGGCTCTTAAGAAAGGGGTAAACCCTTTTCTTGAAGGTCACCAGGTCGTATCTGTTCGGAAACACCACGCATGACAGCTGGTTCCACAGTGCGTGGTAGGAAATGACGTGAGAAATGCACTATAACGTATCTCTGTTCGTTAGGAAATTTTAAAAGATTTTATTATATTTCACATTAATATTGTTGCTATAAAATTTATTATGTAGATAGGTAACACATCTTTGCAATGCCCTTACGGGGTGTCATGTGGACAATGCGCTGGAAGAACCCTTATGCTATTTTGGCATCTTAGCTTTAACATTTTGTTATATATAAACTAGTAACTATCTATCATCTAAGTGCTAAATGGCAGATGAGCAGACTGATCGATCACCAATCACCAGTCGAGTCACAAGTGTGCTGCCAATTTTGAACTCCCCTTCCCCCGCTAAAACTCTCAACGCTTCTTTCTTCTTTCTATAGCTCAAAGCTAAAGATATTCTAAAGAAGCGTTTACTTAGGTATACAATTAGGTAGAGTCATTTCCTAATTCCTCCAACAAGTCTTCATTATCGTTCACAAATCTGCCAAAACGGTAGAAACTCTACCTGGCATCACCACTCATCCGCCATTTACATAAGTCAGAACGAGACAACACATTTCCATCTCTCTCTCCGCGTCGGAATGTGACCCGCTATCACAGCGAAGGCCGCGGCAAGCTCGGGCCTCAATGAAAAGCTTAAAGCTCTCTAGAAGACTATTAAACTTTCTAAGCACCGGAGCTTTTGCAGGAAATGCGTTGAAGCCACGGCATTTGCTTATGATCTTGATAATTAGCAGATGGATAAGTTGTGTAGATAACGGATAGGTTATAAAATGGGACGGGATCTATTTTTAACTTATGTAATTACTTTACCGATATACAGGTACTAAATAATGTAAATAAGTAGCACAAAAATATTGTATAAGCATATAATTAGTACTATCATATATATTTAAATTACTTCGACTTGATCCTCTAGCATTGCGGCAGGACATAGCCTCCCTCAGCATTCTATACCGCATCTATCATGGGGAGTGCTCTGAAGAACGGTTTGATCTACTCCCTGCAGCCGAATTCTTACATCGAACCACTTGCAAGCGATTGTCATTCCATCCTCATCATCTCGATGGATGGCGGTCTAATACTGTGCGTTTCTCCCGGAACTTTCTACCACGTACCTCAGTTCTGTGGAACAGTTTGGCTGCAGGAGTACCTATTTCCGGACGGCTACGAATTAGGGACCTTCAAGAGAAGAGCGTAGGTACACTTTTTTAAAAAGGCCGACAACACATTAGTGATCTCTCTGATTTTGCAGATGTTCATGGGCGGCGATGAAGACTTTCCATCAGGTGACTCGCTTGCTCGTTTGTCCGCCTCTAGCATAAAAAAAACTTGGCCTTTTCAGCCAAATTCGGGAAAAAGGTTCCTAGCTACAAAAAACGGTTAGAATTGGCGGTAATCCAAAATTCGAGTGCAAAAGCAGATCAAATTTACCGCGAGACTGAAGCCCCGAAGTTGTTTAAAATAGATCTGGTTTAGTTGCTAACAATTAAAATCAATTGGCGTCGCTAGTGGGGTCCTACCCTTCACCTTAAAAGTGATCCGTCTGCCTGCCTAACTCATAAAAAAGATGTATGTAAGAAAACCATTTTTTGTGCGCGGAGCAACATTATTTATGATTTGAAATCAGCAAACAAACTATGTACCTACCTACCTAACTAACAAAAAAAGGCACGGACCGAGAGTCTATGATATGTGATTAAACCAATAAAAAAAACCAGTAGGTATACCTTCAGGTGCTTAGCATTGGTATTTAGGCTACATAATTCCCCCTTATTACAATTCGCAAACTAAGGATAGTCCTGGAACAACACTCGTGCCAGCTGTAACGAGATGACATGAGCTTTAGTACCGTTAATAACTTAAGATCGTGATTTGTAATTAGGTGGCTTATGTTAGGATAACGCATCAATGCTTAGACACCTTTTTTTGTATATGAGAGGTTTACACCTATTCAATTTCTTCAATCGATTCTCTTTATAGACTTAATTATGGGACAGATTGTATGAGTAGAACCGTGAAGAATGAATGAATGATTTGTTTAATAAATAAATAAACTAATAAAAAAATAAACCTAATAATTATATGGCTACCGACACAGCCACTAGGGGTTTGCACAAACCTCTACCAACGGATGAAATGATCACTATTTCACCTATCAATGGTGAGCGATTACCGCCACCCAAAGACATAAGCAACACCAGAGGAGTCATAGGTGCTTTTGTAAATCTTCTAATTCTTTTATTAAGGTATTTTTTCAATATAAGGTAATAATAATATTCGGATTGATGGATTGATCGAAAATTTATTTCAGATCGAACTATAAATTGTAAAAGTATTATTTAGCGCCATCTATCTTACTATGATTACACTACAATAATATATTTCTAAGCAAAGAAAATTAGTAATCATAATAAACTATTATTTTTAAAATCTTTGGTAATTTGATATTTCCATTTCAACGTTTAAGTATTGAAATGTTCTTTTTTAAATATAAAACTTTTCTGTCGTTAAAACCACTCATGATACTAAAACTGATTTCTGAACTAAACTTATTCTTCGTTGCTAGGCAACTGTCAGTTTGACAACAGGTTTGTTTTCTTTTCTCGCAAGTCACATTGGCCGTCCTCGCTTCGTTTAATTTGAAATGCGTGATAGCAGTCTATAAACTATTTAGGAGATAAATTGACCGAGACGTAATGCTTGCGACCTCGCATGTTACAATTACGGGCAGCAACACCCACGTGTTTTGTAATCAAACCAAACTGGTGTCTTGTATAATCCGGTCATTCGCTCTGTGTATGGATACCGGGAAGCTCTGTAGTTATTGATCTCACAAGTGAGTCACATTGTGCCTTATACCTGTTTAGTTGTTCCAATAACGTAGTTCATCGTGCCTTGGAATTAATTACTCATAGCCGTACAAAGAGGTAAGTGGTTTGAAAGACTTGTTATAAACAGTTGCACTAGTACCCTACCCTGTATCTACGTTGAAATAATTGTTCTATAATTCTGTAGGTACTTAAACATTTAATAATGGCCGTATTATATTTTAAATAAAGTTCAGAATGAAGTACCTACATAATTGTTTAAGCACCTACAGAATTGCTGCTACAATAGATCAATTACTGGTCGCAGTGACACTGAGACGCAAGGCTCACCCCATTTCTTTCAAATAACCCACACTATTGCGATCTTATCCTATATTTTTGTCCAAACGGTCAGCAACTCCTGTTAATTATTTGTTATTGTAAATGTGCAGTGCATGGGCAGCTGTGGAAACTTCTTATCAAGTTACTCTCTAGCTTGTTTTTTTTTTATATGAGAGGTGGCAGACGAGCAGACGGATCACCTCATGGTAAGCAATTCCGCCGCCCATGGACACCTGCAACACCAGTGGAGTCACAAGTGCGCTGCCAACCTTTTCCCCTTCCTCCCATTGGGCCTCCGGTAACCTCACTCACACGGCGAAATAGAGCGCAGGCGCTACTTCACGCCGGTCTTCTGTGAGGCAGTGGTACATAATTGTTTATGCACCTACAGAATTGCTGCTACAATAGATCAACTACTGGTCGCAGTGGCACTGAGACGCAAGGCTCACCCCATTTCTTTCAAATAACCCACACTATTGCGATCTTATCCTATATTTTTGTCCAAACGGTCAGCAACTCCTGTTAATTATTTGTTATTGTAAATGTGCAGTGCATGGGCAGCTGTGGAAACTTCTTATCAAGTTACTCTCTAGCTTGTTTTTTTTTATATGAGAGGTGGCAGACGAGCAGACGGATCACCTCATGGTAAGCAATTCCGCCGCCCATGGACACCTGCAACACCAGTGGAGTCACAAGTGCGCTGCCAACCTTTTCCCCTTCCTCCCATTGGGCCTCCGGTAACCTCACTCACACGGCGAAATACAGCGCAGGCGCTACTTCACGCCGGTCTTCTGTGAGGCAGTGGTATCACTTTGGTCGAGCCGGCCCATTCATGCCTAAGCGTGGCTCTCCCACATTTACATGGCTTATTAGAGTAGAACGTAATATAACACTTAGCAATAGTAACCTAGTAATTTCTTTGTGAAATTGATCACTTAATTAATATTTATATGGTTTTACAATGTTTACCTATACAATAACACAGTACAAACATTTGTGTGCATGAACATGTCAGTTTTGTATTGGTCTGGGTGTTTTCTATGTATTGGAAGTATGTATTACAAAAGAAAAGTATTCAATGTAAATATTTTTAATTCCAGTGTTGGTTCTGATATCTGTAACACCGGTGCTTGAGCTACCTATCTCAGAGTCAGATCAATGTATGTGATATTGTGAAATATTTATTTATTTATACAAGGATGTTGTTCTGCAGATTTATTTGATTATTGATTTTTCTTGTTATAGAAAATGTCCAGACAACGGCCACAATGGCAATTAGCAGCATTGGCTGCGCAGCGCCGTGACAATGAACTTCGAAGGGCTGATGAACTAAGAAGGGTATGAAATACCTAGATTTATATTATATACTAACTTATTAACACTTAAAAAGCCCTCATGATAATTGTAGAGTAAATGGGAAATATGCTCATTTCACTGTGGCTTAGAGGAGCAAGAAACAGAGACATGTAGTGAGAAATGGAGGAGGTCTTTGTGTCTAAGACACATTGATCCGGAGGTGGCTGCTTAACCGAATCTAAATACATACTATACTTTTAAAAATGATTGAAATGTGATCACTTTTCTCATCAATGAATAAAGGATTTGAAATTGTAATTGAATGCAAATTGTGGCAATTGGACTGTATATAAAACTTAGTAGAATGCTGGCAATGAGATGCTGATAAAAACTTCTGGTATCAGCAGAACAATTGTATTTTATAGTTCACCAGACATAAGACATTACCATGAAGACATCACGATAACAAAACAATAAGTAAGATATTAAAATCAGTAAAAAAGTACAAAAACATAAACAATACAAGAGAGGCTGGCCCAGCCGTTGATCTTCAACACCCATTTCATTTTTTTTTTATGATAAAGGTGGCAGAAGAGCAAACGGATCACCTGATGGTAAGGTATTTACACTCCTTAAAATATCTTGCCAAAGTGTCTTGTTGTTGTTTTTGTTTTTTTTTTATAACTATATCTGGACATCTCTAAGGCAAGTGTGAATAAGCATCTTTTAGGCAAAGATCATCATCACTCTCCACTCCACCGGATGAGATGTTGGTCAAGTATTATCCCAAAAAGATGTGTGTTAAAAATAAACAGCTTCTTTTGGAATTTAACTACCAAAAAAAAAAATATTTTGGTGAAATAGTGTCTGCAAACTGGAATTGTATAAGAAAAGACAATACAGTGAAATAATATTTTGATTCTAGATAGCAAACTACTTTGAGGCCAACACCAATAAGTCTCGACACCATGAACAATGGACTACCGAGGGCTACTATGAGAAAGCCAACAAGGAGGCTGAATTGCTGAGCGAAAGAAAGATAAGAGCAGCGTAAGTTATCAGGCCATCATAAAAATATTTTTTATTTAATTTAATTTTAATATTGCAAACCTACCTGGCAAATGTGTCTTGCACTTTTTTTGACAATCCCAACTATAAATGGTATTTACCATATTCTTGGGAAACCTACTCTCGACATTTATCTCAACTCAAGTCAATTCAAGGAAAAAATAATTATTTTTTTGCAGTCCTAGTCCTAGTGTTCATACATCTGGTTGAGTGTAGAAAAATGCGGATGATACATCCGCATTTTACTCTTATGCTATGATTTCAGACAATTAGAAGAGCGGCGGAAGAAACTTGAGCTGATGTTATTTCAAGAAAATATGCAATATCAGCAAGAATTGAAGGCCTTAGCTGCCCAGCCTAAGTTGTACAAAAATGGGTAAATATCGCTTGTGACCTTAGTATGTCTTTAAATATAGCTATTATATACTATATCCATTTAGCTAATATTATTAGTCAAAGCTGTATTAAAAGTTTTTATTAAAATTAATGACCAACATATTGAGCCCATTTAACTTCTTTGTAACTTTTCACCGGCACGTATGATATTAGAGTACGAGTATATTATATTTTCAAAAGTTGAGATTCTTGTAGCGTATTTTCTCAGCAGGCCACTGACGCGATGATGTTGAGACTAGTGGGATATAAAAGTGTGACCCAGTTAAAAGGTTGCGAAGGTCAGTCGGCAGTCGCTCATTGTAATTACCTGACTCCCCAAATACTGAAACATGGTCTTAGCGCACCCTGAGCTCCAAAGCGAGATCTTTTCACGCAAACTGGAATTACACGTTAATATGAGAAGGAAGAGGAAAAATATTTGATTTTTTCTTGACTACTGTCTTATTTTGAGGTGTGCAAACACTTTCCAATGGATTCACGCGACCTTCACCAGATCGTCGGTCCACCTTGTGGGGGGCCTGCCACGGCTGTAACTTCCTGTACCAGGCCTCCACTCGAGGACCTTTCCGCCCCAATGGGCCGTCTGTTCTCGCTATGTGCTCATTTCCACTTGATTACACTATATGATAAGCTATTTAAATATAATATAATTATTATAATAAAAAAAATTATTATTCATAAAACAAATCTAAATAAATAAATCTTATAATTATTTATTTGAAATAAATTATAAAAAACTGAATATTTCTTTAAAATTATAAATATTCCTTGACCTCTATATATTTCTCTTCAACCTATATCAATATTTTTTAATAAAATTTGACCTATATTTAAAAAATAATAATTTAAACCATAAGTTCATAAATTAAGTATAAATCAGATTAAACATTTCTTATTTCATAACTTACTCTGACTGAGGACCAATCTGTGTGGGGGAGGCCTATGTCCAGCTGTGGACGTCTATTGGCTGAATTGATGATGATGAAATACTTTCACCGTTGTAAGAAACTCATTATATAGATAGATAGATACACTTTATTGCACAAAATTTACAGATCTTAGCCTAAGTTATTATACTAAAACAATGTAGGCGGTCTTATCGCTAATAGCGATCTCTTCCAGACAACCTCAGGGTAGAGGAAAAGTATAGCGAATTAAGAAAAGGGGTAAGGCAGTGCAAGTCAGAAAAAGAGAAAAAAAAAAGACATTTTATAAATACGAGTATGGTATGTACATACATACATACATTATATTAAATAAATATATAGGTACTAGCTATAAATACTAATACATACTAGTACATTGCAAAACAAATAAACATACATACTAACAGTTTATTGGATTGATAGATACGTAACCAGGGAAATAGGAGACAATGAATGGAACTACAAAGGCTTAGAAAGATAATAAATGATCTTTAACTCGGGACTTGAAAATAGAGAGGGATTCGGATTGCCGGATGGATATATATACTCATAATTAATTCTCTTTCTGTCCGTTTCAGTTCCTATCTAAACAAAGTGCCTACATCCACGTTACAAGAGATCAACCAAGGCATCAAAGACAAGGAAGAGCAATTGAGGCGGCACGAGGCCGAACTTAGACTCCATCACGCCTGGCGGCTGAGGCAACCAGAGCTACGCGCCGCCACGGCGTATGTCGCCAATGGGAAATGCAAGTCAGCATGGTAGGCATATTAGTAGGCGGGATCCGTCTATTCGGCATCGGCCGTCTAAGACATAAAAAAAAATCGGCTTTGAGAATTGACATTACAACCCGTGCGGATAAAGAATGGGATCAGAAATGGCGGCGCATCTATTCACTTCTCGCTCGCACACTATTTGCGTCTATACTCACACCCCACGAGTGCGAGTATAGACGCAAATAGTGTGCGAGCGAGAAGTGAATAGATGCGCCGCCATTTCTAATCCCATTCTTTATCCGCACGGGTTGTACATAATTTCATAGACAATAAAATGGAAAATCACGTCTTTATATAATTTACTCACATCGCTTATCAGGATGGAACAAATAGTCGAAAAAGAGTTGCAGAAGAAGAAAGAGGAAGAAGATACACGTAAGACTTTGCAAGAGAGAGACGAATCGCTGCGCAGACAGATACAAATCGAAGAGCAAAGGCTGAAGGAAAAAGAGCAACAAATGAAGGTAAATTATAAACGAATTTGAGTCCGCGCCACAAGAAGCCCCGTAACACGCGCGCTGCAGTCGCCTTCAACAGTCAAATTTAAGCTTTATGTCTATAGTGACAAGGAAACAAAAACTTTTATTCCGTGTTTTGCCGCAATGTCTCGCTCGCTCTCTCTAAAGCAGAGGCCTGGTCTGCGTATTCAACTTACACCTGTCATCTCTCGTCTGTTCATATCATTCTTATAAGTTATAAGTTTTAAACTAAGTTGCTTAAATTTTCAACTGCTTCAGTCTAATATGTTTGCGCTAGACCAATCGAAAAAGTTCTCTTTGAAGCTCGCGCAGTCGTGGTCTGTGACGGCGACAGTCGATATCCGACTGATTGATTGGTCGAAACAGGAGCCCAATTCTCGTGCTCGTGATATTTAGAAAACATGATGGATACCACCTGAAAACCATACAAAAAAAATATGTACCGTAGTACCGTAGGTCTATTTTTTATTTTTTTATGTCATATGTGGCAGACGAGCAGACTGATCACCTGATGGTAAGCGATTGCCGCCGTCAATGGGTACTAGCAACACCAGTAACGTCACAAGTGCGCTGCCAACCTTTAAACCCTCCTTACCCCAGGATTGTACCTCCGGTACCCTCACTCACGCAGCGAAACACAGCACAGTGCTGCTTCACGCCGGATTTCTGTTTATTCTGGGGTTGCCCCCACTCACACAACAAAACACAGTTAAACGTCAAACGAAGTAAAAACTTATTCGTTTCCCAATTCCAGGAGCTCCGCGAAAGTCTAGAAGGCCAAATAGCAGAGTTAAGCGAGAAGGAGTCAGTAGTCAAGAAACTTAGAAAAATGGAAGAGCGAGAGAGAATGATATTAGACGAACTGAAGTTCATTTCCAGCGAGAGAGAGAGGGACCATGCCAGACTGACGGCGGAAAGGGACGCCAATATAGTGAACATGGGTCTACACAAGTACAAGCTGAAGAGGAAAGTGATAGCTGTTATGAAAGAGATAGAATTAGATTTGGAGGTGCTAACGAAGATACGAAAGGCTGTTCTTAAAGTAAGTGTAATGATGAATAGAAAACGAGCCGTAGAAATAATAAAACTGAGTAGAGGACATGTTAGGGCACTCACTCGGACCCTCACGGGGCACTGCAAATTAAACAAGCACCTGCACAACATGGGCCTTTCAGGTACCGAAATCTGCAGGTTCTGTCGCTAGGACGAGGAAACGATTATCCACGTCCTCGGCGAGTGCATAGCGCTGCACCGCTGCAGAAGCCGGCACCTAGGAGCACAAATGATCTCGGCAGAAGAGATCAAAAGCTCCCCCATCAGCTCTATTCTCGGGTTTATCCTGGTACTGGAGCTACATGAGGTGCTGTAATAGGTTACGGGGCTGCCACAATAGATCATCTACTGGTCGCAGTGGCTATGAGACGCAAGGCTCACCCCATTTCTTTCAAATAATGTAATGTAAGGGTGAATAGGCTATAGACTAAAATAGCAATCTAAAATAATTTCATCTGATGTCGTTTATGCGTGTGGTCTACGCTGTGTTTTATTTGATAGGTGGCAGATGAGCAGACGGATCACCTGATGGTAAACGATTGCCGAATAGCTGCAACACTAGTGGAGTCATAAGTGCACTGCCAACCTTTAAATTCTCTTTCGTCCCGGATTGGGCCACTGGTACCCTCACTCACACGGCGACATACAGCTCAAGCGCTGCTTCACGCCGTTTATAAGGCTGTATATCGTTCCAGTCGAGCCGGCTCATTCATTCCGAAGCGTGACTGTCAAAGATACCTACACTAGATCTTTTTTTATATTATGACTCAACCCGAAGATATCCTGCCAATCTAAAGTAACTTATTGAGAATAGGAGGGTATTCAACAGTCAAAGTCACAGTCTCTCAATAAAAGTCGGTGTTTTACGTTTTATCGACCTAAGGATTCTGCCGATACCACTCTACTTACAATCGCGGGTTTTAAGACTCTATTAGGTCCAAGCAAGTTGTCACGTGACAGCTCACTCGACACACAATAGCAGTGTTAAAAACGTTACAATGAGGGTTTTCGCGTATTAAAAATCCGCTAGATGGTTGTTTAGTTTGTCAAATTGACATTTTGATAGATCACGTTTGAAAATAATTAATTACATTGTTTATGAACCTCTCTCCTATAGTACTCCATCTAGCGGGTTTTTCACACGCGAAAACCCTCATTGCAAGATTCTTATTATCAGGATCATTTCGCGGCACTTCACTGCACATATAAACACTAAACACCACTAGATATCTACTAATTTAAAATCTTTGAACTGCATCAACCTACGCGGAGTGTTTGGACTCCTATCGACATTGACAGAATCGCACTGGATCTTTGTAACAACACAAGAATGACTTTTCAAAATATCATTCTATCTAATTTTTATGAATATTTAACAGGATATAGAAAAAGAGAATGACAAAAGTGCTAGCTACAAGCGAGTCCTGGACGCGGCGTTGCAAGAGTTGGAAGAGTACAGAGACAAGGAGCGACAGAGACAGAGAAACATCGAGGCTATGTACGACGGCGAGGCGCGGCAGATCAATGATAAACAGGATAAGGTATAGAAATCAATTTTATATTATTTTTATTTAAAACTTTGTTGCTCAAATTTTGTAACAATAGGATTGCATAATGCAAAAAGGCATTATCTACCGTCAACCTTTTCGTCACGAAAAGCGATTGGCGCGCCGCCCAAAGGCACCCGCGACACCAGTGGAATCACAATTTCGCTGCCAACCTTAACACCCCAAAAGGAGGGTATCGGAAGGTACCGGAGGTCCAATCCGGGGGAAAGCCCTCGGATTGGGCCTCTGGTACCCATACTCACGCAGAAAAACACCACAGTGCTGTTTCACGCCGGTTTTTTGTGATTCCGTGGTATCACTCCGGTTTAGCCGGCCCATTCAACGTGGCACTCCAATATCAATGAATGTCCGAGGATCTCAGATACGTTATAGTGGTAAGATTGAGTGGCTGTATGTACGATCGCGGTCAAAAAGTGTTTACCTCCTTAAGGATCACAATCGCACGCACACATGTAGGTGATAAGTTCTATATGTCTATTACATAGTATTGATCATAGATATGGTATCTTTTTTAATGATATGACAGCTGACAGTTTTATGACAAATGTCATGTCATTTCAAAGAAATTAGGTTTTTTCATGGCTGCGTCTGTGTTGTATCCTCTTTACGTGTTTTTTTTTCATATTTACTTTTAAAAGGAAATTTGTAATTTGATATGGCATATTTGACTTTAGTGCCAAATATGTGAAATGGAATCAAATTTCAAAAGTCACGACCACGGCGATACGGCATAATCATTTCAGCAGAGACAATTTTCTTGTTTTGTACTTTTTAGATCGTGTTTTTTTGGTAGTCGGGTTTTAGTTTTTAATCTTTATTTTTATTTAACTTATTTTTAGTTACGTAAATATAATTACATATTTGAAATGTGCTAAAAAGTTCTTTCATTTGATTCCTTACTCTAAGTCCCCTAGAGGGCGCTGTAATAAACTTAACGTGTCGTCATGTTGCCTATAACCAGAAGACAACCAAGACGCTTCTAACGACACCTCATTTGTTCAAATATGATAACTAGTTTAGAAGTTACGTAGAAACAGATGAACATACATACATACATACAAAGCCTGTCAAAATCAAAACCCTCCTTTTGCTTTTCCGTAGTCGGGTAAAAACTGGTAAACACTTTTTAGCCGCCACTGTACAACGATAGGGGAAGGAAAGACTGACGCCTAACCACATCCTGTGTTTTTCAGCTCTGGGCCAAAGAAAAAGAAGCACGCTCGATACTCATGAGGGACGTTCTGACGACGCTAAAAAGACAAGTAGAAGAGAAGATAGAAGCGAACAGACAGCAGCAGAAGACAAATGTGCTAGAACGAGAGAAGATACTGGAAGACATGGACAGTTTCCATCAGGAGGTCAGGGCCAACGAGAGAGAGACGCAGGTCAGTAATATATTAACTTTTTTATCAGTGCCTTGGTGGCGCAGTGGTTAGTAAGTCGCACTTTAAAGCGACGGCTGCGCAAGAGATCCCGGGTTCGATCCCCGGGTCGATCCAAAAATGTGTACCTATTATAAGTTTTCGGTAAGAAATGCTTAGTGTCAGCCTGGAGTCTGGAAGTCAGTGGTCTTGTACCCTCGTGCCTCGGAAAGCACGTTAAGCCGTTAGTCCTGCGCCCAATCCCTCTCCCGTTGTATCACGCTGGTGACCCATCGCAATATGAGTGTAAGGGAATAGAGAACGCACACACTTGAGCACTATACCTAATATATTCTGCGTACGTGGGTAATAGTTGAGATTGGCTGTCGTAGCCGTAATCGGTTGGAGGATATTCAATTATTTATGTCATAGGTGGCAGACGAGGAGACGGATCACCTGATGTTAAGCGATTACCGCCGCCCATGGACACCCACGACACCAGTGGAGTCACAAATGCCTTGCCAACCTTCAAACCCCCCTTTTACCCGGTATTAGGCCTTCGGTACACACAGCACAATGCTGCTTCACGATGATTTTCTGTGAGGCCGTGGTATCACTCCGGTCGAGCCGGCCCGTTCATGCCGAAGCGTGGCTCTTCCACGGTCAGCGTTGCCAACTTTTTAACTATCTTTGCCCCTGATTTGGTCTGCGGTATCCTTACTTACTCGGCGAAATACAGTACAAGCACTGTTTTACGCTTGTTTTCTGTAAGGCCGTGGTGTCACTCATATAGTAAAGTATATCGGCCACATCATCGCTTACCATCTGGTGAAAAAAAATTGTCAGTTATTAACAAGAAACAAATGAAAAAAAATAAGAGACAAACTGCGCATAAGCAACATCGCAGAGAGCAGCGGCGGGCCCCAGAGCAGGATAGGCTAAAGTCAATGCCCTGTGATGACGGGTACACCTACTAAAAAAATACCCTCAGGTGAGATTGTGGCTAAATGTCTGGCTAGTCTAATATAAAAAGCGCTGTCAAATGATACCAAACACGGCATATTTATCATAACTTTATTTTTTTACTCTGTATTTTTTGTCCGCTAGAGGGCGCCACATTAGATTTTGTGAAACCTCATATAGCCTATAACCAGCGGACAATTAAGACTATTATAATGATATGTCATTTGTAGAATTCTGATAAGTAGTTTAGGAGTTACGTGGAAACAGATGAACATACATACGTACATACATAGCCTGTCAAAATCATAACCCTCCTTTTGCTTTGTCGTAGTCGGGTAAAAATAAAAGTGTCGCTCCTAAGCGGGGTACGCTTGGACCATCATTCAGGATTTGATATGGTAATCACGATGAATCGACTGCCTTCTGACCTTAGAAACCCCAACAGAGGAACCAGTCCAACTGGATCATGCATGATTACAACCCATGCGGATAAAGAATGGGATCAGAAATGGTGGCGCATCTATTCACTTCTCGCTCGCACACTATTTGCGTCTATACTCGCACTCGCGAGTATCCCATTCTTTATCCGCACAAGTTGTACACGTAGAGCCTTTAGCGATTCACAAATTGGGAACTGTCCGAAACATGCAGTTTTCCTGACGAAGTGTTACCTCACCGCCGATAAAATTTGACCGTGGGAGAGTCACGCTTCGTCGTGAATCCGGCTCGACCGGAGTGATACCATGGCCACACAGAAAACTGTACTGTACTGTGTATTACACTACGTGAGTGAGGGTACCAGGGTCAATCAGGGGGATAGGGGGTTTAAAGGTTGGCTGTGTATGAGCGGCGGCAATCGCTTACCATCAGGCGATCCGTCTGCTCGTCGGCCACCATAAAAAAGTAAGTAAGTACCAGCCTATATACTGTCCCACTGCAGGGCAAAGGCTTCATCGTAGAAATCAAGTCATCGCTACTATGATGAGGTTAGGCTTAATACCACGCTTGCCAAATGCGGATTGGTGATCACAAACCCGATATATGTTCGAAATATCCGAAACATACCTTTGCTCGACCCTGGAATAGTATAGAATAGAATAAAATATTATTTATTTTCTCATCACAAGTAAGGTAAAAATAGAGTACAAAAAGTTAGCTGAGTTAATAATGGAACATTAATTATTCTAGGACTTAAATCTATCTAGGACTTAAATATAATAGCAAACAACAGATTGCACTTTACCCATCTTGTTTGAGACTGGTGCCTAATATGGGTAAATGAATACCTGTCCTGTAGGTCACCATTAGCACCATAGAATGGGGCGTCTGCGACTTTGGTGGTGCGTATTCGGATTCCAACCTACGACCACTAACTTAAGGCGCACGTTTTAAATGGTAGGTTTATGGGAATCTACCTACAAAATGTTTTTCATTTATTTCCAGCTGAAAAACTCAACGCACTCCACAATGACAACGCTACAATCCCAGCTGAATGGTCTCAGGCTTCAACAGCAGCAGCTGGAGGCCGCTCGCACCCACGAGGAGGAGCTGAGGGAGGCGTTTGCGCACGAGGACCGGTTGCGTAAAGAGATCGCGCGGACGCAGCGTGCTGGCAGTGCGCACGCGTGGACATAGTCCGGGAATAATAGGTCATTTTATTGTAATACCACACTTTCTTTATGATATAAGTGGCAGAGGAGAAGACGGATCACCTGATGGTTAGCGATTTCCGCCGCCCATGAACACCCGCAACACCAGTGGAGTCACAAGTGCGCTGCCAACCTTTAAACTCCCTTTCCCCCGGATTGGCCCTCCGGTACCCTCATTCACGTAGCGTAATACAGTACAGTGCTGCTCGCCGCCGGTTGTCTGTGAGGCCATGGTATCACTCCGTTCGAGCCGGCCTATTCACGACGAAGCGTGGCTCTCCATCATCATCCAACATAAATCTATAGCTTGACACCACATCAATACTTGTTGGACATGGCCAAAAATAAACACACTTTCTTGGCGATGATTGGATCATAACTTGGCAACAACTTGATAACTTTGACCACTGGTAAACCATACTAAGGTCTCAAATGGTTTACAATTATTTGGCCACTTGGTTTGATTCCAACTTGGCTACATATTTAAGACTTAGGGTCTGTTCCTTATCGGCCCAAGCTTTAACTTAAAAGTTTGCTTATAGCACATTTCCAATATCTAGGTATAGGTGTATCACGTTTATAAGTTACATCGGCAAAATTCGTCTATGCAGAAGAGCAAGTTAAATCCGATTGCTTACGATTTCGAAAGCAGTTGAAATACAGACTTTATTGCGTTACGTTAAGATTTAAACAATAAATCCAGAGAGGAAGGCTATCTCTCTCTTGACCGCACTCGCACCGAACATGGCGCTAACGCATCAAGCAATAAGAAATTGTAATTTTTGGCGCTCTTAAATGGAGCGTTGTGATTGGTTAAAATTTTGCCGCAGTTTACGAAAATAAGACTTCTGCGCAGGTACATTGGTGTAACTTATAAAATTAGTAAAACATTTTAAGAATAATTAGTAAAATATTTTTGTAGTACATAGCCAATTATTTTAATTGTAATTAGTATTATCTCAATATTCATCAAGTGTTCCTTTCCTACTGTGATCTTATATAAGAACACGATAACATTTAGGTAGGTAATTAGGCACATTAGGGTGATTAAGGAGTTGCTAAATGAAATATCCACCAGATGGCATTACATACAGTTCGCGACACGAAATAATTCCCGCGAAAAATCACGGAACTAACATTTTAGACCCCTTGTGTCTATGGAAATAAAGCTCAAAATTGAACGTTGATGGCGTTTGCCGCGCGATTTTCGCGGGACTTCTTTGGTGACGGCGACTCTACCAAAAAGTTAAGATATGATTGGTTGACATTAGGAATGTCGATTTGACACTATGAAAGTCAACGTTGAATGAACTTTTAAAGCCACTTTAAAATACTCTTATTATCACTATAAACATAGAATAATAACAAGACTAGAAACCTGGTCTGCGCCCACTATTTGAAGCAACTCAAATGGAGCCGTACGGCTCCAAACGCCCGGACCGCTCCACAGTCGTCCATGTCATTGCCTGTCAAACGCATCTCGCCAAAATTAATTTACTATGACGATTTTGTGCGGTAAAAATTGTCACAATGATTCGGACAAGCATAAGAAATGTAATAACATCACTTTTCACACGTAAGCCTTCAATATTTCATAGTATGAGTATGTTGTGTTTTATAAGTTAAAAATACAAACGATTTAATAAAATGCTAAGTGTTACCAGATAGTGAAAAAAAAAATATTTTCCCTATTTCAACTTTATTGTAAGATTTGATTGCTCAGACTGATTAATTTAATCAGTTGCTACTGATTAAACATTAGTGTGAAGCAGTGTCTCTACCGAGTTTCACTGCGTAAGTGCGGGTACCGGAATTTGTACATGTTAAAAACAAAATAAGCTAGAATTTATTCATTTAACAATAATTTCAAGATTTATGTAGGTTGATGTGTTTCTGACAGTGCAATACATGGATCCACATTTTACACGAATTGAAAGCTCGTTATTTATTTCTTTCTTATTCATTATTGTATGGTCAAGGCATCACAAATATCAAAACATAACTTGCCAACTAATTTTATAATCACAGTTGGGCAGATACTTGTAGGCGTTGTTCTAGGTGCAATTACAACAGTTGCTACAATAACCATTTCTCATGTTTTAGGGAAATATGTTGTGACTGGTAACATTAATTTAGGATTTTTATGTTGATACTATGTACATAGTACCAACTTGAAAAACCAAATTTGTGCTTCAAATTTGAGGTGATAGCAGTAAGAAAACTATCTTTCTAGTCTTGTTATTATTTTATAACTATAAACCAATGATGCTTGGTGCAAAATAAAACTCTGAATTACACATATTCTGAAAAAAAATATGCAAATCAAATTATTTTTTGTCAATGAATTAATTTCTTATAAGTATTAATGTGATAAAGACAATGATATTTTAAAGTAAATAAATAAGCAATAATGAAATGATATTACAGCGATGCATTTTCTACTCAAGGAAATTCTGCCAATGTAAACTAAAGAGACTTGTTAGAATAAATAATTCAAGTTTTATGAGTTAATATTATTATAAGAATGAATTTGTGAGTGCTGATTTTGCGTGATAAATAAAGTGAATTATATTTTAGTATCAGTATTTTTATTATACCTATATCTAAATTATTGAAATAACTATTATGTAAAAATATGGTTTTAATCAGTTATATGAACTGTCTACAAATGCTAGAAAAAGTCGGACTTGATGGCGCTTTGATCGTGTGTCTAAATTATATTATGAATATGATGAGCATTACTGTGCGATAATGCTGCGTTTCCACTAGAGATGAGCGAGGATGTGTTTTTTTTTAAATGTTATAGGTGGCAGACGAGCAGACGGATCAAATGATGGTAAGCGATTGCCACCGCCCATGGACCGTAGTATCACTGTTCGAGCCAGCCCATTCATACCGAAGCGTGGCTCTCCCACGGTAGGTGTTGCGAGGAATGTGTCTCTCAGTGATACGATTCTATTAAATCTTAAACACATTCCTCGCTCATCTCCGGTGGAAATGCAGCCGGCCCATAGAACAATATGCCTACAACCACAACTCACTCCCCTATGGTGCCATTAATCACGTGTTAGCGACCTTTTTTGACCCCCCTACACCCTAGTGGGATTTTCGGTGAAGTTTTTTACTGCCTCCTCCTCTTCCCTAGGATCAGGTAATTTTTTTTTGTATATACTAATCTGCTCGAAGCCGTGACAAGCCCCCCACATGGTCGACCGACGATCTGGTGAAGGTCGCGGAAATCCCCTGGCCCTTGGATGCGGGCGGCACAGGACCGATCTGTGTGGAGATCATTGGGGGAGGCCTATGTCCAGCAGTAAACGTTTATTGGCTGAAATATTGATGATGACTGGTGATATCTGGTGATTTTTTCTTGGAACCCTGCCCCTCCTCCCCCATAGTAGCCTCACGTGATTAATGGACGGCCCCTTTGTTGCTAATGTTCATTTTTGGACCAAATGTCATGTATTTAGTTTTGTTTACACAACGCCATCTAGCAGGAATTTTACTCGCGAAACCCTTGTACCCTCGTAGTGACATCTTATAATGACCATACGCATTAAATGAATCGTGATCTCTATGTCAAACAGATGGCGCTAAAAGTTGCTTGAGGCGTCTGTTAGTTCATTTAATCGTCACTAGATGGCAGAGTACGTTAATATTTAATCCAGAGGACGAAGAGTCCAATTCTCGGGGCGTGTTAATTTTGTCAAATACGTTAATATTATATCGCAAAAACATAGTTTTTTTGTATGGTATTCATGCGACAATCGCCTTGTTTTTTATATCAAAAATTCCAAAAATTGGGCTTGAAATCCCTATTCGACGTATTTATTATCGAGACATAGAGCAAAAAATTTTATTTAGTATTATAATATCTGTGCTTAAGGTGACGGGTAGGGTACACTAGTGACGCCAATCGATTTTAATTTTTAGCTACTAAACCGGATCTATTACCTATAAACAATTTCGGGATAACAACCTCTCGGCAAACACTTATACTATTTATTACATAACCATGCACAAATACGGACCCAACATTTGTACCTACGCGAAAAATTGATTCACGCTAAAAGTGGCCGCTTTTGGCAGTAATCAATTTTTCGCGTACAAAAACGGACCCGACGTTTATGCATGCTTGACATGTTTGACGACCCGATTGGAACAGTGGTAGTGAACGCTGCCTCTGATACAAGGGTGGCGGGTTCGATCCCCGCACAGTACAAACATTTGTGTGCATGAACATGTCTGTTTGTATTGGTCTGGGTGTTTGCTATGTATTATAAGTATGTATTTACAAAAGAAAAGTATTACATGTATATATTTGTAATCCCACTGTTGATTCTGATATCCGTAACACAGGTGCTTGAGCTACCTATCTCGGAGTCAGATCAATGTATGTGATGTTGTGAAATATTTATATATTTATTATTTATTTATTTAGTGTGCCTTACCCGTCACCTTAAAGTATGTAGTGTAATTTTGTCATTTCTCTAGAGAAAATTATTATAAAATTAAAGTACCCCGCTCTGGATTTCTGCCATTTTCAATGCTGCTTTGCACTGCCTTCCCCGATTACGAATACGTTATTTCTTTACTGTACGTTATCTGGAAGAAGCCGCTACAAGCGATAAGACAACCTTATTGTACTGCCCGTTGTTTTTATATTTTGTTTTGTGCAATAAATAAATTTAAGTATAACATTTTCAGTTTAGTAGCTAATTGGATAAGAATGCGCCTTCCGGGGGTCGTGGTTCGAATCCGAGTGTGCACCTCAGGTTTTTCAAATCTATGGGCGTATTTCTACAGTGAGGGAAAACATCGTGAGGAAACCTGCACGTTCCGGATAGTTTATGTAACGTGTAAACATAATTAAGTTGGTATGGTTTCAGACTTACGCGATCCTGTTAAGGTGATGGGTAGGGCAAACTAGCGACACCGATCGATTTTAATTTTTAGCTAAACCTATCTATTTTAAACAATTTCGGGGTTACAACCTCTCGGAAAACATTTATACCATTTAATAAATAACCATACAAAAATTTTGGGTCCAACACGAAAGCGGCCACTTTTGGCATGAATCAATTCATGCCAAAAGTGGCCGCTTTTGGCGTGAATCGGGGTTTCGAAAGTCAGACGTACTTCAATAATTGTAATTACCAGACTCCCCAAATCCTGAATCATGGTTTAAGAGATGGTATGGTTTGAAAAATCGGAGGCCCAATCCGGGGGAAAGGAGGTTTAAAGGTTGGCAGCGCACTTGTGACTCCACTGGTTTTTTTATTATTATTTTTTTAAGCTAGAGGCGACAAACGAGCAAGCGAGTCACCTGATGGAAAGCAATCATCGCCGCCCATTAACATCCGCGAAATCAGAGACAGCTAATGCGATGCCGGCCTTTTTAAAAAGGAGTACACTCTTCTTTTGAAGGTCCCTAAGTCGTAGCCGTCGGGAAATACTCCCATAGGTAAACTGTTCCACAGAACTGAGGTACGTGGTAGAAAGTTCCGCGAAAAACGCACAGTATTAGACCGCCATCCTTCGAGATGATGAGGATGGAATGACAATCGCTTGCGTGTGGTTCGATGTAAGAATTCAGCTGCAGGGAGTAGATCAAACAGTTCCTTAGAGCACTCCCCATGATAGATGCGCGGGTGTAGGCGGCAATTGATTACCATCAGGCGATCCGTCTGCTCGTCTGCCACCTATCACATAAAAATAACCCTCAATTGATATTGAGTCGAAAAATTTGACAGTTTTGTATACTTTGATGTGTGGATGTAGGTACGTACCTAAGAATGTATTATTCAATTTATCTGCCTGCCCCCATATTGCGCATCTGTTCAATTATTTATTTCTTCTTTGCTATCTCAATCTCAATTTTATGCATGCGACTGTTGCATAGATATGGAACAGATGCGCAATAATGTTATGGTAGTCGCTGAAAACCAGCGTCGGGGTTGGTCTCTTGGATCAGCACCGACTAATGCTGAGCGGCCGCCTGTTTGGCGCATACAGGGATAACTTTTCGTTAATGATTTATGTCTAGGTTATGTTTCTAGTTAAGTTTCCTTGTTTTGTATTGTGCCAAATAAAGTTTCATTCATTCATTAAATTTTCCACAAGACTGATTTGACAGGGGGAGTTTTACTGTAAATGTTCTATTTATTATAGCGTGAAATTCCCGGTTGCAATTTTTATTAGCATCACAAATGGATGCTTAAGGTAACGGGTAGGGCACACTAGCGACGCCAATCGATTTTAATCTCACTCATGCTGTGAACCACAGCACATTGCTGCTTCACGCCGGTTTTCTGTGAAGGCTGTGGTATCACTCCGGTTGAGCCGGCCCATGCATGCCGAAGCGTGGCTCTCCCACAGGTAAATTTTGACAGATAGTAAGCACTTGGATCAAAAATGAGGATTTCCTCTGATTAGGTACATAATTAAATACTTTTATTAAATTACTATGTTACTGGTATTAACGCATGAAACGCATTCTGAGTAGGATAACAATTATAATCGTACAACTTGTGCGGATAAAGAATGGGATCAGAAATGGCGGCGCATCTATTCACTACTCGCTTGCACACTATTTGCGTCGCACTCGTGGGTGTGCGAGCAAAAAGTGAATAGATGCGCCGCCATTTCTGATCCCATTCTTTATCCGCACAGGTTGTATTGGTTTTTGCGACTACAGTAGATACCTTATAGGATTATTGAAACTGTTAATCTTCCAAATAATAAATAAATAAATAATATGAAGCAATAAACATAATTAACAATCATCAGTAGGTAGGTACGCGCGAAATCTAGAATGAATCTGACAACTCGAGTGACAGACGCCATAGGGATGTGGTATAATCTAGTGATGTCTAGTTCATCATCATCATCATCAGCCGATTTAAGTCCCCACTGCTGGGGCACGGGCCTCCCTCAATCACATGAGGGGTAATTGCCATACTCACCACGCTTGGCAGACGGGTTGGCGAGGGTTTTGAAATGCAGAGTTTTCCTTCTCTGGGTGCTAATGATCATGCCAGCAGCTTTACCTTAGTCGCCTTTTACGACACCTCGGTAAGAGTGAGGGTGGCCTATTCTACTCTGCCGGAGGACCATACGGATGTCTAGTTATTCGATTTTTATTCGCCAAACAGTACCACAGACAGTACCTAGATACTCAAAGAGTATTATACAAAAAGGGTTCACATTTTTAAAAACTAGTGCATCTATGGAGGCGACGTCACTTGTCAGTGAAAACCTAAGGGCTACAATGAAACCGTCCCATAACGACTGAGACAGTCGCATCCAGACAAAAAAGACGCACGGCGCATGTGAAAGGGAAGGGGATACATTCGATCGTCAATTCCGTTTCGTTGTAGGCTCTATGTTACCTCTTGAAAAGCATGGAAACCTTTGTATGTAATTTTATTTAGATTTTTCTGTTTAGGCATATTTGTTCTAAAGTACCTAAATCATTATTGTAATTTAAATGCTGTTTGTTTTCCATTAAGAAATAAATAAATAATTTTTATTTTATGTCCACGAATTTTGTCGTAGCAAGATATTTTTAGTAGCACATGTATTTTTTTTTATATTAAGCTGGCGGCGGCCGTCCTTTTGAGAACAGTAATAATGCAGGTTCTATTCAGAACAGTATCACTGCGACCAGTTTGATCTATTGTGATCGCCACTGTGCTACATATCAGTCCCAAAGCCTACACTTTTCGTAAAGTTTCGTTCACACGAACGAGCCACCACCAATACAGTGTAATGAACAACTGCATGTTTGTCTATATGTTTTAATATTATGATTCTAAAGTTACATACATTCTGTGACATAAAACATAAATAAAATAAATAAATAGATATTTCACAACGTCACATACATTGATCTGACTCCGAGATAGGTAGCTCAAGACACTTTTCGTAAAGTGTATTAGTTGTTTGGGATTGAGATCCCTAGCTTCATTAGGGCTCAAAAAGTGCTTTCCCAGATGTAAGCTACGTTTGTGCTTTAGTGGTTATGTGTATAGGAGTTTCATCATACCCATTCTAGAGATTCTAGTCTTATTGAGGCAACAGTGACCAGTCAAAGCTCTTACTAAAATGCACATGTTGTTCCTACTTAGCCCAAGAAACGCGGCGGAGGATCTGCGGTCAAATGGCTTTATGGAGCCATGATTCGCGTGATTTGTGTGTATAGATTCTTTTCAGTGTCAGACAGGGAAGACTTTTGGGTATGCCGCAGAAGGCCGGGCCGTACCATGTACCCTCCGATCCTGTCTTCGCGAGCTCATCAGCAATCTCGTTGCCTCCGATCCCCGCGTGACCTGGAACCCACCTAAGTGTTACTCTGTTACATTGACCTAGAAAGTTAGTCTAGTCATACAGTCTTCTACTAGTTTGGATGTTGAGTACGCCCTAAGTGATAGCAGAGCCGCCCGACTGTCTAGAGCTTATGTATTTTGTTTTGTTGAAATATTTCCTTTGCAGACTGGTTTCCGCACACTGAATGGACAATACGAAAAAAAAATATTTTACCATTTTTATATGCTTTTTGAAGAAAGAAGGAAAAAAAAGATGACCCGTATGTTTTAGTTTCCATTAAATGTGCGTTTTTATTGAATTATAAAAGATAGATAAAAATGCAGGAAGTGACGTAGTCCTGAGGCTCTACTTAGGTGATGTCTTTGCTATACAATAGAAAAAGTTGACTCTCTCTGTCATTGTCAGCCATTTTTTTCTTAAGTCAAAGTGAACAAAGGCGTCATTAATTTGTCATGCCGAACTGTGACGTCACACGGGGATTTTTAACATTTTATTTAATTTCTCCTTAAATATATTTTAAAAATTCCAAAACAATTTTTCTTACAATCCTATAAGGTTAATCTAGAAAACAGTATTTTTCATTTTGGAAAAAAAAATGTCGTGTTGTCCATTATGGCGTATACCACACATGCATGTGCATTCTTATAATTTTTCGTAGCATATTTTTGTAGCACATGTAAGAATTTAAGCATTAGTTGAATGGTAGTTTTTTTTTGCGTGTCTGTTCACAAATTATCATTTTATGAATAACCTAATAGATACTTAGATATCTATCTAAAACGTTTATTGATTGCTTCCAAGGGTACGATATCGACACATCAGGTTGTAATCAGACAGTTTCCTTAATTGATATTGAACCAAACGGATTGAAAAAATTAACAGGTTTCTATTCTTTGATGTGGCTGTCTGTAAATAATACCTACTTGTGTCTTATTCCTTTTGTATGAATTTTACGGTACAAGCATTTTTTTGCAATTTATTCTAAGTAAATTCGCTGCGTGAGTGACGGTATCGGAGGCCCAACCCGGGGAAAGGAGGGCTTAAAGGTTGGCAGCGCAGTTGTGGTGACTGCACTGGTGTCGCGGGTATCCATGGGCGGCGGCAATCGCTTACCATCAGGTGATCCGTCTGCTCGTCTCCCACCTATCACATAAAAAAGCGGTGGTGGCATGTCGCAGCTAAGTAGATATAACAGTAGATTATCAAAATAACATGTATGTTTATGTTTAGGCGACCCGTTTGGAACAGTAGTAGTGAACGCTGCCTATGGTCCAAGGGTTGCAGGTTCGATCCCCGCACAGTACAAACATTTGTGTGCATGAACATGTCTGTTTGTATTGGTCTGGGTGTTTTATATGTATAAGTATGTATTTACAAAAGAAAAGTATTATATGTATATATTTGTAATCCCACTGTTGATTCTGATATGCGAAACACAGGTGCTTGAGCTACCTATCTCGGAGTCAGATCAATGTATGTGATGTTGTGAAATATTTATTTATTTATTATTTATTTATTTAGTGTGCCTTACCCGTCAATTTAAGGTATGTAGGGTAATTTTGACATTTCTCTAGAGAAAATTATTATATAATAAAAGTACCCCGCTCTGGATTTCTGCCATTTTCAATTTCATTTATTAAACTGCTTTGCACTGCCTTCCCCGATTACGAATACGTTATTTCTTTACTGTAGGTTATCTGGAAGAAGCCGCTACAAGCGATAAGACAACCTTATTGTACTGCCCGTTGTTGTTATATTTTGTTTTGTGCAATAAATAAATCTGATCAATGTATGTGACGTTGTGAAATATCTATTTATTTATTTTATTTATGTTTTATGTCACAGAATGTATATAACATTCGAATCATAGTATTAAAACATATAGACAAACATGCAGTTCCACACGAACGCGCCACCACCAATACCGAGTGAGTAATGAACAAATAAATGTCTGGTGAAAACACTAACGATGCCAGCTCGTAATTGCGAAGTAATTATTGTACAAAGACAATAATTTGTGCCGACTATTAAAACAAAAACGAACAAAACGGTGCACTGATTGTTATCTGATGCGTTTGTGCAGTCGGCTTCAGAAGTCGATGTGGATTGCGAAATGTACCAGCGTACGAGTATGTTTTGGGAGATGCCACACTGGCGGGTTGCAGGCGGTTTGAAAGCGGTGCGGTCACGTAGCGATCACGTCGCGGCCGCGTAGCGTTCACGCCGTATGCGCAACGGATTCGCCAGGTGTGTTTCTGCTTGGCCGCCAAAAAACAATGGAGTTCAGAGGCTTTACCATGAGTTTTAAATACTATCCTCGCTATCTAAAACTATTGCTCTGTATTTTTCACATGCACCACAATGAAAGGGACAAAGCGATAGTTTTCGATAGCGAGAACGGTTTTCAAACTCATGGCAAGGGTACAGATGTATGTCCACGGCGAATTCGTCGTGCATCCGCGGCTTGAATGCAGACGTCTTCGCGGCGCACACGCGGGGTGTTCGCTCGCCAGTGTGGCATCTCCCTTTAGCGTAGTCCACTAGTGTAGTTTATAAGAGACTTATATATTATCCGCATAAGATTAGAGTCGAGGCACTGTGTCACGACAAATAATATCCTCCAACCGATTACGGCTACGGCGACCAATCTCAATGACCAGCCACGTACGCAGAATATATTATCGTGCTCAAGTGTGTGCGCTCTCTATTCCCTTACACTCATATTCCGATGGGACACCAGCGTGACACGACTGAAGAAGGATTGGGCGCGGGACCAGCGGCTTAACGTGCTTTCTGAGGCACGGGGGTACAAGACCGCCATCTGCCACACTCCGGGCTGACACTAAGTATTTCTTACCAAAAACTTAGGTACAAAATTTTGGCCCGACCTGGGGATCGAACCCGGGACCTCTTGCGCAGCCGTCGCTTTAAAGTGCGACCCACTAACCACTGCGCCACCGAGGCAGCCGAGCAGCTGAGCTGCTATTACACCAGACCAGATCTCTCTGCATTAGGTACTGTATAAATATCTGTGTTTTTGTTTTTGGTGTCAAATAAACATTTTTCTATTCTATTCCATTCTATTCGATTCATACAATCCTCCTCCTTATCTTAACGTGTAATTCCCCATTGCGTCCAAAGCTGTCGCTTCGAGCGAGTAGGGTTGGACCATGATCCAGGATTCAGAAGTCTGGTTATTACAATAAAGTCTCATTTATTCATTTATTTATTGATGTACAAAACAGGTTACAGCCAATAGGAATAACATGCATTATACGAGTATTTATGACTTAGGAGCTAGATTGAAACCCTTACATATGTACACACTTTGCAAAAATCCTTTTCATCCTTTCAAAAATCACCTATACCTAATCATAAGTAAAAAAAAAAAAATAATAATAATAATTTACCAGTAGAACTGACCGTCTGACCTTCGCAACTCTTAGATAATGTGTAATTTATACTGGGTATTTTCACAGATACCTACAGATACATAGGTAATAAACAAAACAATAATCTATCAAAATCAGTAAAAAAATATAAAAACATAAACAATATAAAAGAGGCTGGTCCAGCCGTCGATAGATACTCGCGACACCAGTGGAGTCACAAGTGTGCTGCCAGCCTTTAAACCCCCGTTTCCCCCGGATTGGGCCTCCGGTACCTCACTCACGCAGCGAAACACAGCCCAGTGCTGCTTCACGCCGGTTTTCTGTGAGGCCGTGGTATCAATCCAGTCGAGCTGGCCCATTCATGCCGAAGCATTTGCAATTTGCAAATGGAATAACTTTTGATGTCGACTGTACTTACAGCAGTCATTTAAACATTGTTATGAGCAATGTGTCTACCTATCTTTTTATAAATCAAGTGACGCTAAAAAGGGAGGCTTTTTTGATTTCCTCTACATTTGACAGTAATTGCTACCTTTGTATCGTAGTATTTACTAACTCGGAACTAAGTGTGTATAAAGGAGTGTCCATACCCATCACGGTGCTCGGTTGGCAAGAGTGGCATTCACGGAACTCAAAATTTTCCTAGTTTAAGTTTTTGCGCGACACTGCGCATCCAATCATAGCGCGGCAGCCGCGTTTCGTCACCGCTGGATGTTTGGTTACACTTTTGTTCCTGACAGCTCCTTGGATAACACCTGAGTACCTATTAAGAATAGGGTATTTGACTAAGCTCGAGATTTTACAAAATATAAATATCTTATGCCGATTAAGGAGGCTCAAAGTCACCCAAAGAGCAATGGAGAGGGCTATGCTCGGAGTCTCCCTGCGTGATCGTATCAGAAATGATGAGATCCGCAGGAGAACTAAGGTCACAGACATAGCCCAAACGATTGCATGCCTCAAGTGGCAATGGGCAGGGCATATAACGAGGAGAACAGACGGCCATTGGGGCGGAAAGGTCCTCGAATGGAGGCCACGTAGGTACAGGAAGTCGCAGCCGTGGCAGGCCGATGATCTGGTGAAGATCGCGGGAATCAATTGGATGCGGGCGGCACAGAACCGACCGAGTGTGGAGAACATTGGGGGAGGCCTATGTCCAGCAGTGGACATCTATTGGCTGAAATGATGATGATGATGAAATATATTTTATCAAAATGTAGGTAAATATGTGCCAATAGCAAATATTCTCAATTAAAAATGTAACGTCTAGCCGGTTTTATGGTCATTCAATATTTTCATGGGCAAGTCCATTTTATAATGTATGTAAATATGTATGAAATTATTAAAAAATAATTATACCTACCATTCAATAAGCCATACAATTTGCACCAACTATTAGGTATAATAGAACCATTGGCATAAACGAAACATTTGATATACCTACCATACAAAATTCAAAAGAAATGCATACAAAATACGTGTGACGTCACATCTCAGTACCTAGCCATTTGTATGGAGCGATTTGGGTTTGCCCAAAATAATGTGATTTTGAAGTTGTGATATCTCAGGTAGTTTAAATGAGAATCAAGTAATTCTTTCAACGATGTTTCTATCATTGAGAGGTCTTTTGATTACAAAAAAAAATAGTCAAATACCGTATTCGTATTTATTTCCAGAGGTGTATTGTAAATCCTACTAGATTAGCCAAAAATCTTAAAGTTAGCAATGGGAATAAGTAGAGCTAAAGAAATAGTGGTACAGCCCCACTGTTCTTAACTCTCTGTATTCCTCTGTATTGTTCTGTATTGACTGCCTCAGTGGCGCAGTGGTTAGTGGGTCGCACTCTAAAGCGACGGCGTGCCAAAAAGTTGTACCTAAGTTTTCGGTAAGAAATTCTTAGTAGGCTGCCCGGAGTCTGGAAGTTGGCGGTCTTGTACTCCCGTGCCTCGGAAAGCAGGTTAAGCCGTTGGTCCTGCCCCCGATTCCTCTCCGGTCGTGTCACAGTAGTGTCCCATCGGAATATGAGGGTAAGGGAATAGAGAGTGCACTTGTGTTTGCGCACACACTTGAGCACTTATAATATTTCCTGCGTAAGTAGCTGATCGTTGAGATTGGCCGCCGTAGCCGTAATCGGTTCGAGGATATTAAGTATTATTATTATAATATACTTAAAGGTACAGATCTAGTATTATTTGTTTCTATATCTAATACCCATAGAACTTGTGATAGTCATAATATCGCTAGAGATAATAGCTTCGTATGAAAACAAGACTGAGCAGATAAATCCATTCGGAATCCACTCATAAAAGTAATTATATACCCGCAAACGCAAATTCTAGCTCCGAACCACCAGTCTTATCACGGCCGTAAAGAAAACGAAAAGCCAAGAATAACGCACGTCTCGAAGGCGGACTCTACATAAACATAGCGAGCGCACGCCCCCAGTCAAAACAACTCCAAGCCAAACCATAAAATAAGACACCCGGCCAGCCTAGAGACGCAACCGAAAAATCCAGGCTCTATAATTATGTTCAGCTACCACCCGCTCTACCGGCAAGCCAATTTAAATTTACTGCGAACACCGCACGTGTCCCACAAAATGAAATCCCACTACCGCACAGAAACACGCACGAAAAAAGACGAAGAAAAACACGTCGTGGCGCCTCCCCTCTGCCGCTAGTGGCTACGCGACGGGGCCACGCCCGGCCCGTACGCTACTCCGTCCGTCCCGCTCGCACGCCAACTCTACAATATCGCGGCTCGTGTCCCACGCGCGGTGGCGTGTGAAAAGTGCACGGATTTTAGGCAGTACGCGTTAGTCCGCCGCGCGGTGAGGTGGTGTCGTCGCGAGACGCGTTGTGTCTAGTGAAGTGGCGTGTAGAGGTGCCGAAGTGGCGGGTTTCCTTGCCGCGGGTCGGGGGGCCCATGCCCCCTTCCATCAGCACCACATTGGTAAAAGTTAGTGTCCTGTGGTTATAGACTTTCGTGTATGTGCTTGACGATGCGGACCTATGGAGGTTAATTATATTGTTTTTGTTTTCTTTATTTATAATTTTGTGATATTTTCCATCGGATAAGTTAATCAAACTGTTCAAACAACGTATTTTCCTTATTCTGTTTCAACCCCCTTCTAATATGGTAGAGTCACCCACATGTCATAATTTAAAAAAAACTCCAGATAACACTGCTATCACTTATATACCTATCCACCCATGAGGTCTACATATTCAAATACAAAGTAAATAAAATACAAAGCCATGATCATCTCCCTAATTATAGATGATAATCTCAGCGTCTAAATAGGCCTAAATGAGAATCGCAAATGTAGAGACGGGAAGATACTAGACTATTTGTAGGCTATATTAGAGTACCTATATACATAAGCAAAGCCAATAAATATACCTCGTGCATAGGGCTATATAATAATGAACTTCAAGCTCTACGAATTGTTTTAACAACATCATTGATTGAAGAGACGCTGCATACATACGTATCTAAAATATATTGATATCCAAATGTACTTCTGATATTGGTAATTGTTTTGTAGAAATTTAATAATAGTAATTCATTATTATTATTAAATTTCTATTTTTCTGGTATAGCTTACTGTTACAACATGCCATTACTACATAATAGGTACGTACGAGGTAGAGTTGGTAAGCTTAATATAACACATAGTTTTGAATATTAATTAACACCCCTAACTTAGATTTATGAAGATTTAAGTTGAATTTAGATCGTTGATTTAATGTAGAAATCCAGTTTATATTATGAATACCTACTTCTGTAGTTCATAATTCAACAAAAGCAACGATGTTTGATGAAACAGTTAATGATTACAACGGTAAAAGTAATCAAGAAGATACCTAAGTAGGTAATAACATAATAACCAGGTAGGTATAATATATTATTATGTACCTACCTTATTATGAATGTGAATAAGTTTTTTAATCATTAAGCACAGAACACTTATGAATGTCAATCATAAGTATAATGTGTGGACCTAAATTGAATAAAGATATTTTTATCTTTATCTTTATAAAAAATATTTTTATACATTCCTTGGCACTTGGTAGATCATACAAAATAAATGCACTGACCTATCATACAAACTTACAGGATACGAGAAGGTTTTGTAGTTAGTAAATTAACAATAAACTTCCCGAATAATGTACCCAAACCCAATAAATTTATTTTAATGACGAGAAACTATTAGAACGTGGCTCTACATAGTTTAGAAAAATATGCATTATATGTTCTTATAAGCCTTCAGCTTTTATTGGGACTAAATCAGATATTATATTTATTACGAATTCATACATACATATTTAATTATGTATAAACGTTCATTTATGTTTTTAGTTTTTGTTATTGCCTTTAATAAATCAATAGATTAATGACTATTGCGGTATTTTATGGATACAAAGAGGAATTTGAATTTTATGAGTTGACCAAAACTGAGTATTTTAGTTTTATTGTTATCTATTGAGGAATGTGATCGAAAACATTGGTAGGTATTTTATAAAACAAAAACATTATGGTTCTTATTCATAAATGATTGTTAAACATTGGCTAACTGCATCGGTGTTATAAAGCAGTTTTTATTATTTTTTTCGAATATTTTCGAACGTCAAAACTGATCTTTCAAAACGGCTTTAGCTAACAAAGGTTTATTGAAAGTTTAAGAATAAAACCCTAAATATTTATTTATATGTGAAAAAAAAGGCATGAAGCATTTATGGACCGAAAAAATATAATATTTAAAAGTGTTTTTATACTTATAATATTAAATTGAATATTTTTTAATAATCATGGATCCTATATCTTAACATAGGTATCAGTCTACTAGAGGATTGAAGCAGGTATATATCGAAGACTTTAAATTTACTTACCATATATGTTTTGTAGGTTTTAAAAGCAATGGAAAAAATGTTGAAAAAAAATATGTTAAAACTGAAACACAAAACTAAAAAGAAGATTTATAAAGTGACAGAATTATAAAAAAGCAACATGTCCGCAAAGAATTTAACAAAAACACCACAATCAAGGAAACAGGTAACCAGAAGTTGAACAGTACAGAACAGCCGACCTTTATTCCAATCTCTCAAAAAACTCTAGCGTTTGTTTCATTGTATTTCTCAATGGACAAAGTAAACAATGAATCAAAAAGAGGATTTACTCATTTAGGCGCGTGCTAAAAAGAATTTGAGTAATTTTTTTTCGGACTTGAACTTTTACTTTAGTAAAAATCTTGAAACATACTTCTACAGATTGGAAGAGTTTTCATTGTAAATACTTATTATTAGCTTGGCTCGGTGGTGAGGGAAAACATCGCGAGGAAACCTGTACGTTTTGGATAGTTTCTGAATAACCATGTACCATCGTATAGCCATGATTCAGTTGGTCTGATTCCCCTGTTAAAGGGTTGCGAAGGTCAGATGGTAGTCGCTTCATTCATCATGTCTAAGCGTACCCGGGATCCGAAGCAATGACTTTGGACGCAACTAGTAATGATAGTGTGATGATGATAAATTCAGAAGTTGGTACAAAATCTGACAGATGAGATTTTTATACTGCTTTTTACGTCTCTATTTTAGAAAAAATCTTATAGAATCTGTACACACGACATACTGTATAGCTGCAGCAAATTTTGATCATACTTGACAAGTGATAATTTTATTCAATTAAGTGTTAATTCATAGATAATTTTGTGAACTGAACAACGAATAAAGCGTTTCAATTACCTATTTGTTATCCCCAAATAAATAAGTACGAATATATAAATTATATTTGAAGTGCTATCGTCATACAGCTATAGGAAATAGCTGTACGATGATAACATATCGTCACTTCAGGTGAGACGAAGGCCAAATTCTTCGTTAGAAAACATACTTTAAACTAATTATTTCTTAGAGATAGTAACATGAACTAACCTATATTATTCAAATAATGGTATCTATAATAGTGACAAGCGGTACATTGGCATGGAATAATTAAAAGTCTAAGATATGAATAGGAAGCAATCCGGACCCACCGGTTATTGGATGAAAAGCATTTAACATCAAATTTAATGTTATACAATAATACATATATCTCCGGTGTGTGACTAGTAGGTACTAGAGTGTGTAGAATTGGTGTAGGGTACTACGACATTGGCTATATTAACACTTTTCGTTCTGTTAAAATACACAAGAAAAAAGGATACAAAGTGCAGTTTCACCTGTTGCGGTGAATTTAATAAGTGCATCTTTGTTATTAACTTATTAGCTGCCCGTATGTTGTGTCGTGTAAATAGTTTTAGCGGTTTCACGGTAATTGGATGACAAGTAGACTAGGGTATTTGCGCTAATGTGTATTTTAATCGTCGCGGTTTCAAATGTGGGAAATTGACGGTCAACTATTATGTTACGGTTTTAACATCTATGTTGCATATTACAACATTGTATTTGTCAAACTAAAATGTTTGAGCCTATGCTCAACCATTTTAGTTTGACAAAAACAATTATGTCGATATTTAATTAATGTTGTTGAAAGTAGTAGGTACGAGTATATCCTCATGTAGGTACTGCACATAGTACGGATAATGTCCTAGTTTTATAGGTACTAACTAGATGCTTTGTGTAGATGATATCAAATTTCGGTTCTACTACAATAAAACCTGTCTGGCTGAAACTCATTCCAAAATGTATTTCTTTGATTTAATTTTAACAACAAAATTGGACGAAATTGGGTTGACTGAGTTATATTTAGATACAGGCCATAAATATTGTTTGAATGCTATTAATGAACGGGTTTAATTGACATCTAATAGGCCTTAACGATTTTAGTAAATGAGCATTTTTGTAGGAACTCTGTTTATAATTAACCAATATCGGTCTCATTGCTTGATTTTCTAATAAAATTATACCAGTTTCCAATCACGAACGATAGTATGGAGTTGAAAGTAATTCTAATGTTTCTGAAGTAATTTTTATTACATTTCAATGCAAACCCACTTCAAAAACGTCGAAAAATTTCTTGGTTATCTTTTTAATGTATTCCCACAAGTTTTCAGTGAATATTATGTATATTTGGATGATGTTATTATAATGTCGGGGACTTTGCCGAGTCCGTAATGATGTGACAAATGGAAACAAGAGTTGGGATTTCCGTAGAACAACTTATTATAAGCCGGATTAAGGCCTTAGAAATACTTTGTGTGTATCAAACCACTACAAGGTGGTTTTCTTTAAGCTCTTTTAAACAAACACCTTTTTAGCGATACGTTAACAGTTAATTCATAATTGTATTTTAGGGACTGGAGTAAAAAAGGCTTAGAGACATAAACCCGTTTGTAATATGCCTACAGTGATTGACGGGTAAGAAAAAAGGGGCTTATTTTAAAAAGTAAATGAGTAGCTAAGTACCTTTTTGTTAGTAGATCATTTTAATAGAACCTTTACTGAACATTGAAAACTATTTCAAAATAATTCAGTACAATATACCTTTGCCAGGTGACATGAGTTCAAATCCTGAATCATGGTCCAAGCGTACTTTGGGCTCCAGAGCAACAGCTTTGGACACAACCGGGAATGACACGCTAAAATGAGGAGGAGGATGAGAGTACCTAGAACTAATGTATTAATTAAATATAAATATTTCACAACATCACATACATTGATCTGACTCCGAGATAGGTAGCTCAAGCAACTGTGCTACGGATATCAGAATCAACAGCGGAATTACCTACAAATATATACATATAATACTTATCTTTTGTAAATACATAATAATACATACAAACACCCAGACCAATACAAACATACATGTTCATGCACACAAATGTTTGTACTGTGCGGGGATCGAACCCGCAACCCTTGGACCAAAGGCAGCGTTCACTACCACTGTTCCAAACGGGTCGTCAAACAGTGATATATGTTCATGACTCTCATTGGGGCAGTGATGATTGGTGTGAAATTGTTTGGCGCATTTATTGATATTTAAAAAAAATCTGTTAGAAATTTTAAATTGACCTTCTTTTATTTTTTAATAAACTTTTTGTAGAGCAGTGTGGTAGTAGCAATGAACTTGAATGAATATCGAAATGTCGTTTGCACACAATGTCTTATTTGCACCTAAATTGAATATTCACATAAATGGCACACAATTTTCAGTAATAAAAGACAAAACAATGTGATTCATAAGTACACTGTCTCGACTTACTGAAGGACAAAGAAAACCTTGCCTTTTTTTTGCCTTGAAAAACAAACTTTTTTGTCAAATAACAAAAACAATTCTATTTTTTGTCTAATGTGTGTATTACAAATGTAAATAGGGACTACTTAGACTTCTTTGAATGAGTGAGTAGATAGGTGATAATGCAATACATTGCATTATGTATTATCTGCTTTAATGAGCAATTAACTTAATATGCAGCTTAATATGCTAGAACATATAATGTATTATTAAATTCATTCATTTTGGCTGCGTTTCCACAGAAGCGGAGATTTTTAGCGGAGAAAATTACCAATCGCATTTCTTAAAATAGATGAGATGTGTATTTTAAGCAATGTGATTAATCAACTTTTCTGTAGAAACGCAGCCTAAGTTTTTAAATTAATTTTAACTAAACATTAAATTATGAATTACATTTCTCAAAATTGTTACCACAATGTACCCACTTAACATAATAATATTTATAAGATTTATTTCTTTGTTTTATACCTATATATTTATTAACTACGAGTAACTATAAATAAAAATAACATCATGAGTATTTTGCTATGCTGCTCTATAAATAATGTTTTTCAACAAGTTGCGGCGGCCGTCGGGGTAACTGACGCTTAATTTTGGTTCGCTGACTCGAGCTTCATTTGAGAGAGCCACCACTGTCAGGCCATTATTTTTATTCAGAAAACCCACAGCCCTAAACACCGTGACAGCGGTTGAGTTAAAAAAATCATACGCACCACTGCATGCTTCGGTCGCAGTAAATCGCCGTCACAGACCGATTTCAGAGCGCAGTCTGCATTGGCGCACGACCAATCGGACATTCTGATTTGAATAAAGAATATTAAACTTAAACCGCCGCGGCGACCTTCATAAATTTAGCCAATAAATGTCACAGCTTCAAAACGCGCGACGACCAAAAAATTTAAGGCGAATTGTTAAAAAGGTTTCAGTTGACACACGGGATTTTTTTTAAAAGGCCCGTTTGCGAGGTGTCACAATTTTTCGGCCAATTTAAAATTGATGTTTAAATAAATCTGTTAAAATTTTTATAGTGCGCTTCAATACTTTATTGGTGTGTCAAATTTTTTAGACATTTCTTTTTTATGTTTCACACCATCCTAAGTATGTTTTATTTTATTTTTGTTTGCCATTTTGAAATGATATGATTCTGCTAATATTTTAGTGCTTTTTTTTGTAAAGAAATGAAATCTAAAATTTAAAAATGGAATCATAAATGTGGAATTATAAAATAAGTAAGTAGTTAAATAAAATACAGATTCAAAATACATTACACATTACCTAGCTAATTTTAGTCTTTTCGCTTTATCATGATATCGGTGACAGCAGGACAGAGTTATACGCATGTCACACGTTAGAAAGAGACTAAACGTGAAAAATGTAATAGATTTTGACATCTGTCACCCATATCATGCTAAAGCGAAAGGAGTAAAAATCAATATTAATGACCCAAATGAAACTTCCATAAAGCTTGCAGTTTACTTTTTTGCATCATGTTATGAATAAATGCACATTTTTTTTAATTTAATTGATTTGAGGTGAGTTACGTACCTATTCGAAAGTCGCGCCCTCCCGCACAAAAGACGCATGTTCTTATACAATTTAATTCCTTGAGATTAGGCTACCTACATATTCATATTTTTTTTAATTTATTGCATAATTTGGTACAATTTGGTACCCTGTAAGGGTAAAGCAAAATAACATAATATAGGCAAGGTACAATTATGTTATCATCATCTACAATAGCCTATATTCGTCTATTGCTAGACTTAGAATCTCATGAGGCAAGCCACACAACTCGGTTAGTGGCCTTGTATTGTAGCTTGCCATAGGAATACAGTGCCGTATTAAGCCAGGGGCCTGTAGCATAATCAGTCATGGGGCCCTTGGTTTGCTTTGGGTTTATGTTTCGTCGGGTAAATGAGGGTACCAGAAGCCAACCAAATCCGGGGGGAAGGGGAGTTTCAAGGCTGACAGCGCGCTTGTGACTCCTTAGTGTCTTTGGGTGGCGGCAAACGGTTACCCGCTCGTCTCCCACGTATCACAAGAAAAAATACAGGCGTTAGAACGCGGGGCCCCAATGCGCGGGGTCTTTAGGATTTGTTGCTCTTGCTATATGGCTAATCTGACACTGTAGGAATGCCTATAATTTTACCGTCGGCCATGCGAGGTGGCGATCGCAGTGCATAGCTTGCTTCTTTGCCCCTGTAACTGCTGCTCAGCACCGGCCTATTGCATTTAGCTATGCCCATTGGATGCACATACCGCCAATCAGTCGGTAGGTATGTTTCTCCGCGAATATATCTGGATTGATTTTATACCGTCTTTTGATAAATTCTCTTTCGTGCCATACAAAAGTTTATCATTAAGTATGCACGATTCTATATACCTTATAATATTTTTTGCATCTAAGGGTGCATGTGCATTGAACTGGCATTCACTCCTTGCACTCGTTGACGTTGTCCGGCAATAAAATATGCTAATAAAACTCTATTCAACCTAACTTTATCGGTCGTAAAACGCAGTCCCATTATGCACGAGCTGTTCACTGCTACTAGGGTTATGATGAAATGAGGTATTGTAGGTACAGTCGACGAATTTGCCGGTGTGCCAGCGCTAGGAGATAATCGCTTGCCCACCCGAGGGGTGGGCGACTAATCCCCAAGTTCACGTATAGCGCAGTGCATGCGATTTTGTCGGAAACTGTATGCCGCTAGGTTTGATGACCATACAAACTGAATACCACCATATTTTACAATACTTCTCTGTTCCTTTGAGTCTTTGTTTAATTCTTTGTCTGATGTCTAGTTATTTACTATGCGTTTTCTAAAATTTGGTTTTTCCTGGTCCCCTCTCACAATGCCCTCTAGATGCCAACAGTCGCACTAAAGTATATCTGTACTAGGGTAATAAAGAAATTTGTATTTGTATACGTGGTTAGCCCACTGACATTACATATGTATGATTAGGAAAGGTCGGTACTATATAGGTATTGTCGTTAAACTTTGGTTTATAGGAGAGACTTTTCATACAGGACCACTTCGATGGTAGTTTATAAATATTTAATAATGTCATGAAAAATTCTTGGAACATTAGGTATATCTTCTAAAAATAATATTGTATAAATTTTCATTCTCATCTTCATTTTCCATGAGGTTTCACCTCAGTGTATGCCTATAAGTTACAAAAAAAAAAAACTTCTAAAATTCTACAAAAAAAAAAAAATTCGTGAGGGTCATTCTAGAGCGCAATTTTATTTTTCTAATACATTATTCAACAAATTATCTGATAGTTAACATAATTAAAACGGAAAATAGCATCCAAAGCATAGCGTTTTATTTTCCATGAGATGTTTACCAAAAACATTATGAAGTTCATACAACTTTTAGTGACTGGTTAAATTACATTTACAATTTTATTATGTTTTATTTGCAAAAATATTCATCTAAAATTAATTTATGGAAGTGTGTTCGTCACAGACACTCAATAGGAAAGGGACTTGGAGAAATGGCATCATCATCTTATTAAATCGTGGAATAATTAAGTATGCAAAATATTTCCAACGGAATATAATATACATATTTCATTTATAGCTAAGAATAAACCATTAATCTTTAATGTCTGACCTTTGTCCGTTCATCCTTTATATATGATTCTAAAAACTCTATTTTTAGTGTTTTATAATAAAATTTATAGGATAAAACCGGCCAGTCTTTAGTATTGTTCTTTATATATTTTATAATAAAATAAAAACGTGAAATCTTGAGTTTGTCAAACAGATATGGAAGTATTTGGCGCCGGCGGCGAGTGTTTCACGATTATCCTCATCACATGTGATTCTCGGTTGCATTCAAACCTTTCGCTCTGGAGCTAGGGGTACACTTCAACCATGATTCAAGATTTTGGGCGTCGGGTAATCACAATGAAGCGACTGCCATCTGATCTCCGCAACTCTTTATCAGGGAAACTAGAACAACTGAATCAAGGTCACACGTTTCAGAAACTATCCGAGACTTACTTACTTATTTGGCGGTGAGGGAAACAATGTGAAGAAACCTCCACGTTTCTTCACGTTGTTTTCCCTCATCGCCAAGCTAATTAAAGAGATAGAATAGATTTGAAAAATCCAGAGGTACATTCTCGGAGTCGAACCATGACCCACATGGAAGGCACCTTTTTATAGATAGATACTCTTTATTGCACAACAAACAAAACTTAACTTAACTTGCCATTCTCAATTTCATTTGTTAAACTACTTTACACTGCCTTCACTTATTACGAATACGATATTTCTTTCCTCTACCCAAAGGTTGTCTGGAAGAAATCGCTACAAGCGATAAGACCGCCTTATTCGCAACAGACGGTATGCGGTTGTATCATGCTTGTATTTTATTTTTGTGCAATAAATAATATCTATCTATCTTAAAAACTAGGTTTACAGAGATACAATGTACAATTTAGGCGGTCTTATCTTCTTAGCTACCCTCGCTCTGACAAAGTCACAAATTCTCTTATGTTGCCTAGACCTTATCCAGGAAGACGAATAGGTACGCCTCTCTTATATTGTCTAGATCTTAACCAGGAAGGCGAATACGACGCAATATTTAGTAGCACTTTTAGTTGCACTGGCACAAATGTTGCACGAATCTGTAACATACTTCCTTTTAAGCAAGCAATGTATAACGAAACGCCTCCTCGCGCGTTTGTCTGGACAGGGATTTATTATATTAATTAATAAAATCATACAACATCTCATACATTGACCTGATTCCGTATTGAGCAGCTTAACCACTTGCGTTACGGATATCAGACAACGGAGAAATTACAAATATACATAATACTTAAATACATTTATTACACCCGGACACTGAATAAACACAAATTAAGCGTTCATCACCGAACCGACCGAATAGAAAATCGGCGTGAAGCAGTGCATGCGCTGTGCTTCGCTGCGTGAGTGAGGGTACCGGAGGCCCAATCCAGGGGAAGGGGGTTAAAAGGTAAGCAGCGCACTTGTGACACCCCTAGTGTTGGGAGTGTCCATGGGCGGAGGTAATCGCTTACCATCAGATGATCCGTCGGCTCGTCTGCCACCTATATCATAAAAAAATATCACACAAATGTTTGTCCAGGGCGGGGCACGGACCCCACTACCTTTGGCGTATGAGTGTCACTACCAAACAACCGTGTGCCAACTGGCCAGTCTTAAATCTTACTAGACTTAAACCTGACCAGACTTAAACCTGACCAGACTTAAACTTGACCAGATTTAAACCTGACCATACTTAACCCTGACCAGACTTACACCTGACCAGATTTAAACGTTACCAGATTTAAACCTGAGCAGATATAAACCTAACCAGACTTATACCTGACCAGACTTAGGCTGTGTTTCCACCAGAGATGAACGAGGATTGTGGAAGGTGTGGGTTTGAGTTCCGCCTGAACACGAGATGAAATTTTTAAGTGTGTTATTTACCTACTTAAGAACGAGGATATGTTGCGAGAAATGTGTTTTCAACAGCGAAGCAATGCTATTGGCTCTTTAAAAACCACGCAACCCAACCTCGCTCATCGCTGTTGGAAACGCAGCTTTAAACCTGACCAGACTTAAACCTGATCTCTCTTTTGCAGGACGTGGCGAAGCAGGCGGCGCGATGGCGTGCGCCGGCTGCGAGAAGCCGATCCTGGACAAGTTCCTCCTGCACGTGCTGGAGCGCGCGTGGCACGCGGCGTGCGTGCGCTGCGCCGACTGCCGCGCGCCGCTCGCTGACAAGTGCTACTCTAGGGACAACAAGCTGTTTTGTAGGAATGATTTCTTTAGGTGAGTAAGCTGTTTCACAGTTTCCGATAATTACCGATAGACATCGACAGTCGCCTACAGTCACCGACAGTCGCCTACAGTCACTGATAGGCGCAGACAGTTGCTGACAGTCGCCGATAATCACCGACAGTCACCGCCATTCACCGATAGTCACTGACAGTAGCCGACAACCGCTGACAGTCACTGGCAGTCGCTAACAGTCACCGTCAGTCGCTGACAGTCACCGGCAGTCGCCGTCAGTCACTGACAGTTGCCGACAGTCACTGACAGTCGCTAACAGTCACCGTCAGTCGCTGACAGTCACCGTCAGTCGCCGTCAGTCACTGACAGTTGCCGACAGTCACTGACAGTCGCTAACAGTCACCGTCAGTCGCTGACAGTCACCGTCAGTCGCCGTCAGTCACTGACAGTTGCCGAGAGTCACTGACAGTCGCTAACAGTCACCGTCAGTCGCTGACAGCCACCGTCAGTCGCTGACAGTCACCGTCAGTCGCCGTCAGTCACTGACAGTTGCCGACAGTCGCTAACAGTCACAGTCGCCGATAGACGCCTTCATACACCTATGGTAGAGCGGGCGGTTGCACTCTCGTGACAGCGTTACCCTTTGAATTTTGAACCTTACGACAACTGACGTTAATGTCCTACTTAGTTCAGAGACCAAATGATCTGTAAGAAAAGGGTGACGCATTTTTTTACGCTTGTGACGTAACTAAAATAATAAACAAGTTATTTTATTTTATTTTATTTGGAACAACAAACAGTTACACATTACAGAAAAAACAAAAAAAATATAGTTACATACATATAAGTTAAATGCATAACCAACAGCGTTATCCACAGATTAACATAAACAAGATCAGTGTAGTTTACAAGAAAAATAAACATTAAAATATTTTTATAAAAAAATTGGAAGTCAATAAGACATATTTTATTAGGTTAGGTACTTAAAGATAAGTAAATCATAATTTTTGCTGCAAAAAATTATTGGCTTGTTTTTTAAAAACACCAGCGCTTAAGGAAAAGTCAAAATTGTTGAAATGCTGATTGAATATTTGTAACAATCTTATGATATCTCAAGGCTAATACTAAATCTATTCAAGCGACCATACTCATAATTTTTGCGTGACATCAATCAAACATCCTAGCTAAGTATAAAGACTTAATAGTGTACATTGGGTTGTAAATAATATGAAACTTTTCAAACACACACAATGTATTCAATTTAACTTCACCTAAAATGTTCATAATAATTAATAGCCCCACTCATTTTTTAATCGAGCAAATGTCGATATGATGGCATTTGTTACTTTACTACACACGATATAAAATCTATTGTTCTTTGTCAGTATGTAATGCACATAGAGCCTTTAACGCAACCACAAGCTGCGAGCGAATTTGAAAATAAAAAATGCATAGATCTCATTGGCATGATTCCGTACCGATAATTACAAATGTAGCACTTAAATATGTAATAATAATACACACAGATATTGAACAAACAAACATCATCACACGAATATTTGAACCCTGAAACATTGAACCCACGACCATTGTGGGTAGAGTCACTACCAAATGTCAAAATCGGAAATTTTAGCAAGCATTTTGACAGCACATGGTATTCATAACGGTCTTTAAAGCCATGAATCGAAAACAACCATAGATATTCATCCTAACCAGACTGAGCCTATTCATAGAAAGCCATACTTGAAAAACCGCGCGGACCCGTTGGTACAGGGATGACGTTCTTTCTTCCGCACTCGTATAGAAATGTAGGTATTAAGGTGACGGGTAGGGCACACTAGCGACGCCAAACGATTTTAATTTTTAGCTACTAAACCGCATCTATTTTCAACAATTTCGGGGTTACAACCTCTCGGCAAACACTTATACTATTTATCAAATAACTATGCACAAATGTTGGGTCCGTTTTTGTACGCGAAAAATTGATTCACGCCAAAAGCGGCCACTTTTAGGCGTTAGGCCCAACTTTTGTGCATGGTTATTTAATAAATAGTATAAGTGTTTGCCGAGAAGTTGTAGCCCCGAAATTATTTAGAATAGATCCGGTTTGATAGCTAAAAGTTAAAATCGATGGGTGTCGCTAGTGTGCCCTACCCGTCACCTTAAAGCAGCATCAGGGCCGGTTGGATCTCTTTAGCACTCTGTGACGTTTTTTCGAAAATGGCACATTTTTTAAAGAGCGCGTTTTTTTTTTATTTTTATGAAAACAACACACTGCCACAAAATTGCTCTCAAAAATCTCTATAATTTCGACACTTAAAGGTTACAAAGTTTTTCTGGCTTACCGAAGTAAAAAGTTCGGATACCCACAATTAACCGTCATTTTTCTACGCCTAACATTAGCCATAATGTTATTGTTAAATTATATGGCGCCAAAATGTTATAAAAAATAAACAATTTAGCCAGGTCGGGGAATGGCGGAAAACGGTTCACTTACGACTTCCGGTGTCTTGATGGGTCAATTTAGTGTCTTTTTTGGAGATTTGTAATATTGTAGCTTGAAAGTTTCAAAATTTAATCTTCATGGAATTAAATTAAGATATCTTCTTCTTAAGACATCTCATTTGACAAAGTTCTTACATAAGTACTATGATTTTAGTCTATTTAAGAGATATGTAGTTGTATCTAAAATACTTTAAGAGCGAGAAATTCTACCATCAATGGGCACCTCTTCATTGTCGTATTAGATTTTTTTATAGGAAAAGTCATTAAATTTATTCAAACAAAAAGTTTCCTGCCTCCATTTGAAGAATCTGTAAACTTATCTTTTTCTCTCTTTTAAAAGTTATTTTCAATAATAAAGGTTTTATTGCTTTAAATAACCATGATGATTGAACAGAAACCAAAAATATTAGCGTCACGGAAACGGCTCACCTTTAAAGTTCCGCCAAGTAATACGATGACTACTGCGTGACATTTCGTGTAAGTGACGTCATTTCCGGTTGTCGTCGGCCGCCATTATTGTTAGTTTATGTTCCAAATACGAATTAAGTTGATGAGCTCACTTGTTTTGATAAAAGTGCATTGTTATGATTGTTTTGGGGAGTGTAAATTACTGTGAGCTGAAGTTTTCATGAAAAAAATATCCACAAACTAAGTACAAGATATTAAAATATCCTATAGGTACCGCCAGCATTAAAATGATCTTAGCACATGAAGGCTTTGGTGGTTTTAAGTGCATTTTCCTTCCCTGCCCATTTATCATTATTAATCTTTCGTATTGTCTTAAAGCAAATTGTGGGACCGAAACAGTAAAGCCCGAGGCAAGGAGATGTCACATAAAACATTTAGATGGATGAATAATTTTAAATGCCTTAGTTTATTTTAGGAACTATAACCGAGTACGTATAGATTGAAGAATTCTCTTGGCGCTTTGATCGATTTTTTAATTTGTAAGTTTTGTTATATTCCGCAATTTGGCGATAGTTTTTATTTTGGCCTTAAAGCTTTCACGTATGTATGAAAGTGATAAGAACACATATGAATGGGCACATATTTCTTAAAATTACCTTTCAACTTTATTTCCTGTGAGAAAAAAACTTAATTACTCACTTGTCTACATCATCATATTCATCTACTTTGGGGATTCTATTATCATTAGATATATTTATTAGAATACCACATTAATTTAAAAAGATGGTAATGATGACACAAAATAGCAACTTTTTTTGTTTTGAGACAGCGAAGGAACATTTATGGAAAAGTCACTGCTTTCTTCTGTCTCTCATTCGAAATTTGAATTTTATTAGACCAAAATTGGCGTTAACAATCGAAAAAACAAAATGGCGCGTTGCCAGTGTCGTAGCCAAACCAAGTTGATGTTTTATTCATGCGGCCTACATCGTTTATGCAAAGTGCTCCGTAATAATTCAATGCGATGATAAAATAATAAAAAACTGCGAGAATAAAGTACTCGGACTGTTTATAGGACAAACCGCAGTATGTAACAAGCTAGCTCATTGATGTGTTGGCGTGTATGTATTGCGGTGAACGAGCAAATTGAAAACATTATGTTTTCAATAAACGTGGCTATATTTTGCGAAGTAAGATACTAAGGTAGGTCGCCTACAGCATCGATGTTTTGCACTACAAAAATAGCACTTATGTGAATAGTAGTAAGTCAAACGTATCATGTTTCAATATTTTAGATTCGGTATTGTTGCAAGGACAAACCTTTGTTCAATACAATCATAGGTTGTGAAAAACATTGAGTAGTTTTTCTAATGTATATGTGAAAAAGCTAAAGTCAGTCCCCCCCAACAAAAAAGCGCTCCTATGTCAGAACAGTCATCATTTCAAAGTGAAAATGTTTGTATTTGAAGGGTATGGAAACAAAAGCTAAATCATATATTATTATAGTTTAGATTTAATTTTTTCATAAAATAATAGATCTAAATTCCTTCGTGTCTCTGTGATCTGTGTATACTACAACCGCCCCTTACCCACTTCCATTCAATGCTTCGGTGGCGTAGTGGTTATTGGGTCGCGCTATAAAGCGAACGGTCTCCTGCGCAATAGGTCAATAAATTTTGTTTTTAAGTCTCTTGAGTTCTTATTACTCATCTCAAGTCTCTTTGATCGCCGTAACGAGTGTCCTTCATTTATTAGCTAAAATAACTTCAAAAGCAAATTCGCCTCCCCAGTTCGCCCCTAACGTGTTTTCATACATTTACCCACCTATTATAGGAAAAACATATTACTTACATAGAATTGTTTTCTTTCCCGATCAATTAACTTATATAATAAAGAATTTCTGAATCGCGATCTTTTTAATTGCTCCTTGTATAGTATTAAAAGATCAATTTTTAAATATCTTAGTAAATATTCCTAATGTAACCTGATTTTTATAACCTGTGAGTTATGCATAATGACTATCGCATTTCTTCTCTTGGTTCTATAATACATAAAGCTAAGATTACTTATATATGTATCCGTTTATCTCTCTCTTTTCACTTAGATATATATATTATAATATATACTTACTAAAATGTTTGTTTGCGGAACTGTGGGATGTACATGTTTTCCCTCATACACTGAGGGAAGATAGGCATTTCTTGGGGTTTGGTAATGGGTTTGGTATTTTGCTAAACTTCTTTTAGTTTTAGTTTAAATTCCTTAAAGTATTTTGTACACTATTCGTTTTGATTTTATTGTTTTCCATATTTCGTACTAGTACATTTGTAAGAACCAACTATTGTAGGTAGTTCATGTAACAAGCACACTTTAATTTAATGTTAAAATAAATATATGTTTCGGCACTCGTTGTCTGTTAAAAATATGTATAACTTATTATTTGATTACTCGTTACTGTAATGACTGTTTGCGCCAAAATATATTTAAAAAAAAATTGGAAGAGTCTGGAAGTCGTCGGTAATGTACCCCGTGCCTCGGAAAGCACGTTATGTCGTTGATCCTGCACCCGACTTCTTTCAGGTCGAGTCAGACTGGTGTCCCATCGGAATATGGGGGCAAGGGAATAGCGAGTGCACTTGTGTTTGCGCATTCACTTGAGCACTATAATATATCCTCCATCCGTGGCTGATCGTGGATATTGGCCGCCATAACCGTAATAGGTTGGAGGATATGTATACAAAGCCATTTATTTTGAAAAAAAAGCCTTGGATATAACAACATATTAATATTAGTTTCAAATATCATTTACATAAACTTGAGTATTTTGACATAAACCGGTTATCATCAATTCAATATTTTATGAAAAAACAATGATACATTGAGTATAACGATAGCTTTTCAAAACATCGGAATCTATTCGATGTATCGTATCGCATTGTAAACATCGATGTTTTCAATACATCGATGTATATGGAATATCCCTACTTGTCACCACCATTCATTCACTCGGAAAAACAAAATGGCAGTTATGTCAAGAAGAAAAATTTATAGAATTTTGTTAAAAAAATTGTAAATTAAGTGCAAATATACGTTGTGGACATTTGTTATTACGTTAAAGAACACTAAACAATGTGCAGAAGCGTAAAGATATTTATAATATGTTCTTAGTTTCGCTCAATGAAATTCTTGGTAGGTAACAATATTTTTCACCTATCGAAGATTGTGGACCCAAGAAGATGTCACAAGGATTTCCACTTGCATGCTTGCACTGCAGCACAGCGCGGCACACGCAGTCCTGGATTTCCCGTCATAAACTGCGGCTTAGTCTAAATTACTATTTTCTAAGGGATGTATATGAGGCAACAAAAGTGAATACTATTGTGTGTTTCGTGATATTTTGATAATAAATCGTGTTATAAGTAGCTTGTATTTTATTTTTGTTGTTAAATGGCTTCATAAAAAAATCTGAATATTTTATCTAAATTAATTTGGTTATTGCTAATCATTCGTTCATTGAATGAACGAACTGCTGTATGACAATTCATTCAAATCTGTCAAAATCAATGCTGATTCCGTTCAGTCGTTCTAAAAATGGTCTAATGGAGCACTATGGGACATTCCTGTCTGATACGTAGTATCTTCTACTTAGTTTGTGGTTCAATACATCATAGGGTTGTGTACATCATATGATCGATATCGATGCGCATACGATATAATTATTGACTAGGCAATAAAATTAGAATCTCTACTCCTTTTTAACCGACTTCGAAAAAGAAGGAGGTTCCCAATTCGACATGTATATATTTTATGATCAAGGTTTTGAATACAACCATTAAATTAAACTCATTTCTTTAATCGCATTAAATTGACAAAATAATTTTAACAGTGCATTAAAATGTTTATTAAACAGTTATATTAATGACCAATTTACTTTGATTTCAGTATTCTCACAGTGTGTAGAGTTTGTAACTAAACTTACAGTTAAAATAAATTTAAAGAAAAGTTATGGCCAATTTTCAATATAAGTTATGAAAAGTAATTTCAATTATTATATAGACAAACGTTATTTTAAATAACGGGAATACGTTTATAGAAGAATAGAAAGTTTACTAAACGTTAATTAGATAAGTCATATGACTCTTTTTATCGTAGACAAGGTTTCGTTTATATTTTACTGACACATTACCATAATACCATCATACCTGTTAAATTGTCTGGAACAATGTTGCCAAATTTATGATCACTAAAACCATAGTGACGATCATAAGGAATAAGTTGCGCTTGGCTACTTTTACTGTTACTATAGACTTGCGCAAAACAGTTCATTAAACTGAAAAGAGTTTTAGCTCTTTTGAAAAAAACGGACTTGAATCACTCTTCTAGTTCATTGATTCGTTCAGTTCACATGAATCAGTAGTGCGATTGACGTACGGAGTTGATGACGTTAAATAACTCCTCACCATCTTAGCGCGCAGTTCCCGGTTGCGTCCAAAGCTGTTGCTTTAGAGTCCGGAATACGCTTAGACCATAATTCTGGGATTTGTGGGGTCTGGTAATTACAATGAAGAGACTGCCGTCTGACCATCGCAACCCTTTAACAGTTGAACCAGACCTACTAAATCATGGTTACACGTGACGTTAAATAACTTTTGATCTGATTTTTTTACTATGGCTCTACCCGAAGATATTTCGCCAATGTACCTTATTGAGGATAAGTAGGTAAGTCAACAATCGAATTCAGTCCAAGTCACAGTCATTCAATAAAACGCCAGTGTTTTACGTTTTATCGACCTACAGATTCCTCGGATATCACTCTAAAAGCAATCGCGGGTTTTAAGACTCTATTAGGTCCAAGCAAGTTGTCACGAGACAACTCACTCGACACACAATAGCAGTGTTAAAAATGATACAATCCAACGATTCTGATTATTAGGATCATTTTGCGGCACTTCACTGCACAAATAAGCACCAAATTTGTACACTAAAACCACTAGACACTAATTTAAAACCTTTGAATTGCATCAGCTCACGCGGCTTGTTTTAGCCCTACCCGCTGATTTTTTTGATCTGATTGATCTGAATCGAGTATTGGACAAGATCAGTCTGTATCACTGATTGTGTACGGATGGTTATGTAAATACCCATCTCTACCTAACTCGTATGTTGTGGTGTTTTATCAGTTTGTTTTACTGTTCATGTCGCCTATGTATGTCTCATTTTAGTAGCGACCCTATCTTTTCTTTTCACTCTCGGTCACAAGCATCAACTGAACTAAATGATCTATTTATGTACATTCAATAAGAAAAAGTAAGTGACAAGAACATACAAAAAAGAAAAAGTTTTACATGGTGTAATATAAAGGGCTGTGGATTTTGAAAAATAAATGAATAGATAAGATCTGGCTCACTCAATGCCGCCCAACCGATGGACGGCGACTACGGGGTAGGCCCAAAAAAAGATGGTGTGACGATTTTTACAAGTATGTCCAAGATTGGTAAGACAGGGCATTGGACTGGGATCAATGGAAGAGGGGAGGCCTTTGCTCAGCAGTGGGACGCTACAGGCTAACTTAAAAAAAAAAGATCTGGCTTGTGAAGTGAACTGGTGCAATTGAACTGCTCACTCAGAAAAGAACAGAAAAGAACTAACTAACAGCTCTTGTTAATCAACTGCGCAACCCCTGTAGAACATGGGTGATAAAATGGTGAAATCCTGCAATCAACTGAACTGTTGTTTTAAAGCTTGTCCGTATTATCGTTGTCAGTACAAAGTTTCTAGATATTATGGGCTATATTCATACACGTTCAATAAACATTTCTTAGTTAAATGATGTTAAAGCAGTTTTGACGTTTCAATAAAAAAAAACAATATTTTCGAAAAAAGAATGAAAACTGCTTTTTAATACCGTTTTAGATCACACGTTGTGAAAATAACGTTTATGAGTAATATCCATATCTGTATGACTTTTGTTATACTGTACCTATACTATAATCAACACAAAAACTCGTGGCAAACGGTAGAGTATTTCCTTCATTAAAATGATCATGCTATTTTACAATTAAGTTGTTCATCATAATGGTAAGTAGGCTTAAAGGGAAGTATTTTTGACGACCCGTTTGGATCAGTGGTAGTGGACGCTGCCTCTTCAATCCATGAACATGTCTGTTTGTATTGGTCTGGGTGTTTTCTAATTATTATAAGTATGTATTTACAAATGAAAAGTATGACCTATATGTATATATTTGTAATTCTGATTGGTTGGTTGGTCCTGATATTCTTAATACAGGTGCTTATACCTATCTTGGAGTCAGATCAATGTATGTGATGTTGTGAAATATTTAGGTATATTTATTTAACAGTTATACTCCAGCCAAAGACTTGTGGCAGTGGGTGTCACATTTCAATCATAAATAATTGCAATACTCTATCGTTTGCCGTGTAAGGTAATGGTACAAATAATAGGTAACTACACACTGATTTGAAAAATCAAAAGGCACCTAAAATTTATTTCTTTCGCACGTTCGATCAGGTTAAATACCTCGGACAAACAAAAAACTGCTTAGCTTTTTTTTCATAATCTTAAGTCGCGACCTGTCGGCATTACAGGTCAATCTACCATAAAATCTCGGTAGCAATTAAGCAGGTGATCGCTAGAAATCGTTACCGTTCGGTTGCGGGCCGCGTGGCCCGCCGATCGACACTGACCTACTAACGCAGCAATAGTTTAGTAACATCTGAAGCTGCCGCGCGTAGAGATGGGACCAATCGATATATGATATAGCATCGATATTCAAAAAATAGTTTTTTAGATTTTCGCGTTGCATTATAACTATAATGTATCAATACGGGGATTAACACGATATTTATTATGTGAAACCACATTCATCGTCAGCCCATTTAAGTCCCCACTGCTGGGGCACGGGCCTCCCTCAATCACATGAGGGGTAATTACCATACTCACCACGCTTGGCAGACGGGTTGGCGAGGGTTTTGATATAAATGCAGAGTTTTCCTTCTCTGGGTGCTGATGATCATGCCAGCAGCTTTACCTTAGTCGCCTTCTTTTACGACACCTCGGTAAGAGTAAGGGTGGCCTATTCTACTCTGCCGGGGACCACACGGCCAACCACCAACGGAAACCACATTGTGTACTCACATATTTGGTCCGCTCGTGACCACGGCTGCTGTAACGTAGCCGAAACGTCGAGCCAAATATGTGAGTACACAATGTTGTTTCACATAATAAATATCGTGTTAATCCCCGTATTGATACATTATATTTAAAAAATACTTGTGCTGTGTTTTGCCGAATTAGTGAGGGTACCAAAAGCCTAATCGAGAGAAGGGAGAGAGAAAAGGTTGGAGCGCGCTTGTGCGTGGTGTGCATGGGTAACGGCAATCGCTTAGTTTCAGGCAATCCGTCTGCTCGTCTGCCATCTGTGACATTAAAAATGTTTCCAGTTTCGCCACCTTGTTATAAATCGCGATCTTAAGTTATTACCGTACTAAAGCTCATGTTATACCGTTCCAACACGCAATGTTAGAAGGGGCTGGTTCAAATTTTGTTCCGGGACTATTCTTACTTCGAGATTTGTAATAAGGGGGTTAATGTTACAAACTGTGGTATACCTACATGAGATTAGGCCTTACAATAAAGGTTCTCAAAACTTACCTTGATATGTAAGAACTAAATTTATTAATCGACAATTTGTGTCGGACGTCAAACATCACTATAGCGTAGGAATCCGAGTTTAATGTCTAGAGATTAACATTAACATTCATTAGGCGCTACTAGATGTCCGAAATTGTTTTGGGGTACCGTCGAGTGTGGCCTGAAATAAAAGAACCCTCTTTATCTGAACAAAAGGTCTAAGTTTACGTATAAGAAAGGCCACTACATAGGTAATTCACATGCTGTGTTCCGCCTAGTCAGTTAGGGTACCGGAGGCCTAATCCAGGGGGAAGGGGAGTTTAATCATTGGTGTTATTGGGCGATTGCTTACCATCAGTTAATCCGTCAGCTCGTCTGACACTTACCAAGTAAGTTGGATGCAGATTGCGTAGAACTAGGTTGGTTGGCGTTCTTTTGGGGAGGTCTATGACCAACAGTAGATGGCGATAGGCTGAATTAATTGAGGTAAGAAAAGAATCAACTTAGGAATACTTAGTTGATTCAACCTAAGTTGCAAAATCAGGTCACTGTTTCATTATCCAATACAGGTGTAACTTAATCGACAGGTTTAAGGTTTTCTCTGTCACTGTCCTAATATCCCCAACAAAGTTAGTGAATAGCTTTGCAATAGAGAATAAATCGTGAATGATCATTGGAGAGCCACGCTTCAGCATGAATTTGCCGGCTGGACCGGAGTGATACCACGACCTCACAGAAACCCGGCGTAAAGAAGCACTGTGCTGTGTTTCACTGCGTGAATGAGGGTACCAGAGACCCAATCCGGGGGAAAGGGGGGTTTAAAGGTTGGCAGTGCACTTGTGACTCCACTGGTGTCGCGGATGTCTATGGGCGGCGGCAATCGCTTACCATCACATAAAAAAGTGACAGTTCAAAATTCAAAAATTCAAATTCAAAATTCAAAAGTACTTTATTTGCATAGGCTTATATACAGCTCTTACAAATCGTCATACATGAAAAATATAAATTATAGCTATGTATATTATACATGTAATTAAACATATATGTCGATACAAAAAATATACTAAGAAATGAATAAATATAATGTGATTCTACCACCGGAATCGGAAAGTTGATTCTGACGAGAAGATCCGGCAAGAAACTCGCCAGTTACTCTTTTTAATCACCCACAAAGTGATTCCATATAAAAAAGAAATATGTTTGATGCCATCGACTAAGAAACGTGTCACACTTGACGGTTTCTTATGTCTGGACGTGCGTGTAATCAACTTTTTTGGGACATTAACACCGAGCATTTGCATAAGATTCTCATGTCTGCCAGTATAGGGTTGACCCAACACAATTTCGTAGGTTCGATATGAAGAAGTTTGGAGAAGAACTAGAGTAGTGGATGTAGGCTATCGCGCCGCTAAGTTAAAGTGGGCATGGGCCGGCCAATTATGTCGCCGACATGGCGAAAGTTGGAGTAGGTATGCTTTGGCCTGGAGGCCGCGTATGGGTAGGAGAAGCATAGGCAGTCCACCAGCCAGATGGGCGATGATCTAAGAAGTCACGCAGGCATCCTATGGACCAGGAAAACTAATTACCGCGCCGAGTGGAGGTGCTTCGGAGAGGCATATTCCCAACGGTGGGCAAAAGAATGCTGAAGAAGAAGAAGAAGACAACCTTAAAAATACAGAATCTACTTTAAACTGAGAGTAGGCTCCTTCAGCATCTTCGACTAAATCGGAATTAAGTCTTTTGTGGCCAATTCGAGCCCGCAAATCTCCTCACGAACATCTAAGGTTTTCCATGAAGGCGTTCCCCATGGCTTCCACTTGAGGTGACGTTGGCATTTTTCAACCAAGATGTTCCATTGCGGGGGACATGTCATGCGCACATCCACTTTAGGTATGCTATTCGTTGCGTTGCCTCGACTTTGACAGAATCAAAATAAAGGAGTAGATAAGTCCTCTGTAATAAAGACAGCCGGACCCAACTAGAACTTATTCTATAAAATTGTTTTTTTTATGTGATAAGTAACAGACAAGCAGACGGATCACCTGATGGTAAGCGATTGCCGCTGCCCATGGACACCCGCGACACAAGTGGAGAGTGGAGTCACAAGTGCGCTGCCAAGCTTTAAACCACCTTCCCTCGGATTTGGCCTCCGGTATCCTCACTAAGGCAGCGAAACACAGCACAATGCTGCTTCACGCCGGTTTTCTGTGAGGCCGTGGTAGCACTCTGTTCGAGCCGGCCCATTCATGTCGTGGCGCTCCCACGGTTATTTATGGAAACATGCTTTAATTTTAAGCAAATTATCGCCGTAGGGTTCGGATTCGGGTGTACAGGCTACTACAATCTGTCTCCTCAATTGATATTGAACCTAAAGTGGTTGACATTGAGATGAGAACTGATCGATTTGTATACTTGAGGTGCAGTCATATGTACATTTTTTATCAAAAAGTGAAAACCCTATTCTCACGTAGGTAACTTAGCCAAAATTGGGCAAATCGTCATAGTTTTTCATGTGATTTTTAATCTGTGCACTGTTGAAAGTGATGAATGTTAATTATGATGAATGTACGTGATTAATTGAAGTGTGTGTGTGTGTGTGTGTGTGTGTGCTTTCATATGTGGCTGTAGTAGTTTTATTTATTGCTTTCAGTTCTTGTTTATTTATGGTTTTAAGTTCTTTTAATTTAGGAATGCAGAAGAGTATGAATAAGAAGAAGCTAGAGTAATTACAATCATAATAATTTCCATTTACATAATAAATAAATAAATATTTCCCAACATCACATACATTGATCTGACTCCGAAATAGGTAGCCCAAGCACCTCCAGACCAATACAATCAGACATGTTCATGCACACAAATGTTTGTACTGTGCGGAGATCGAACCCGAAACCCTGCCAGAGGCAGCGTTCACTACCACTGATCCAAACGGGTCGTCATAACCCGTCTAGCATTGACTTGAGCGCTGGTTGAGATGTAAGGGTCGCGGATTTAATCCCCGCACCAACACAAAAGTAAAAAATTTCTTGAAAAATACCTATCGTTGCCTTAAGTCCGCTTATATCAATTTATTAATGCAACGCGAAAATTCAAAATCGTAGAACACAAACCACCTTATTATAAATCGCAATCTAAAGTTATTAACATACTCTCTCATGTCATCCCGTTCTAACACGCAATGCTAAAAAGGGCTCGCACAAATTTTGTTCCGGAACTATCATTAGTTCGCGATTTGTAATAAGGGGGCGGTGTTAGTTAATAAATCAAATATGGCGATTTTATATTCTGACTGCCAGTTTGTAGAATTTCTAAATAAAAAAATTTACCTTTTTTTTTTTTTTTTTTAAAGACAACAAACAATTACACACATGTAGATAACAATACTTAGGGTGCAATCAGCACCGCTGTCTACAGATAAGGTACAGACATGAGAAAAGGGCAATAGAGAATAAGCAGGTACGTACAATACAGCTTGGTTCGTATAACAACGCGTATCGGAGTCAACGCGCATCCTGAGGCTCATGTAAATACCTGTTACTAAACCTTTATCTGAAACACATTCCCTTATTACAAATCGCTAACTAAGGATAGTCCTGGAACGAAGTTCGTGCCAGCCCCTTTTAACATTGAGATAGAACGGGATAACATGAGCTTTAGTACGGTAATAACTTTAGATCGCGATTTGTAATGAGATGGAACAAGTTTAATATCAATAATTGAAAAAAAATTACAGAATTCAGTACACTTTACCGTGGGAGAGCCACGCTTCGGCACGAATAGGCCGGCTCGACCGGAGGTCCGTGGGGCCTCACAGAAAATCGGCGTGAAGCAGCACTGTGCTGTGTTTCGCTGCGTGAGTGAGGGTATCGGAGGCCCTATCCGGGGCAAAGGAGGGTTTAAAGGTTGGCAGCGCACTAGTGTCTCCATTGATGTCGCGGGTGTCCATGGGCGGCGGCAATCGCTTACCATCAGGTGATCCGTTTGCTCGTCTGCCACCTATCACATAAAAAACAAACTTTGTGGCTGTCACCTTTATTGTTCCTGTTTTCCATCAAACAAGAGAAAACTTAGCCATGTGACGCTTTCTCAATTTATTTATTAATCTCCATTAATCTAGCCACTCTAAACTCCACCCTCTTTCCAGGCGGTACGGCACAAAATGCAGCGGCTGCGGTCACGGCATCAGCCCCTCCGACCTGGTCCGCAAAGCGCGGGAGAAGGTGTTCCACCTGAACTGCTTCACCTGCCTCGTGTGCAGGAAGCAGCTGTCCACCGGCGAGGAGCTGTACGTGTTGGATGATAACAAGTTTATTTGCAAGGAGGATTACTTGGCGGGGAAGGCGCCGACACACAGTAAGTGATATAATTTTCATATGTGCATTTACGACCTTTTATTTTTTTATGGCTAGTAGTGTTGTACGTCAGAGACGCAGTCAACTCTGCCAATGTCAAATGAGTAGAGACACATATCAGGAATTGAATTGACCGTTGATTTGAAATGATTTCTTAATTAATTGAGTTTTATTTTTAGAAAATCACCATCTTAAACAAAACAAACCTACGCATAGAAAACACGGTATTAAATAGGAGGTTCATTTCAATTTATTTTATAGTCTTATATTATAAAGGTAAATAATAACAGGGGAAGGGGAGTTTAAAGGTTGGCAAAACACAAGTGTATTGCCAACCTTTAAACTCCCCTTCCCCCCCGGATTGGGCCCTTCGGTACCCTAACTCACGCAGCGAAACACAGCACAGTGCTGCTTCACGCCGGTTTTCTGTGAGGCCGTGGTATCATCTTTGGTCAAGCCAATTGTTAGTTTGTTGTAACCCAATGTCTAGGACCTACAAGTAGTTGGTTGTACTTGTAAATTACTTTTTGTATTATTGTAGGTATTATTAACAATTAAATTTTGAGTATTATTACAGTTTTACTTGAAGTTAATAATTAACAAAAAAAAACGCGCGAATCTTTTGGAAAAAATCTGACAGCGCGAGTGAGTGACGTTACTAGGGTTGTGCGAATATCGCGTACCTAGTGACGCAGTCAATCGATTTTTATGTTCCGCTAACAGATAGTATAAAAATGCATACTGAAAAAAACGATCCGTGAAAAAGACAGTTAATCAGTAAAAATAGTTATGAAATAAAGGTGCCTATTTAATTTAAGTTACAATTTCGTTTATGCCGATGTTAAGAAGTCATGAAATAACCCTAAAACTATTAAAAGTTAATATAAAACCGTCACGTACAACCACCTAAGATTTGCACAAACATTTTCCATTAAAAATTAGAAAGGAAAAACAACAGGTCAATGTCGTAAACATTTCGCTTACATTACATCGAAATTACCCTATTCTTATTATTACGTAACCGATCAAAGTTGAACACACGCCGCACGTAGTATTGCTATATGAAAAAATAAATGAGGTCTTTTATGGCCCCACCTCGCGGCGGCCAATCGATACAGAATAATTACTTTTCTAAAACACGACCAACTCTCCTTCAATTTCCGAACGTGACATGTGAGAATTGCATTCTGAGTTCGAAAAGCGTTTTTGGGGTTCTGCTGTGAAATGATATGACCAATGGACAACATTTCAAAATTGCTAAGCTCTGAAACAAAAAATACCAATTCTTTGTTTACTTTTCTGCTGCTCGAATATATATTTATTCATTTTTTATATTGCTTATTTACTGAGAAAAAAATTCAAAACTAAAAAACGTAAGATGACGTCATCGGACGGCAGAATGTAAAATATTTCTTTGCTTAGCACATTATAGTTTTAAATTTACGTAATGCCAAACTCATGACATGTAACTGTCAAAAAAAAAGACAACTTGTCAACGTTGAATGTATGAATGACGTTGACAATGTTGACACTAGTATTATTTACCTTTGACAGTAGTACCTTTTTTTTTATTAAAACAATGATAAGCAAAGGAATATCGCTGTATTCAGCCGTCCGATGACGTCATTTGGCGCTTACGTCTATTTAGAATAAAAAGAATTTCAATAATTATTTTATGCATGAAAATGGACAAATTTTGAAAAAAGAAAAAATATGGGTCTGTTCATTTTATGTCTACTTTCATATAAAAAAACAATATGGACATGTTAAAAATTTGAAATGTTGTCCATTGCTTCGTCAAAGGACTTGTTGTTGATATTGGAGATGTGTGAAACGGCGATGGTGAAATAGTCTGGATTTCGAGGAGAATTTGAACTTTTTTGTTTTTGATAAGTTCTAAATGCGAAGACATATTGTTTTCTTATGGTATACGAGTGTTCTAGGTCTGTGGTTTTGTTCGAAAGATTTAAAAATCTGAGATTTTTTATATGTACCTATATTTAAATATAATAACTATGAAGAAAATTGTGAAAGTTATATCGCATACAATAACTGACATATTAAGTTAAGTTGTGTAGATGTGTGTTAGATTAAGTTGTGTAGACCATCTTTTCAGTCTTGACTTTGTGGTTACGTCACATAAATTTATCTCAAATAATTAAGAACGTCACTTGAGCATGACATGCACCTTATAATTAATTACCTTCATAAAGTTAAATAAATATAATAACCCTGGCTTTTAATATGAATAATTTACATAAGTAGCATAGGTATTAACTTTACTTGGCAGCTTGTGGTAAGCCTACTTGTATCTGTACTTGCTGTGCAATATCTCTAATAGATATACAATTGAAAAATACTGATGGAAAAAAAGGAAGGAAGAAACCCCTGTATGGACATACTCAAACACACACTTGACCGACTTTTATTGTTTAAGAACGTATAGCGGCAACAATAAAACTTGAAGCACCCATTTTGAAATCGGATTTTTCGATCAATACGAACCGTAACAGAATCCGACGGAAAAAAGAAACGAAAATAAAAGGTCTGACAAAAAGTCACCGCGTTACACATTAGCCACGTCTCCACGCGGTAGTGGCATAGACAAGGTTTTCTTTTTTACTTGTGGTAGTGATGTCCAACATTACTCGTAAGACCAAGAATAAACAGTTCGACTTTACGAATCAGCTGTAGAATGAATGTGTTCTGGACCTAAACTGAATAAATAATTTTTCGTTTCATTTCTATATTGGTCCATGTACGGACAGCGACATGTCAAAGTATTCATCTGTCAAGTTACTTATTGACTATCAACTCTATGTTCCCCAGAACACATCTTCTTCAACTGTTAAAGGTACCCCAACTCTTTGTATGACATCCTACCTCCAAAAGTTCCTCGACCCATTAACTTCCCTTTCCCATACATCTGCTATAAAATATTTATGTAAATATATTAACTTATATAATATTAGATTGTAACAACAAATAATACGATTCTCCCAATATATTCTGTGCTGTCTATTGTATTGTTTTGTTTGATTTAGGTGATGTTCTGTCAATATTTAAATTTATTTAATAAAATAACAAATGTAATAATAATAAACCAGATTCACCAACTGACGTCACTGTACAACAAGAAAAGAAACGTGTCTCTTTAATCACTTAACATTGGCAAGTTGTGTCCAAGTCGCAAAGCCATAAAAATAAAAAACACCTCTATGTCAAACTCAGGTCTAGGTAGGTAGGTGAAATTGGAACATTTTAATTGCTTTACGAGGAAAATGTTCATTAATTAAATTGATCAACGCAATTGATTAGAATTTTCAACATAGGTACCTACTAAATGCATGAAGTATCGCGTAATTTTTTGTACCCCGACTGACATTTTTGTGTATCTCACGCTGTCACTACATAAAGTATGAAATATTCAAACTACGACCATACTTTAACATCACTACTTTTTTGTTTACAACACCTTGACGTGTAGAGGAAAAAAGTGACGGATTGTGACGAGGCGTGAGCTCGTAGGAGCCCGAATGCAGGCCCTGGCGAGCGGGGCACAAATATTTTGATTGGGGGATACTATCACACCCCCTGGTTACGGAACTCGAGACAGGTCGCGGTGGGCGTGTATTTAGAAGTTTATTTGGTAATTGAATTATTAATACACATTTGGCTTTCTCTATAAACAATAGGTTCAGATTCAGGGACTAGTTTGCATATAATAAATAAATAAATATTTCACAACATCACATACATTGATCTGACTCCGAGATAGGTAGCTCAAGCACCTGCGTTACGGATATCAGAATCAACAGTGGGATTACAAATATATACATATAATACTTTTTTTTTGTAAATACATTCTTATAATACATAGGAAACACCCAGACCAATACAAACAGACATGTTCATGCACACAAATGTACTGTGCGGGGATCGAACTCGCAACCCTTGGACCAAAGGCAGCGTACACTACCACTGTACCAAACGGGTCGTCAAACATATATATATATTTGAGGTCTGGGTTCCTTGAATAAGCGTTGCAAAAGCAAGACGAGTCGCTTTATTGTAAATGTCAGACTTGCAAATCCTGAACCATGGCTGTCACAATATCCTATATACATATTATGTTGTTAGGTACTGTCTAATCGCTATCTTATCATTACACAGGGTGTATTGGTAAACACCAATCATTCTAAACACACGTTTACTTGGTATTCTGAAAAAGGTTTGTCTGAATTTATTTAAAAAAAAAACAAAAAATTTCCTGTTTCTCATGAGAAAACGGAAAAACCGAATTCGTATGAAAATTCAATCTATTTGCAACCCTTTACTAATACCTTTGCAACCCTTTGACAGGGGAACCAGACCAACTGAATCATGGTTACACGTTTCAGAAACTTTTTCCGAAACATGCAGGTTTCCTCACGATGTTTTCCCTCACCGCCGAGCAGATGGTAATAGTAGAAATACGCACATAGATTGAAAAAAAAACCATTGGTGCATGCTCGGATTTAAATCTCGACTCGCGCGTTCGTATCCATTGAGCTACCATCTCTCTAGTCTGACACAACCTTTATTGTTATACAAATTAGCATGTATTAGTGACAACAATGTGGAAATATTTCTAACAAAATCACAAGGACTACATTCGCTTGGTTTTTCTTACGTTTTTAATTAAAAAAATATCCTCTTTATCTATAGGCATTGGCAAAATATGATCATAGAGCAAAATGGTTGCACAATCTCGCATTAGAGTCGTAAGCTTCTTAACCCCCGACCGGGGTATGTGGGGTCTAATCTACCCATGAGGGGTATAATCTACCCAAGCGTGGGGTTTAGCTCAGCTAGTGGAAACAATACCTTGTTTGCCATATCTGTATCATTGCGCTCACTGAGCTTTGGGGGTGGGAGATATATCGCTTTTGAAAATTGGAGATACGATATATTGAGGGCGTAAGTGTTTTTACGATAGGACGTTTGGAGAGAGATACGTTTTAGGGAATTGTTTGCTTAGAGGTAGATAAGTCTTTTTTGGTTTTAGTTTGATATGTATTCTGACATGAAAATATTTGAAAACTAACTTTCGAAGCCCGCAGTACACCTTTCAATTTCAATTTTATTTATTGATAAAAACGTGAGTTAAATTCAAGATTTTTAAGTAAATAATACACTTTAAAAATATCGACAGTTTTCGGGTGGCACTCGAACCCACGATCTTTTGTTAACCGGGCAACCGAAGGAATATAAAAACTTACATGTTTTCGTAGCTTCTTGAGAAGTTATATTAGTTGTAATTAAATTAATAATGCTTGTATGTAAACCTATCAGTTAAGCACACAGCTAAATTTTCCATTTTTTTCTAATAAGCCTGTAATAATATGTAACCTTAAATTTACTTATTTTTTGCATTTCGTTGCGGGAACGGTCACGGGACTTCTGATTATTATGTATTTTCATTGTTTTTATCAAATCATTGATTTGGTGACGTTTTTTTTAATGGAATGTACTTAAGTGTCTGCCAACAAAACAAAATGTATAAAATACTCTTGAAAACAAGTTGCTAAAGTATAAATAATTATGAATAAGCTAGATGTAACATAAATAGATGTAAGTATTCTTAAAAAAATAATTAAAAAAAAACTGCTTTACCGACTAAGCTAGCGCAGACCTTGGTATGTCGACGAATTTTGTAAGTGCTTTTTGTTTCGCTGCGAGCCGACGATAGCCTAGTCGGTAAAGCAGTTGCCCGGTTAGCAAAAGATCGTGGGTTTGAGTCCCACACGAAGACTGTCGAAAAATGATTAAGTGCAATATTTACTTAAGAATAAATTGCAAAAGATTGCTAAACCAAAAAAATCATATCAATATTTTATATGTATAGCAGTGTATCTTGTTTTAGTTTTGGTTAAACAGCCACCTCTTGATTAATGTGTCTTAGACACAAAGGCCTCCTTCATTTCCTTCACATATCTTTGTTTCTTGCTGCTCTAGCCACATACACTTATACCTACTACTATTCAAATGAGGAGTCAGTTAATTAGTTAGCGACTGCCGTATGATCTTCATTTCTGCCCAAATCCTTTGACAGAAGAACCAGATCAAATAATAGATCATGATTACCTGCTCGTTTAATGTCATTTATCAAAAAAATATTTGAAGGTGTACCGAGAGAGTCAACTTCTTTTTTTTAGGTTGTAGGCCGCATAGGCATTTCTAATTCAAAGGTTTTAAATTAGTGTCTATTGGTTTTTAGTGTACAAATTTGGTGTTTATTTGTACAGTGAAGTGCCGCAATGTGATCCTTATAATAAGAATCGTTGGATTGTATCGTTTTTAACACTGCTATTTTGTGTCGAGTGCGTTGTCTCGTGACAACTTGCTTGGACCTAATAGAGTCTTAAAACCTGCGACCGCTGAATCCGTAGGTCGATAAAACGTAAAACACCGGCGTTTTATTGAGTGACTGTGACTTTGACTGACTTCGACGGTTGACTACCTACTTATTCTCAATAAGTTACTTGACATTGGCGAATTATCTTCGGGTAGAACCATAATAAATAAATAAAAATATAAGTATCAGTTAAGTGTTTTAGCACGGAGTCAGATCAATGTTTGTGATGTTGTGAAATATTTATTGATTTATAGATTTGAAAAATCCAGAGGTGAATGCTCGGATTCGAACCACGACCGCCCGCATGGAAGGCGTTCTAATCCACTGGGCTACCATCGCGGCTTGTTACGAGTACGTTAGTACGCTTAGGCTTATTATTTTCCACCTCGTACGTCAAAACTGTGGAAAGAACTATTGCCTGCGGTGTTTCCGGACCGATACACCTGCATACCTTCAAGAAAAGAGCCTCCCTTTTAATAAAAAGGCCGGCAGCGCGGCTGCCTTTGACGTGACCGGTGTCCATGGGAGGCGGTTATCATTTACCATCAAGTGATACGTCTGCTCGTCTGCCCCACTATATCATAAAAGAAATTACATAATAATCAATAAAATACCAAAATAAAGACCCATCTTGTCAAACTCTTAAGATATTCTCAGAAACGAACAAATAATACGAGGCCTCCACCACATCCGATTTGTTTTTCTATCCCAACCCTCTCCACAAAACGCGAATTCATCGCAGCTAACCCTGCGCGTGGCGTGCGTATGATTGATAAGCGCTATCGGCCCGCGCGGGTCCCCCAGGCCTCTGTCCGGGCCCCTCGAGCGAACGTTATCGCCCCGGGTAGGAAATGCAGTGTTGCCTTTCGCTCTGATGGTTGCTTGCGCTACTGAAATTGACAAGTAAAATACTCTAAGATTTTTTAACGGGGGTTAAAGACACTATTCGACCAATCTATGCTAGCGCTGTCATTCTATACAATTATAATGTTATAACATAAAATTATTCACGGATAAAGATTAACCGAATAAGCCTTTAGTTGTGATAGGGGAGGGATGATAAATTTTATGATTTTCCACCTTTTATTGGTATGTTACCAATGTTTACTAGTAATTGCTAAAAACCCCTTTTCTTTCTAAAATAAAACTCTGAAAATAATTTATGACTACAGTAGTAAGTACATAATTAAAATATTTAAAAAGAATCAAACTTTTTTTAAATGGGCCACCTAAGTTAAAAAGGATTACTCACTAAAAATGACACGTAATTCCTAAAACAATTTACTCGCAAAATTTGTAGCTCTACATGGACGAAAAAAAAAGACTTATGACTAATTTTTAGGTCGATGTTAGACTGGAGCTCTTTTTAGACTGGACATCTATCGACTAACCCTAAATTGGCAACTGGTCCCTCGGACCCCTTCGAAGCGCTATCGTTATCGCTCTGGGTAGGAAATGTTTTCTTAAAATATTTGCTGTCGTTCGCTGAGAGTATCTTGAAAGAACGTGATCACGGAATAGACCAACTTCTTTTCCGAGATCTCTTATCGTGACTTTTGAAACGCTCAATGCAACGTTGTTAGCTAAAACCGTGGTATAGATCAGATTTGATGTTTAAAACAAAAAAAACAATCATACAAATTTTTTGAAAAAGAAATGAAAACTGCTTTAGGTATAACCCCGTTTTAGTTACTTAACAAAGGATTAACAAACATTGACCCTAATCGTTTATACATAAAATGTTATTTGATTGACATTAAGACTATGTGTATTTCTGTTAAATCTATATATGTATATATGTTTGACTGCATCGGTGGCGCAGTGGCTAGTGGGTCGCACTTTAAAGCGACGGCTGTGCAAGAGGTCCCGGGTTCGATCCCCGGGTCGGGCCATAAATTTGTACCTAAGTTTTCGGTAAGAAATTCTTAGTGGCAGCCCGGAGTCTGGAAGTTGGCGGTCTTGTACCCCCGTGCCTCGGAAAGCACGTTAAGCCGTTGGTCCTGCACCCAATCCCTCTCTGGTCGTGTCACAGTAGTGTCCCATCGGAATATGAGGGTAAGGAAATAGAGAGTGCACTTGTGTTTGCGCACACACTTGAGCACTATAATATATCCTGCGTACGTGGCTGATCGTTGAGATTGGCCGCCGTAGCCGTAATCGGTTGGAGGATATTATATATGTATTCCGTATTTTATTGTATGATCCGCATGGTCGAAATAAATGTTTTCATTACTTCATTCATTCATATACTTGGTATAGTTGCGAGTAATATTCAAAATAGTAATATGGTTAGGTATGTACGTTTTATTACGAAACTAGCGGCCGCCCGCGACTTCGTCCGCGTAGAAAAGTAACTTTTTACCCCCCTTTCAACCCCTTACAACCCCCTTTTCGCAATAAAAAGTAGCCTATGTTCTTTCTCAGGGTCTAGATTATCTGTATACCAAATTTCATTTAAATCCGTTGAGTAGTTTTGGCGTGAAAGAGTAACAGACAGACAGACAGACAGACAGACAGACAGACAGAGTTACTTTCGGATTTATAATATTAGTAAGGATTATATAAAATTGTAACATTATAAAAATGGCTCGTTCTGACAGTGGATTTGTAGGTATTCTATTCAGCACAAACTATTTTCATATAAAAATACGAGTGCTAAAAAAGTCAACATTTTTTTTTTCTAATTCTATTTTTAGTTTAGGGACTTTAACCTTGTGTTATGTCAGTCCCATCGTAACCTAAACATTATTATTACAATTTAAAAGATATAGTTAATTACGTTACATGATATATTTATATTAAATAGACACTATATACGTACATAGTTCAATCATCGATGAAGAATCATCTCACACACTAGTTTAGCCGCGTCTGATGCAGGTTCAGCTAAAATAGATTGGAATACCCCTAAGTCAAAGTGGGCCGTGTGGCCCCGGCAAAGTAAAATAGGCCACCCTCACTCTTACCGAGGTGTCGTAAAAGGCGACTAAGGTAAAGCTGCTGGCATGATCATCAGCACCCAGAGAAGGAAAACTCTGCATTTATATCAAAACCCTCGCCAACCCGTCTGCCAAGCGTGGTGAGTATGGCAATTACCCCTCATGTGATTGAGGGAGGTCCGTGCCCCAGCAGTGGGGACTTAAATGGGCTGACGATGACGATGAAGTCAAAGTGTTTAAGATGCAAGTTGTTCATCGTGATCGACGCTGTGTTTCATTTTTGACACACTCCATCAACAAGTGTAAGTCAACTATAATATTCACGTATGTGCTCAACCAGACTATTGTAGAAGTATACAGTTCCGGTATTTCTTGTTTTAGCAAGTTGACTTGTCCAATGTTAATGTATTCTGTTTGTGCTACTGTATCTTTTACGGCTTTGAATATCATTAAGAGATAAACAGCTTAACAAGACTATACATTTGTATGAGAATGTTACGGAGATGTTTTTATGAGTTGGATGACTTGTTTGAATAATGTAAAGCAAATTCTTCTACTCGTCTGCAATCAATGACATAAAAAATACTAGTATTTTTTGGCTTTTTTGGTATAATTTTACTTTTTACTGATTTTGGGTGACAAAATTTACCCTTAATAAGAACACTAGCAGTCAATTAAAACAATATAAAGGTGAGGATAGGAGGGACTGGCCTATTCTATTTATGACCCCTATTGTATTTAAGGGTTAAGTTTAAAAAGCAAAAGGTAAAGACGATAATTAGGTTATATGTAAACAAGATAATTGATCCACATATTTCCACACAATCATATTATCCTACTTATGTCATAATACCTCAATAGATTGGTGTAATAACCCCGTGGCCAGTGTTCTTTCTTCTTAAACTAAATGGTCTAAAAAAAAAAATGAAATATCGATTTTAACAAAAGACACATATCCGCTATTAGGAAATAAAAATAGGTCGTAAATTAAATTTAATAGGTACCGTGCGCTGTTCTTCACACAGAGGCACTTACAGCTCGACGCAGTGCGCTGTAAAATTTATTGTTTGACTTCTTTGGTTAGATTTTCTGCATCTACCTGATAATATGAGTATTTTGCATATTATTAATTAAAAAATAAATCATCATCGTCATCATCATCAGCCCATTTAAGTCCCCACTACTGGGGCACGGGCCTCCCTCAATCACATGAGGGGTAATTGCCATACTCACCACGCTTGGCAGACGGGTTGGCGAGGATTTTGATATAAATGCAGAGTTTTCCTTCACTGGGTGCTGATGATCATGCCAGCAGCTTTACCTTAGTCGCCTTTTACGACACCTCGGTAAGAGTGAGGGTGGCCTATTCTACTCTGCCGGGGACCACACGGCCAAAAAATAAATATCAGACAACAACTACATACATCGACCTGGCCTCAAAATTAGTAGCTGAAGTACTTGTCTATCGTCTAGCGTTGAATGTTGCATTTTCCGATATGGAGCTTACGCTTACGCGCATATACTTACTTATAAGTACTTTGTCAACCACCAGAACCGACAACCGATGGGGTAAACGAGTTCTAGAGTGGAGACCGCGTCTTGGCAAACGTGATGTAGGGCGCCCTCTGGCTAGGTGGGGGACGATCTGCGCAGGATGGCTGGCAAGAGCTGGATGCGAGAAGCCATGGATAGATCACAGTGGCGAACAATTGGAGGGGCCTACGTCCAGCAGTGGGCTGCGATAGGCTGATGATGATGATGATGAAGTACTTTGTCTATGACCCGATGCATGTTTGGTTAATGTACTTTTATATAGGTAAAATACCTACCTACCTTCATTGCCATCAAACTACCGCAACCCATACAAAAGCGTACCACATCAAGTGGATAATAATTACATGATTAGAATCTCAATTAACGTCATAATTATTTGTTTTTATGCAATAACGAATAACTATTTATTTCAACATAGGAACTAAAAAATATGCTATGATAACAAGATGTCATCTAAATTATTCTTTGATACCAATATATGATCCCGATTTTTTTTTGATCTATGTTTTTTTTTTGGTCAATAAGCCAACGCTTGACCACACTCGCACCTGATGGAAAGCGACGATGAGGTCTAGGATGATACGCGTTTGCCTAAAAGATGCCTGTTCACTCTTGCCTTAAAGATGCCCAGATTATAGTGGTCAGGAAAAACAGATCTCGGCAGAGAGTTCCATTCCTTAGCCGTCCGCATTATAAATGTGGCAGCAAATCGCTTCGGATATGTACTGGAAATAGGTATTTAAAAAAAAATCGTACGAATAATGCGAAAAAAATTAATCCCAAATAAGTATAACCAATGTTATGCAAAAGAATAAAATAACAATCCACCACTATGGGGTTGTACGCAACATGTGCTCGCCCGCGGCGCCACTCGTGTTTGCTCGCTGTAATTGTGTTTAGACATAGTTAGAGCGGAATAACTTCGACAAATAAGCTGTCGGACACGCGACCACTGCTCACGTTGGTAATGTGTTGGAAATTACCCTTTGCTTTTATGAGTTTTTTAAACTTTACTCACAGAATGAAAAACAACAGTTGTTTTAAGTGGTTATCTACATGTTATTAAGACAAGAAAGAAGGAATACATATTCTATCAACGCATAAAATTTTACTTACATGAATCAAAGTAAATTAACAACAGTGAATTATTTAAGCACTTATGCTACGGATATCAGAATCAACAGTGGGTTTACAAATATATACTACTAGCTTTTGCCCGCGACTTCGTCTGCGTTCACACAATATCTTTATAAATTATAGCCTATGTGTTATTCTGATCTATAAGCTACATTACTGTAAAGTTTCATTAAAATCCGTTTAGTAGTTTTTGCGTGAAAGAGGAACAAACATCCATACATCCATCCAAACAAACTTTCGCCTTTATAATATTAGTAAGGATATAATATTAGTAAGGATTTAAAACTTTTTTTGTAAATATATACAAACAGACATGTTCATGCACTGTGCGGGGATTGAACCCGAAACCCTTAGCCAAAGAGAGTGTTCACTATCATTGTTCCATACGTCAATCTATATGCGTATTTCTACCATTAGCTCGGCAATGAGGGAAAACATCGTGAGGAAACCAGCACGTTTCGGATAGTTTCTGAAACGTGTAAACCTGAATCACTTGGTCTGGTTCTTCTGTTGAAGGATTGCGAAGGTCAGACGGCAGTCGCTTCATTGTAATTACCAGACTCCTCAAATGCTGAGTCATGGTCTAAGCATACCCTGAGCTTCAAGCGACAGCTTTGGACGCAATCAGGAATTACTAAGGTACATACCCCCTTCTCCAGTAGTAATCCAGGCCAGGGAAATCTGGTTTCGTAATGGACTTCCCTTCCATGGCGCTATGCCTTAGCCCTGGAACAGGAAATACATTATTTAGAATGATCTGAAAATAAATATGAAAATGTTGATCTTAGCACATTTTTTAAAGGTGAAGAGAAGAAGGCTTGAATACATATATTACATCTAGACACTGAAGATACACAAGTGTTCATTACACGAATATTTGTCCCGGGTGGGAATGGAACTCATGACCTTTGGCGTATGAGGCAGAATCACTACCAAATGCGCCATCCGGTCAGTTAAACAAAACAATCATTGAAACCGGAATCATCGGACGTCTAATCTGGGGGAAAGGGAGTTTAAAGGTTGGCAGCGCACTTGTGTCTCCACTGGTGTCCCGGATGTCTATGGGCGGCGGCAATCGCTTACCATCAGGCGATCCGTCCGCTCGTCTGCCACTTATCACATAAAAAGCAAACTGTAGACAGTATTATTATTATTAGACCATATTAATTATAATAGCTAGCTATTAATAATGTAACTGCGCCCTAGTAGGGCGCCGCCCCACTTAGGGCCAATATCTCCGCCCGGGGCAAGCTCCTGTGGCTCGACATGTTGTTGTTTGTACCACGGTCTACCGCCTCGCGGTTTTGCGAAAGGGAAGGTTTAAAAATAAGCTTGCCATAAATAATTCTGTCTATAATAAATATATGAAATGAGATGGGAAAAATAAACTATACCTAAAAACTATGGTAGCTACCGGGAAAAGTCTTTGGCTAACGTCCATGTAGGTACCTAATCATAGTACAAGGAATGACCTAATTTTAGGGCCTTTTTTAGGGTTCCGTAGCCAAATGGCAAAAAACGGAACCCTTATAGATTCGTCATGTTTGTCCGTCTGCCCGTCCGTCCGTATGTCACAGCCACTTTTCTCCGAAGCTATAATAACTATACTATTGAAATTTGGTAATTAAATGTATTTTGTTAACCGCATTACGATTTTTACACAAAAATTGGAAAAAATAAAAAAATTGGGGGGTCTCCATACTTGAAACTGAAACTCAAAAATTTGCGAGTCCGACTCGCACTTGGCCGGTTTTTTTAAAGCTACTTTTTGCAGCGATGCAAAAACGATTCAGTCTCGCTTCTCCACACATGCAGCATCTATACAGTCGCAACTGACACTTAGTAAATGTAGCGATATAATCGCGATGCAGTCGCGCGCCAGTCTAGGGCGCGATTGTATCGCAGTAAATAGTCGTATTTAATAATAAATTTTGAGCGATGGTAGCTCAATGGATACTAACGCGCCTTCCACGCATGTCGAGGTTCGAATCCGAGCATGCACCAATGTTTTTTTCAAATCTATGTGCGTATTTCTACCATTACCATCTGCTCGGCGGTGAGGGAAAACATCGTGAGGAAACCTGCACGTTTCGGAAAAAGTTTCTAAAACGTGTAACTATGATTTAGTTGGTCTGGTTCCCCTGTTAAAGGATTGCAAAGGTCAGACGGCAGTCTCTTCATTGTAATTACCAGACCCCCCAATCTTGAATCATGGTCTAAGCGTACCCTGGGCTCCAAAGCGATAGCTTTGGACGCAACCGGGAATGACACGCTAAGATGAAGAGAATAAGAGTCGTATTTAATTAAAAAGGTCCTAGGACTTGGTGAGCGAGGGAGGAAGATGGGTAAAAATAGCAAGAAAACCATAAAAATATAGAAATAAAATATATTAACGTACCGTTTGCACCAAAACAAATCAATGACAATATAAAAACGTCAAATTGAGAAACAAAACAAAAACGAAAATATAATGATCAACTTAAACTTAAACTCGGTTTGCCAGACTTAATGATCACTGTGAATTAATTTCTTTAGATTTCTTATTTTATTTAATTCTATACAAATTCTCTAAGTTACACACGAATTACGTGAGATCGCTCAAGAAGGGTCAAGACGGGTTTCTTTAAAAAAATTAAGGCGAGACGAAGTTTACTGGTATCCACTTGACTGAATAAATAAATATGATATATACATACACTTGTTGTTAAATATATTTCCCTGTCATTCTATATGACATGTCATGTATCAGCAGTCAATATACTGTCGTAAAATAATAACCATGAAATACCTATTGCATATTTGATTAATAGCATTTTGTTATTTATGTATGCTGCTACTGTGATACACGCAATTTCAATAATTATACCTCTCTAGTTATAGACTCTACATCTATGCAGATTTTGTATTAAAGAGTTGGGAAACAAAGCGAAATAATATTATTGAAAGAAAATACATAATAAATGTCTGCTGCAAGACGAAGTGCCAAAGTTCTAAAACCTTGTTTGTTTGTATGTTCTATGTTCAACACTAAAATATTTGCAGTAAAATATCTTAGATTTAAATTATTGACGAGTAAAATTTAATTCCATACTGAAATATCAAAATGTCTCTGCCGTCGGTCAAAATCATGCAACAAGAACATTAGAAGATCAAGCTATAATACTCGTAGTCAAAACAGATCTAATGTTAAGTTCGATTTTTGAAAATAAAAAAATAACTCTGACAGGTTCAATGACTCTCTTTGTTATTTTTTTTTCATTCAAACTATATATGACCAGTACTTGCTTTATTCTTTATTACAAATTAACACTCATGTTTGTCAACATTTTCCGTCCAACAAAAAGGTTATTACAAATTCAGCAAAAGTATTCACAAACTCCAACTGACACGAGCGTTAAACAGAAAAAGCTCAGCTGGGAAAATTCAGACGTAAACACAGCTCAAATTTAGACCTTCATGCTTTGTTATAAGGGTGAACTGTAAAAGAAAGGTTGTATGTAGAAGGTATATACAGTCACGTAGTAAGGACGGCGTGGAATGGGAGACTCGGATAGAATTCCATTTGAGACCCACCCTCCCGCTACCTATAAGGGCGCGTATCTACGTAGGTACCTATTACGAGATTCTGCATCCCACGCCCGAGGTAGCTAGATGATCGAGTTAATAAGAATTGAAATAGTCTCCATTTTTATCAGGTCACATTAAAAATGTACCGTTGATTTGCATTTGGGATGGTATTTTACGATTTGGAGATAAAACGGATTGATACCAAGTGGTCAACATTATACGACTTCTACAACAAGAGGCTATTTTAAGGTGGCACTCCTTACTAAGTTAATGGCCAAGTTCAGAATGATTAGGTGTTTAAGTCAGTATGTAAATACACATGTATAACATACACCTCTGACAGAATTCGTCAGTATATGAGTAACCCAACATGTAGTAAAGTTAATACAAATTCATTACTTTCGTAATCAAACTAAAAAAATAGTTTTGGCCATCTAAAGTTTTGAATTCTACCAATTAATAATTAAACTAATAGTACTTATGCAAAGACAAATCTTGTGAACTCATTTGGAGAGGACACTGCATTCCATACTACAGGCTCCGCTTATCTTGGAATACAGGGGAATCACACATTAATTCTACAACTTTTTTGTCAATAAAGCATTTATTTATTATTTATTAATATAAATTAGGTAAGTGACATAACAAAACGATTGTAGGCAGATACTTTTGTGAGCTTTAGGCATTCGACCATTTATATATATCTGTTGAAAAATCTATGGCAGGTATAATGGTCTCGGATTAATATTGATCGAATCGGGCCTTAGTTAGTCCTAACAATACAAACAAAGGTAAGTACATAAACATTATCTAATCATTGAAGTGAACTTTCACCTATCAATAGTTTCAAACTGACGAAGTTACTAAGAACACCAACCAAAAGTAATACTAAACACAACTGAACTCTCTGGAGCCGGTCTGATATAACATTGCGAAAGGTACAGTTGGGGTCAACAGTATTTATACAATTATGAATTGTATTGCATCGCCATAAGTGCAAAAATGTGTCCATATTTGTACAAGCGAACAATAGCGCGTTAACCCGTGCGATGCGCGCTGCAATACCACCGCAATACCTTGGTATTGGACTGGCCCTAGTTACATACAGCTTCTCAACTCTCCAGCCACTGCGATTCCGTCCTATGTCTGTCCATTAATTTTTATTTATCGTTAAAAACGATCGATAGGTAGCGTGCTCATAAAACGCCCGCAGTAAACGTTTATGTTTGAGTTTTATGATGTTTTAATGTAGCGTTTTTGAAAGCTCGCGAGTCCCAAGTTTCTATTTTATATGGACTCGTGGAATAGAATTATAGGTAGTAAAACATGGTGTGATGCACCATAGCGGGTCGCGTTTCAGCTCGAGTAATATCGCGGCGAAAATTAACTTTCGAGAAATCGTTTTCCATTTTTGACGACCTCTTTGCGTTTAGCCTTTTGTGACTGTTCCTGTGGCGGTTTAGAAGTACTTCTTTGAACCAAGCTCGATCTTGTGTGTTCTAACAACAATCAATAATCATCATTTTATTTTTGTTTCCTTGTCGCTGTACCTACGTATATATGTAATTCAATAAAGAGTATTAACAATTTATTTAAAAACACTGAACGAATCCTGAATCATTCATTGTCTAAGTGTGACAGTGACAGCTTAGGATGCCACAGATAAATTAAGTCAAGATGAGGACAACACTGAACGAATGTCATTGGTAAACTTTTAGTTCTAAAATGTGAGTTTGCTACGTACCTTAATTATAATGAGTTTCCTGAGTGAAAAAGGAGGATACGGTTAAATAATTACACCTAATCTCCAACCGGGAAAAATAACTGGCCTCAATTTGCATTAATTCGGAGCTAAATAACAACGGAAGGTAATTTCAGTTGAACGCGAACAGCTGTAAATACAAGTAAAATTCCACCGATCACGTAGCATCAAATAAAGACAATAAAAAACTAATCGGTCAACGATTTACAACGTCAGGAGCGTACCCCGAGGCCAAATTATCGATAATCGACCGGCTAACCAAATAGCCGGTGTCGATACAAGTTATCGAGAGTAATCGTCATAATCGCTAGTGCCGCGCGATTGTTGCCGCTCGCCATTACGGGACGTGCGCGGCGTTTTAAAACCGAACCATTATCATTGACCCATCATTTCGAGACGTCACCTAATGTTCTCGTTCGCTTTTTCTACGCGCGAGGGGTCTCACTAAACTGGGGGTCTCGGCAACTTTTTGTACACGCTTATTATTGAAATTATTATTTATTAACTGTAATTGTCGGTGACGTTTCGAGGGTTAAGTTCGGCGTTTAGCGTAATTTGGTCGGTTTGGCTGTTCGGAGGGCTTATTGGTAATTATGACTTGTCAAACCGCTGGGGCCGTTGTGTTTATGACTATCGGGATAATGTATCCTGTCGGCGCCCACTGTGAACCAGAAAATAGAGGAAAAAGTCACTTCGCGACGAAAATGAGCAATTATTTCTATCATTATTCTAAGATGGGAGATAAATACGATGCTTTTTAAATAGGAACAAAGAAGTTCCCGCGCTCTCATGTGAAAATCTGAGAGTTTGATCACTTAATTTTCAGTTAACCATTTCGTGAAAACGTTTGAAGTTTGTCAAAGTGTATTTATGTGTAATTAAAAATAGCTTTAAAAAGTACTTTTTCCAACGTAATTACATTTGATTACTTTATCATAACAAAAGTAATTTTTTTTGCTTTCATTTAGAATTTTTCATTTAAGAAATAAAATAACTTTCAATGTTATTTGAAGTCTTTTGTACTTAGAGTTCGATTCTAAATTCAAAAACATTTGTAATTAATTCGTCTGATAACGAATATCAAGCTCAAATGACGAATGGTTACAACTTTATTGAAAAAAAGAGCAAAATACTTTTTTCAAATGCGTTTTTTTCTTTTCGTTCGTGGTTATTGTGCGTGGGTAAATGGCGTGAAATTGACGCGTGGCCAGTGTTTGCGGAACGTTTCTACTTCGCATACGATATGACCAGCTTATACGTGGTCAGTTCGATTTACAATGTTAAAATATTAAAAAAATATACTTATCGGTAGAATATGGTTTCAATTTTATTAATAAGGACTCCAAACGAAAAATCTATAGTTTTTTTAGCCTTGCTTATTTTTGATATACCTACCCCATTTACCTAACTTACTTCTTTATCCTATTAGAATTATCAGAGTGTTTGGATGTCTATTTAAAGCTGGCATTAGGAAAATATATCTTGGTAAATGTGTGGAACAATCCCGGGATAGCAAAATAGTCCCGGGACTGTAATCTCTAGTAGTCAATTGCTTTTTCTTGTCAAACTAGCTAGACATAAAATGAACATAAACATAAAATCATAATTCTATTAATGTGGTATCGTTAAAAGAATATCAAGAATAACTACGAAATAATTTATATGGACGACGAAAAAACAATAAAAAATATAATTTTGGTTTTTCCATAGGCCGTCGACCAACTTGCATTGTCATTCTAAAATAAAAATATATTGTTGTCTTTTGGCACCTATTCATTCTTATGTCTATAAAAATAAGATCGATGAATAAACTTCATGCGTATTTATAGTGCAGGTGGCTGTATATTAAAAAGTGGCATAAATCGGTAGTCACTTATTCATAGTCACGTTAACACACCCGGGGGCGAGTTACTTACTTATTTTCTATGCTGTTGACTGGAACCGGTAGATGAATAAAGCCGTTGAATCTTTGGTATCGATAGATATGGATGTTTAAAGATCAATACTGTCAATAGAAAAAAAATTAAGCTCACCTTTGACGAGCCATAAGATACAAGACAGGGTGAGAAACATTGACATATGTACCATAACGAAGGTCACCGACGTTCTCACCCAAGTCGACCAACAGAAGTGGCGATGGACGGGCCACATGCTACGGGATCAAACGGGCAATGGAGCAGAGAGGTGACGCATTGGTACCCCAGAGACGGCAAGAGGAACCGTGGCAGACAACACTTCAGATGGGAGAATGACCTAAAGCTCGCAGCTGGTTCAAATTGGAGACGAGGCGCACAGGACAGAGTGCAATAGAAAGCGTTGGAGGAGGCCTTTGCCGAGAAGCACACAGTGTTAAGAGACAGAATATAGAAACCATGAAAAATTTAAAATGCTATGTAACTTAACTCTTATACTGAATAAAGGGCTTTATTATTAAGTATTATTAACCTTTGAGTGTTAAGAACGTGCGCTTTCTTAACGTCGTAGGTTCAAACCCGAGCATGCACTTCTGGATTTTTACGGAAAATCTCAGGTGCAAATTTTGACCCGACCCGGGGGAACCCAAGACTTGTCGACACATTTAAGTGCGACCTACTAGCCACTACACCACCATGGCACTATACCTATATGGTCTTACTAGTGGCCCGCCCTCACTTCGTTTCGGCACATTAGTTCCACTTTATACCAGTAGATGGCGCTGAGTGTCGATTACATCGCGCAAGCGCTTCATGATTTCGGATCACCTATAGGTATTGCCGCTGTCTGTAGTATTTACCTATTTATAAATGTATGTACTAACATAGTTTGTAAGGTAATATTGTTACCTATGAACTCGGTGACTTGATTTTTTTTTAAATTATTAGTTTGTTATTTTATGTTATTAATAAGTCAGTTGTATTCTTAAATAATTTAATTTAATTCAAATAATGTTGGTAATTGGTATTGGCCGTGTTATTTATAAATAGTATAGATTTTGAAATGTTTGTTTAACCTTTGTTAACAAAACGGTGTTATAAAGCAGTTTACATTCTTGTTTTGAAAATTTTGTAAGTTTTTGTTTTGTTTTTTTTTTGTTTTAGCTAACAAAGGTTTATTGAACGTTTATGAATAAAGCCCTTAGTATTTATCGACAGCTACTTAAGTCTCTCGACAGCCCTACGCCGGCAACCTTCAATCGGAGTTACTCGTAGGTTGTGTAACCATTCCTTTATTTTTATAGAAACGCGCGATGGAACGGCCTTCAAGGATCTCTCTGAGAAGCTTTCTATAAGCCTCTGACTAATCAAGGGTAGAAATTGTATTTTCTAAATCATAGTTGGTACAGACCGACCAAGATCAGAAGGCACTGCAGTGACATTGACACGAGGGCGTTGTATCACGTTTTTTCCATGGGAAAATGTCACAATAGTATTAGTTCCGACTTTTACCATGTGCCAAATAAGACGTTATATTACTTCGGTCGAGCCGGCCCATTCATGCCGAAGCGTGGCTCTCCCCCAATAGATCAAATAGGGACTTAGGGCCGAATTCACCAACTTTAAAACAACGGTAATCACACTTTAACCGTGCTTGCTATTGGTGCTTGCATGATTCTTAGTATCAGCCTATATACTGTCCCACTGCTGGGCAAAGGCTTCCATCATAGAAATCAAGTCATCGCTACTATAGGACTACGATAGGATTAGGCTTAATCACCACGCTTGCCTAATGCGGATTGGTGATCACAAACCGAACCCAGGACCCCGAGAACACGGCCCGGTACTTAAACCACTAGCCCAATAGGGCATCAACACTAGACCAACAGGCTTGCATGGTTAAAGCGTGATGAATGTTGTTTGAAAAGTTGTTGAAATCGGCTCGTAATTCCACAAAACCCGAAATACATCTCCAAAGTTAAACTAGACGTTATAACATACTTTAATATTCATTTGGCACTGTCTGGACATGAATAAATATATTTTTGTTTTTTTTTCTTTTGTTTTTATTTATATTTATTTTTAATGGTTTTCTGTTTTGTTTTCTGTTTGTGCCAAATTGTGTTCTGTTTACAACTGATGTAGGTTCTGTATTGTGATGTCTATAAAAATAAATGTTTTCTTTCTTTCTCAAAGAATTACGAAAACCTAATCCTTTGAACGACCGAGGTGTATTGAAATGCCCACTTATCACAAAACCAAGTAATACAACCCGATTGATCAATAAATAACGCGCATTCGGCCTTTAACGCGGCTGGCGCAGGGGGCCCAATTATACGGGGCCCCCCTGGTGGGCAGGGGCCTTTGCCGCGCCGAAGTCCGGCCGTGAGGGACCGATTCTTACGCACTCGATATTATCTTCAAAGTTTTCAAAAATGGAACTCGAATTTAAATTTAACTATTGTCTTACTCCATTAGTAATTTGCTGTGTCTCTACTATAGATTAAGGTTGTCTGGAGAAATCACTACAAGCGATGGCACAGATAGCCACACATCAGGTTACTACAATCTGTCAAATTGTATACTTTGATGTGTGGCTGTACGTACTGTCATTGGTTTTTGTAATCCATCCATACCTGTATGTATTGTTTTGTTTGTGTGATAAAAAATTATCTAGTCATCCTAGATTTTAGCTAAGATTTTATTTGTTTTTAATGAAATTTAGCCGCATATTGGTAACAAAATCAAGAGTCGCCACGAAAGAAGTCCCGAGAAACTAAAATTTGAGATTCCTGGTGTCAATAAGCATAAACTGACCGTAGGTGGCCGTGGTATCACTCCGGTCGAGCCGGCCCATTCATGCCTGCTTCGGCATGGCTGACCACGGCTTCACAGAACACCGGCGTGAAGCAGCATTGTGCTATGTTTCGCTGCGTGAGTGAGGGTACCAGGGCCCTATCCGGGAGAAGAGGGGGTTAACGGTTGGCAGCGCACTTGCGCCTCCACTGGTGTCGCTGGTGTCCATGGGCGGCGGCAATCGCTCACTATCAGGTGATCCGTCTGCTCGTCTGCCAATAATTACATAAAAAAAAGCTCATATTTAAATGTTGATTGTGACTCAAATGCGCTTTTCACGGGACTCCTTTCTTGGCTCAGACGGTCTATCGAAAGCATCATATTCGGCCCCCAGGACCCAGGCTCGGTCGCTACAAGAATTAATAAGGCCAGGATTAATGAAGGTTTTTTTCACGGCGGCTTTAGGGTTAAAGGTGATTTAGGAAATTGTTCTTTTGGTAAAATTTGTTAGCTTTTAAATAAGTCTGGAGTTTTTATTTTATGGGAATTATTTTGGGCTGCTGTGAATGCGGGCGTAAAGGGAAATGGGTTGCAATCGTGTGTGATGTCGGTGACCTAAAGTTTACTTGTAATAAGTTTAATATTAAACAATGAATTCGCACTTGGTTATATTAAACTGATTTTTGTTCAAAGTTCATTTTACGTAATATTTTTGGATCCTCAAAAAGTTGTCTCTCGATGAAAGTAAATTGTGCATCTAAATGTATGTAATGTTGTTGTAAATTGTGTATAGTATAGGACCTAAGTACGGATTTCATTGCCGGTCTACCAATTTAGAAGAAAAACTTTTCTAAATTCTGGTATAGGCTTAATGGGAGTTATTTGATTATTATTAGAATGTATTGTTTGAGACCGGGATTACAAAATATACAGATAATCAACTCTAAAAGGCTATACAGCGTGTTTTTTTAACCGTCTTATACCCTTATTTAGGGCACTATACTAATGCATGGGGATAATCTGTAATCTGTATAAAACAATTCGCCTTCTGATAGAAATCTCCATCAGCTGATCGCTTTTGTAAGCAAAAGTGATTTATTTTTCTAAGATTAGATAAGACCCCATTATCATTGGGAAAACAGTTTGTTTTCACTAGTACGAGCATATATTATCATCATTATAGTTATAGCAGTTTATCGTATCGTTTCTCTCCCGCACCTCTATCTTTGTCATTCACGCCGAAACACGTCGAGATCACTGTATTTATTTGCCTGGGGAGCAAATGAAACAATCTCCATGATAATATATGCTCGTACTAATGAAAACAAACAGTTTGTTTTCATTAGTACGAGCATATATTATCATCATTATAGTTATAGGCGTTTATCGTATCGTGTCTCTCCCCCACCTCTATCTCTGTCATTCACGCCGAAACACGTCGAGATCATTGTATTTATTTGCCTAGAGAGCAAAAGAAACAATCTCCATGCTTCCTCTTCTGTCGCATTTAGTTTTTACTTTACAAATCTGACATTTGCACAGACTATAAAAACGTCAGACGCAAGGCGACAGACGTTGAATCACAAAAAAGGTTTAGCGTCGAAGTATTCATTCCGGTTTTGAACTTTTTTCTGCGGAATTGTCATCGACGTTGCTGGCAACCTTTGAACTGGTGAGAGGGGGGGGGGGGAGGGTGATGGCAAAGGGGAGATAAGGAAATAATATTTCTTCGCTTTTCCTTCGACTGGTTCCGTTATGACTTTATGGGGAGTTGTCTCTTAAGTGACTTACCAAGTTGAAACTGTTATGGGTTATTTCTGCCATTGATTTTATAATCAAAATGTAAGAGACAAGCAGTTATTCATTTTTAACTTGTCAGTAAAGTGTTTGAAAGGTTGAGTTACACGATTCAATAACTAAGTACGTACAGCCAACCTTTAAAGTATATAAAACTGACAAACTTCATTCGAATCTCACCTTATGGTGCAGGGTAGGGCACACTAGCGACGCCAATCTATTTTAATTTTTAGCTACTAAACCGGATCTATTTTAAACAATTTCGGGATTACAACCTCTCGGCAAACACTTATACTATTTATTAAATAACCATGCACAAATGTTGGGTCCATTTTTGTACGCGAAAAATTGATTACCGCCAAAAGCGGCTACTTTTAGCGTGAATCAATTTTTCGCGTACAAAAACGGACCCAATATTTGTCTGCGTGAGTTAGTTACTGGAGGCCCAATCCTTGGGATAGTTTGGTCTAAATGTTGGCAGCGCACTTGTGACTTCACAGGTGTCCATGGGCGGCGGAAATCGCTTACCATCAGGTGATCCGTCTGCTCGTCTGCCACCTATAACAAAAAAAAAACTTGATACGAGAGGCCCTTTTAAGACATTTCATTGTGAATAAATTGCAAAAAAAGACCCTAAAAGAGCCCATTCCTCGTAAGCAACAACGCTGAATGACATCCAACACCACGCCGTCAAAACAGCCCATTCATACAAAACATATGCGCGGAAACCAACCGTGGCATTACTGAACCTTAACACTTTAATAGCCTGAATCGGGAATCGAACCCGCGACGCCTCATTTCACTCCGCTTCCTCAGTTACACGCGAACTTTGTGAACTTTGTAGTAAAAGAAATAGAGTTCAAAAATGTTTGTTTTATAATTGCGAATCTTAATTGGTCCGCTTGGAATGTAAACAGCTTAAATATCTAATCGTAAACGATGGAAGCGTGGCCTTAAAACGTGGTAAATAAAGTTTAAAATGCGTTACACAAGTGCGTTAAAGCTAAATGTTAGTTTTCTCAGTGGTTCAGTAATACAAGTGAAGAGTGTCGATTTTGATTGACGACCGCGGTGGAAACAATCGATTTATTCTATTGTTTTATTTAATAGTTATCTGAGGAACAGAGGTATCGATATTAGTCAAGCGGAAATTATTACTGCACAGGTGGAGGTTAGCCTTTAGATGTAAAAAATGTAGGTATTGTGCAGTTGTGCATGAAGAGCTAAATTACCACGTTATACTACTGTCAGTAAGTAAGTAAGTAAACATTTATTGACCACATAAAAGATTTACATACACATCATATCATCAGCCTATCGCAGTCCACTGCTGGACGTAGGCCTCTCCAATTGTTCGCCACTGTGATCTATCCATGGCTTCTCGCATCCAGCTCTTGCCAGCCATCCTGCGCAGATCGTCCTCCCACCTAGCCAGAGGGCGCCCTACATTACGTTTGCCAAGACGCGGTCTCCACTCCAGAACTCGTTTACCCCATCGGTTGTCGGTTCTGCGGCTAATATGGTCAGCCCACTGCCACTTAAGCTTGCTAATCCGGTGAGCAATGTCGATAACTTTGGTTCTCTGCCGGATCACCTCATTTCGGATTCGATCTCGGAGACATACACAGGACACATAACATAAGCATATGGAGATTGCACAGTAATACATAGGAAAAAATATTAAACAAAGACAAAAAAATAAATAATAATAAGTTAATATATAAACCAGTGACCAAGGAAGAAGAAAAGGAACAAAATGAAGTGATCAACAAGGTCCAAGCTCAGCATGCGCTGCAGCGGTTTGGCGCCGCTGCCGCGCTGGTTTACAGTTTGGACCTTGAGTGACAGTACAAATCAATGTTATAAAAAGTGTGCATGATCAAAACATATACCTCCTTATTACAAATCGAGAACTAAGGATAGTTCCAGAACAAAATTCGTGCTAGCCCCTTTCGACATTGCGTGTTAGAACGGGATGACATGAGCTGGAGTATGTCGACAGGATCGCTAGGGAGCCTTTTTAGAGTCTTTCATATTGTTTATGTTTTGTCTTATCTTTGTCTCTGTCTGCTTTCTTCTTGTACAAACGTCATAGCGGTTCATCATCATCATCATCATCATCAGCCCATTTAAGTCCCCACTGCTGGGGCACGGGCCTCCCTCAATCACATGAGGGGTAATTGCCATACTCACCACGCTTGGCAGACGGGTTGGCGAGGGTTTTGATATAAATGCAGAGTTTTCCTTCTCTGGGTGCTGATGATCATGCCAGCAGCTTTACCTTAGTCGCCTTTTACGACACCTCGGTAAGAGTGAGGGTGGCCTATTCTACTCTGCCGGGGACCACACGGCCATATCATAGCGGTTGGTTTGATAATTTTCTTATTATATTTTTATTTACCTATCACTCTTTCATTCATACAGTCCATTCCTATAGCTCACATTTTTAGTACGGTAATAATTTTAAATAGTGATTTATAATATAGTGGATAGAGCCCGCGCCACCAAATTAGTCCCATGAAAAGTCCGCTTCAAATGCCATCAACATTCTTTGAGATCTATGTCCATAGACGCTGTCTCTCTTAATACTAATCGCGAACTAAGGATTTTAACATTGCGTGTTGGAACGGGATGACATGAGCTTTAGTACGGTAAAAACTTTAGATTGCAATTTATAATAGGATGGAAGGATTTTAGAAAATTATAGTTTCGTGTTTTGCCACGGGACTTCTTTTGTGACGGGGACTTTTACCCCCTTATTACAAATCGCGAACTAAGGATAGTCTAAGGGTAGATAGTAGATATTCTACTCTACTCTACCTATTCTACTCTGCCGGGGACCACACGGTCCCCGGCAGAGTAGAATAGGCCACCCTCACTCTTACCGAGGTGTCGTAAAAGGCGACTAAGGTAAAGCTGCTGGCATAATCATAAGCACCCAGAGAAGGAAAACTCTGCATTCATATCAAAACCCTCGCCAACCCGTCTGCCAAGCGTGGTGAGTATGGTAATTACCCCTCATGTGATTGAGGGAGGCCCGTGCCCCAGCAGTGGGGACTTAAATGGGCTGATGATGATGATGATGATGAGATAGTAGATATGTTTATTCAGTGTCTGGGTGTTATAATTTCCGTTATATCTGTGGTTTGTTAGTATAATCTGATGCCTATTCATTTTTACGTGGATATTTCATGCTTCAGTGATAATCAAAACGAAACTTTAATTTAAATACTTAAATAAAATAATTTTCATGACCAAAAAATTGTCATGCAACAGTTGGATTCCTCAGTTTCTCATCAGCACATTACGTCATCAGATGATCACATAATGAAGAATCCGCCACCATGACATTGCAAACAGAGCGAATAGTTTCTCTAAAAAGTAAAACTCCATGAAATACGAATTGCTCAATGCAGAATGGGTACTGAAGCATCACTTTGATCTATTATATCTTTGAAAACGCTTTATTTATTTTGTCACACTTTTTTTTAAATATTTTTTCCATGACTAATTTCTCTTCTTGGCATGCGGGCTATTGAGTGTGGTGTCAGAGTTTCAAACTGCTGTGGGGTCTCTCTCTCTCTTTGATATGGTTGGATCAACCACCTGGATCACTATCAAAGTGACCCTGAATTAGGAAAGTACCCGAAGTAAGGTTTATTTACGTGGCGACTCAACCATGCAATGTCCACAATGAACCACATTTTGGATAGTAGGATAGTACTAGTTGCATATTTTGTACTAGATTGTCAATTTACTTAACTTCAAAAGTTAGATTAAATAATTAATGTACACGGGACAAAACGCGGTTATTTTTACGTGTAAGTACAGTGGCGGACAGGTCAAGCTATACAAAACTGTCAAATTTCCTCAATCGATTTCGACCTCAATGTGTAACAATATAAGGTTTATAATCGAATGAAGAAATTTGACAGTTTTGTATAGCTTGATGTGTCCGCGACTGTACATCCTCGTAGTACCATATACTCACAACTTGACGTTTCGACTGCGTTACAACGGTCGTGGTCACAAGCGGACTGGAGGTGCACGGCGTCATCGTCTGCTACGCATGACTTGTGAATCTTCCGATACCCTCTCATTTTCGTTATTTACACTGCCACTAAATAAAATGTCAGTGAGGTCCCCCTGACACACTACGTTTTTATAGATTAAGTTTCTGCATTAGTCACTTTTCGGGCAAAGCCGGCTTTCTTGCAAGCAAAGCAACGGGAGTCAGGAATCTGCTTGTCTTGCTGTAGGTCAAAACCACTCAACACTTGTGATCAGATCGGGACATTCCATAAATAAACTGCCCTGGATGAATGAAATGACCTGAATGAATGAACTGAATGGGCGCTGTTAGCAAAGAGTCGTGGCAGAAGATAAAGTGGTTCTAATTTTTGTATGCAATATGACACCTTTCGTTATGACACGCCGTGTGGTCTCGGCAGAGTAGAATAGGCCACCCTCACTCTTACCGAGATGTCGTAAAAGGCGACTAAGGTAAAGCTGCTGGCATGATCATCAGCACCCAGAGAAGGAAAACTCTGCATTTACATCAAAACCCTCGCCGTCTACCAAGCGTGGTGAGTATGGCAATTACCCCTCATGTGATTGAGGGAGGCCCGTGCCCCAGCAGTGGGGACTTAAATGGGTTGATGATGATGATGACACCTTTAACACGAGTCTTTAGCTCGAGTACTGTACGAAATTCCTTTTAAACCAACTATCCATTCTGAACAACCATAATATTATTTATTGATTAGGGATTTTACCGACACAATGTCTTTTTTAAATATTATAGCTTCAATTTGTTTTTTTGTTTAGTTATTATAGGTAATCCATATTATTCAATATGTTCTGTAGTGGTAAACTCAGCTTCTTTATTCATCTCTTTATCCAATCAAGCAGTAGATGAACCTGAAAGGATAAAAATATTTTCAAACTACTCTTAAAGTAATTTCTATTATACACTTAACGTTTAAACCGTCGATTTCATATATTCCCAGAAATCCATTTACAAAAGCGTAAAACTAAAATGATTTTTAATGGCGTTATTTTCTGAAAGAAACTTCAATTTTACACAACTTAAATGTTTTCCTCTGCAATAGGTACTTCAATACTAAGCGTGTAGTGGTTCACATCGATTCAAATAATGGGTTATTGGATATCCGTTAAACCAGTCTCAAGCTACCGGCACGGACCTCAATTTTATTGTTTTCTAAATTTAACTGCGTACTAAATCATTCGGTTCTGCGAAACGTCAACTCGAGAACACCTCTTATCCACAGATTACATTAATTTTATTTTAAATCTTTCTTAGAACAACTGATTAACAACCAAACTGACCCATCATCATTTCCCATAGAGCGTGATCTAGAAATCTTAACCAACTTGTTTCTTTCTGCATGTAATTAAATAGAAACAACAATAACGCCGCGGCGATATTAATAATGCGAAATAAAAACAAAAAAGTCTTTATTCAAAAATCGAACGGCGGGAACGAAACATCCATAGACAATAATGGAAAGGAACAAAGAAGTAAAAAAGCGGGAAGAAACCTGTCGACGCCATGTTGTGTGGCAGTCGGCCTTCACGCCTTGGCCGCTGAAGATTATCTTTCGAAAAAAGAACCGAACGGGAGACGTCGTTTTTGATCGACAAAGGACGTATGCGCGTGTTACTTACAGGGCATAATGATCTTTTGGTGGTAGCAATTAAGGATTGTGTTTGCTTGAGTCACGTCGCGGGTAATGGGTTTCTGTGCGCGGCCGGTGAAAGAGCCTCGTCACTGCGGCTGCGCCGTCGCTGATGACCTGTCAATTTCGTCGTGTACGCCGGTCGGCCGCTGAGAAAAAAGTGACATTAGAGTGGCCATCTATTATTTTGACTTTATGTGAGGAGATCGAGCTGAGATTGATCGTGTTTGGCTCGGCCCTTTTAATTACAGCGCATTCAGTTGAATAGCTTTGTGTAGTCTACTGTTCGGTAGGTTGTTGGTGTTTTATGTATGCTGTTTACGTATGTATTGATGTCGAGGTTTTGGTGTAGTTTTGTGACAAACTTTTGAAAACTTTTGGTCCATTTCATTTCGGATTGAGTAAAATCAGTGTTGTACTTTATTGTACTATTCGCTGTTGTACCATAGACACTTTTATTTTTGTATTGATAATTTTGTTTGTGTGACTTAGGGATCTAGAAGAGAAGAGCGTACTCCTTTTTAAAAAGGCCGGCAACACATCAGCGATCTGCCTGATTTCGCGGATGATTACTTTCCATCAGGTGACTCGCTTGCTCGTTGGTCGCCTCTTCCATGAAAAATAATATAGATCTATCTATCTGTTATTTTGGCAGGTACCTTCGATAAATATCACAACATCGGTAATTTTTTAACTTATTTTAATGGTTTTTCTATTTTTAGTTTTTTTTATTAATGTAATAAACCATAGATATCAAAACCGACAGTTAGGTACTGTCGGTTTTGATATCTGTAGTTTATTAAATTAATTATTATTTATTTAAAGAACTGTTTTTTTACCAAGTATCTACTTACTACCATAGACATGGGACCCTAAACAGACTGAGTATTTTCATAGAAAGCTATACTTGAAAACCGCGAAGTGACGTGCCGGGTGACGTTCTTTCTCTACCGCACCCGTATAGAGATGCATTAAAGCTGCGTCAGGGCCTGTTGGATCTCTTTCACTCTCTGTGACGTCTTTTCCGTGACATTGGCACATTCCGATTAAAGAGCGTATTTTCTCGTTCCATACTTAGTACTTCTACAGACTAGGTAGTAAGCATGGAGTGGATGGATGTAATCATAACATTGGAAGAGACCTCAAATATGCATGACACAGGAAAAGTTTTTCATCTAATGTCATTTTAAATGTCAATAATATTTTTTATCTCTTGTGACTTGACATGAATCGCGTGCTAGGTAATCTAGATACTCTATGGCTAGGTTTTTAGCTCATCAATCAACATTTTATATCAATGGTAGTGAAGATAGATGAATGATGGCAAATATGAGTAGGCGGTAAGTATATTAGCATCAGCCGTACAAATATGTACACAATGTAAACCTTATTTCACTATAAATAAGACTTTTGTTCCAACAATTATTTGGTTGCTGTTTATATCCTTGTAACTCTCGTAAAAGGAGTCAAGAATGTTTTTTTTAAATGGAGCATAAGTGCTATGTTAAAATAAAAATACTTTCGGATCTAGTAAGTACCTACTGCCGATACTAATTTTTAAATATGTGGACAATAGGCACTTGGCATTGACGTCTGTCAGTTTAGCCCAAACAAATAATTAACACGGAGTAAAGAGGATATTGATACATTATTCAAAACTTAATAAATTAGATATGTATCTACTGACCTACTTTTTGATGTAGATATAATTTGTAACTAATTAATCAAGAGGACATAAAGATAAATTTTATTCAAAATGTATCTTAAGTTTTTCTTATGTAAGTATCTTAAATAAGAAATCCCGTGTCATGTATTAGAATTGTTTATATTGACTTTGCTTATGAAAGTAGAAGTAAAGTATCATCCTATAACTGTCCCAATGCAGGGCAAAGGCCTCCATCATAGAAATCAAGTCATCGCTACTATGATGGGGTTAGGCTTAATCACCAAGCTTGCCAAATGCGGATCGGTGATCGCAAACCCGAGCTTGTTCGAAAAATTTGAAATACACTTTTTGCTCGACCCAGGAATCGAACCCAGGACCCCGAGATCACGGCCCGGTTCCTAAAACTCCTAGACCAACAGGGCGTCAAGTTGCTTATTGTTAAGGTGACGGGCAGGGCACACTAGCGACGCCAATCGAATTTTAATTTTTAGCTACTAAACCGGATCTATTTTAAACAATTTCGGGGTTACGACCCCTCGGCAAACATGTATACTATTTATTAAATAACCATGCACAAATGTTGGGTCCACTGCGTACGCGAAAAATTGATTACCGCCAAAAGCGGCCACTTTTAGCGTGGATAAATTTTTCGCGTACAAAAGCTTACCCAACATTTGTGCATGGTTATTTAATAAATAGTATAAGTGTTGGCCGAGAGGTTGTAACCGAAATTGTTTAAAATAGATCTGGTTTAGTAGCTAAAAATTAAAATCGATTGGCGTCGCTAGTGCGCCCTACTCGTCACCTTAAAAATATGTAAGTTGCCTATGAGTTGTGATTTATTAATTATAGATTAATGCGTAGACAGATTCGACTAGTTCTACAGAATTGATAGTAGTTAACATAGGTAATATAAATAAATAAATAATTTCACAATATCACATACATTGATCTGACTCCGAGATAGGTAGCTCAAGCACCTGTGTTACGGATATCAGAATCAACAGCGGAATTACAAATATATACATATAATACTTTTCTTTTGTAAATACATACTTATAATACATAGGAAAACCTAGACCAATACAAACAGACATGTTCATGCACACAAATGTTTGTACTGTGCGGGGATCGAACCCGCAACCCTTGGACCAAAGGCAGCGTTCACTACCACTGTTCCAAACGGGTCGTCAAAAATATATGTACCAACTTTAGTAGAAGATTATTATCATTATGCATATTTCTTCGTTATACGTGGGTCTAGGCTTTGACCCATTTCCAGCACTGTTTACTGCCACAGAGTACATAATTCTACGGCCTATCGCATGTTCTGATTAATATGTATTTTGATTAGGTTTGCTAACGACGTTCAGTATAAAGCACTAAATAAACATGATTGATTGACTTTTGTAGTTTACATTATATAGGCATGTTTATTCATGTAGTACTTATTGCTAGCTTTTTATCAATATTATGCTTATATTCAAAAAGAAAAAATGTTGAATAGTAGGCATTCTAAAATACTTATTTTTTAGGGTTCGCATTCTCAAACAGCCGGGAATGTGTCTGCACTCCTGGTGGTGGTTGGTAAAGCGAATATGATTAGCAAGCTATTTCACCTGACTGTCCGTGATCGCAATCAACACTTTTGAACAGTGATTTGGCATTTTAGACCACTGAGCTCGTGGCTCCAAACGCAAAACGGCGCATCTGTTTAACTCTCTAGTTCTCTTTTTATTTGTAAATATAGTAGTATCATCTAAACTTTCCTGAGAAGCTTCAAGAAGTCGTCTGCGCAAACCAACTCTATGGATTTTTTCTCCGGTTGTCTTTTCGATTCGCGCCGGTTTGCGTGGCGCATGCGCTCGCGCGTCGCCCGAGCCGCGGGTTCTAACGCAGAGCAGACCAGTGAGCCCGAAGCAGATTCATCATCATCATTACTAGCGTTCGCCAGCGGCTTTAATCGTGTGGAACTCGGATTGCCATGAGTAGCCTATGTCACTTTCTATCCCTTTAACTAAAAAAATCACGTGAATCCGTCGCTACTTGTTTTGCCGTGACAGATGGACAAACAGGCAGATGCAAACACTTTCACATGTATAATTAATATGAACTGTATCAGCGTGATACTCCGGTTATAGCTGAAGCTGTCGCTTTGAAGCTTTGAATACGCTTGGACCATGATCTAGAACTAACTGTGTCCGATAATTACAATGAAGCGACTGCCATCTGATCTTAAACATGATCTTAAAAGCGTGTAGATATCCTCACGATGCTTTTTCTCACTACCGCAATAATGGCACAATCATCACTTGAAATGAAAGGTGGATCCTATTTCCGCACTTAAACTCTATTTTGGTCAATTAGACGTTGTGTTTTAATATGACATCATCGCCGGCAGATCATCATCACCAGCAGAGTAGAATAGGCCACCCTCACTCTTACCGAGGTGTCGTAAAAGGTGACTAAGGTAAAGCTGCTGGCATGATCATCAGCACCCAGAGAAGGAAAACTCTGCATTTATATCAAAACCCTCGCCAACCCGTCTGCCAAGCGTGGTGAGTATGGCAATTACCCCTCATGTGATTGAGGGAGGCCCGTGCCCCAGCAGTGGGGACTTAAATGGGCTGACGATGACGATTGATCACATCATCATCCTCCTCCTGCCCTGTTTTCAGATTATGTAGAGTCGGTGCTTTTGCATTCCTCATCTATAGTCACCTATCATTCGTCATCCAATCATTAACCTTCTTTTCAATAGCCATATGCACTTTGTTTTATCATTAGCCTTCTTCTTAAGTTTAGTTGAAGATGGCGACAGTGATGAGGTTGTCATCTCCATTGTTTCCTGAGCTGATTTATGTCTCATTTATTTATTTATATAATTAAACGGGGAGAACCCAATTACATAATTATGAAATACAAATACTTAACAGCTATTATACACTCATGTCACACTGACCACTTTTTCTTGCTCCATTCTTAAGTTCAGTTGGAGATCTCTCACTGCCACCTCCTGCGCTATGTCTTGCGCCCGCGCCGCCTCATTGTGCGATTCCGTACGGCGTCATTAGCGTCAAGTACGTTATTATGTGACAACTTGTTCTCGCCATTCGTTTTGTTTATTTGCAAATTGTTCACTTTTTGCTGGGATTAGTCCCAGTCAATTTGTTTCTCGGAATGTTGCCGTAACGTGTTTGAGATTTGCGAATTTTGTAAATAATCGTTGGTTGTAATGGTTGCTGATTCACGTAGATGTGGCCATGCCCTACATTTTGTATCTTCTTATAGTATTACTATTCTGTGTTGTATGTATTCTTATTACATTACTGATTATGTGGTAGGTATTATCGTCATCATCCTCCAACCGATTACGGCTACTACGGCGGCCAATCTCAACGATTCAGCCACGGATATATTATAGTGCTCAAGTGTGTGCGCAAATACAAGTGCACTCTCTATTCCCTTACCCTCATATTCCGATGGGACACCAGGGTGAAACGACTGGAGAGGGCTCGGGCGCAGGACCAACGGCTTGACGTGCTTTCCGAGGCACGGGCACCGAAAACTTAGGTGCAAATTTTTGGCCCGACCCGGGGATCGAACCCGGGACCTCTTACGCAGTCGTCGTCGTGGGTCGCATCACGTAATAATGTACAAATCAAAGTATAAAATAAACAAGTGGTTTTCGAACTGGCTGCATAGAATTTATATTTGTTTATAACTTTTTAATCGACTTCAGAAAAAAGGAGGAGGTTCTCAATTCGACAGGTATACATTTTTTAAACTTCGAAATTTTTCCAGATAGGTACTTAGTTTGTTATCAAATTCCTTTCAAATCTTACGTAAAAACATAAAATCGTTTCACACATGTAGTGTACAGTGGCGGACAGGTCAAGCTATACAAAACTGTCAAATTTCCTCAATCGATTTCGAACTTCAATGTGTATAAATATAAGGCTTATAATCGAATGAAGAAATTTGTCAGTTTTGTATAGCTTGATGTGTCCGCCACTGTACAGTCAGCGTCAGATAAAGTTACCCCCCTGCAGTGGAAAAATAGCACTTGTGCTTCAGACATAAGGTACGGTCCAATGGTCAATATGTGTAACTCGACGTGACCGTGTGTACTGAAACCGAATAAGCTCTTCAAACTTTTAGGCATCTGTTTCCCTAGATGTAAACTGTAGAACCTTTTTCCCAATGCAATTCCAATCGCCATTCATTCATATATCTTCTGACATAGATGTATGAACAATAGATATTTTGCTTTAAATTACTCGAAACAATGCACTTTTTGATTCAAAAGGCGCTTCAAGTACCTACTAAAGACAAGTTTCGTAAGCGTACATTCAAAATTAATTTTGTCTGCACCATCTGAACAAATGCGTAAAGCATTTAGTGCAGTTAAAATTATTTATAGCAGAATTCTCTACAACAAACAACCTTAAGTAGGTCGTTTAAGTCAACATATAATATTATGAAGATACTTTATCTACATGTTGGGGTTAGTTTAGAGGTCTTTCGTTTCAGTTCATATTCTATTTTATTTCCATTTGGTATAAAAAGAAATATAGTGACAGCGTTTTTACGTGTGTAGGTATTTTAATGTTCATTAAGTGTTTTTTATTATTTTTTAATTTCGAACACTTTTTGATGACAAGTCTACTAGTGTAAAGGTTAGAAGTGTGTTTGATAAAAGGAAAACATTTAATTGTTTGTGATTAAATTAACCTATTTGCTATCAGATAAGCAAGCAAGTAGATGCTCCACCTAGTCTCAGTGCAACTTAAATGGTAGGTTTTTTATTAGTAGATATATAGTTGCTTTGCAAAACTATGTATATATATTATTATTATTGAGTTTCATTATTGACAATTCAGAGGTGGCTTGGAATGATCATACGTATTGTTTAATTCGTTTATTTAAAAAGTAACTCATACTATTACTACATTACAAACATTCTGCCAAATACACTATTAAAAACAATGTATGCAAGTCCTCTGGAGTGCAGTAGCAGTAGTCGCTTACCATCAGGCGAGCCGAACGCTTATTTGCCACCGGGCTAACAAGCGTGCGGTTCGCGATACGTGGTATAAAAAATCGGCTAGGTAGTTTAGGCAAAATCTTGGAACATACATACTTACATTACATGGACTGCTAAAATCATAACCCTTCCTTTTTGGCTTTATCTTAGTCGGGTAAAAAATCTACGATTGCAGTTTGTCGGCAGCACTGTACCTACGCTCTTAGTACTCATTATTATGCTATGCTTAAAGCCAATTTTAGATATGTATAGAGCTGCTATATATAGGCATAGAGCGAACTCTAAACACGAGGTCAAGCTCCTCCCAGCCGATAAAGAAACAAATATTTTCCTCGCCGCAATAAAGTGACATTGTAGAGACGGAGTAATGCATCAGTATCCCGATGTTAGTGCAAGTTGCGGGGTTATATCACCAATGCGAAAGCTCGGAGGCTATAGGGTTGCCAAGAAAATTATATCATCCTCCGATTTGACTAAGACGGCCGATTTTAACGATCAACTTTTTCGTCCCCCTTCGTGATGCGCACTGCCAGGGACACTCTGCGTCTGTTTTCCCGAATGACTACAACCTCAATTTTTTTAAAGCAGTGAATAGACTACTTCTGGATAAGCTCGCTCCAAGCCAAGAGCAAGCCCATTAACCGTGAAAAATAGTGCTTAACGAGGCTCGAGTGTACGCCGCCAATTTCCAGACTCTCTGGCTGACACTGAATTCTTTCCGAAAAACTCAAGTCCAAATTGTGGCCCGACCCGAAAGAACTCAAGCGCTGCCGCTTTAAAGTGCCCCACTAGCCACTACGCCTTTGATGCAGTCAAAAGAAATACAAGGCGTATCTGTGGACATTTACATCTCCTTAACCACGTGTTCTGCCAACCATTCCTGATTGAGAATGATGATGATGCGTATTTCCTAATGTCAATTAGGAAATACGCATAAAAAAATTAAGTTTCATTTAATTTCGGTCACGTGACTCGGTCATTTTGTATGAGGAATAAAAAAAAAATTCGACGAATTTCGAAAAGTCGTAGAACAAAATGTTGTTCGGAATGGTTGATAGGACTCGTCGGTATAAGAATGTAAATGTTCACAGATACACCCTTTAGGCCGTGCGCTGCGTTAAGCGGGTGCACGGCGCGGGCATCCGACGCGGGCATCCGTCGCGGGCATCCGCGTCGTGCTCCGTCGCGGACAAATAGCCCGTCGCGGGTATCCGCAACGACCTCCCGCTAAACGCAGCGCCGCCAGTACAATTTTAGACGTGCGGGTGTACAGTCGATTCATAATGGATTATTTGTTGATATACTACCTAGCCAAAAGACGACGTAGACAACAACGGCAGCCAATCAGCCCATATGTCCGGTCCAGATTGTTGTGTGGAGAATTTGTAACCAAGTTTACGCTATTAAGAGAAGATGAGAGGAGATTACAAGCACGGCGCGTGCGACACGGACGGATAACGCAGCGGCGCTCACTGATTTACTAGAAACATCTCCGCTCGCGTGCTCCGTCGCACGGACACGCGAGCGTACCCGCGTCGCCCGCGCCGCGTGTGACGGGCGTTCCGCCTTACGCAGCGCTGCTCTATGAATTTACATGAAACATCACGCCGCGCGGGTGCCCGCGCCGTGCACCCGCTTAACGCAGCGCACGGCCTTACATTCAAGATGTAGCGGAGTGTAGCAGCCCTGAGTTGTGGGAGTGGGTGCGCGTGACCGCGGATCGTGACCCGCGCAGATTGCGCGCGCAGCTCGTGCGTGCGCAGTGGCCGTGTTTATTTATTTCCACGTCCCGTACATTTTATATACATGGGACCAAACCTGTACACCATGGTGCTATCTGTTTGTCAGGCGGGACTTGACAAAAGAAGAAAGAAGCACAGTTCTTTGTATCTCAGGCCCAATTATTATAATGTCGTTCTGGAACGAGATCATCAAATATGGTTTTAATTTTGCAAGACAAACGAAATCATATCTACCAGATTCCACTATCAAAGCTGCCGCTTTGGAGCCCGGGGTATGCTTGGACCATGATCTACGATTTGGTGAATCTGGTGTTATTAAAACTTAAAATCTATAATACCCTAGGTAAATATAGTTTCTAATTCTGAGTGTAAATTGGGAAGGAGACGAATTAAGATAAATCAAGATTAACTTATAGCTAATGTTATTGATAAATTCATAGTCAGAGTAAGTACCAAACTAGGCCACAAGTATGCCGTTGAAGCTTGTTACTATACTCCTTTGGCTTTATCATGATATATGTGACAGCAGGACAGAGTTATACGTGAGTCACACGTTAGAAAGAGACTGACGTGAAAAATGTATAGATTTTGACATCTGTCACCCATATCATGCTAAAGCGAAAGAAGTATAGAGTAGAAGAAAAATCTGAAAGACGCTCATTTCATTTCGCAAAGGTCTTCAGACCCAGCCGTACGAAAAAAGCCAGTAAAATCTCAGAGCCAACTCTAGAGCTAATGGAGGAAAGGCGGAAAATGGTTCTGCAAACCTCTGATGAAGCTCGTCAACGACGGCAGCTCAGCAAGCGCATCTCCAAGTACCGTAGCCTATAGTTGGTTGTAATTACAGATGAATCAATTTCATATCTGACGCAAATGGCAATCCCAAAAAAGTCTAGGCAATTTTAAACTAAAAAAGTACTCGCATCAGTAACCGTTACAACCAATCCCATGGACCAACCGTAAACAAAGTGAGAAATTGAAAATTTATTCGACTCAAGACCATGGCGTTTCGGGTCAAATGATTCACTTCGCATAAGAGTGATTTAACAGCGATTATTCACAGCTAACCGATGATGGGTGGCCGCCTTAGGAATGGTAGAAGATATTTTTTGGCTTCTGTGAGAGAAAGATATAATTGCAGCTCTTCAACCGACCTGAAGGTCAAGCATAAACTTTTCGAAGAATCGTAGTGTATGCATATTCTTTTCCTCAACCCCAAGTTTGTCTGGAAGAGATCGCTGTTAGCGATAAGACCGCCTACTTTGTACTAATATAATACCAGAGACTAAGATCTGTAAACTTTTTAGCAATAAAGTGTATCTTTTTTTTTAATAAATAATTCACAACATCACATACATTGATCTGACTCCGCGATAGGTAGCTCAAGCACCTGTGTTACGGATATCAGAACCAACAGCGTAATTACAAATGTATATACATATAATACTTTTCTTTTGTAAATACATACTTATAACAAATTATAAATAAAACCCAAACCAATACAAACAAGCAAAGAAAACAAATGTTTGTACTAGTGAGGGGATCGAACCCGCAACCCTTGGACCAAAGTCAGCATTCACTACCACTGTTCCAAACGGGTCGTCAAAGTATCTATCTATCTATTGTAAGCTTTTTGTATGAAAACTGAAGAGCTTTCTCATCGTACGTAAGCATCTTCTCATTCACTCTCTCACTTCGAATTAAAAGGTGACAAAAATTTGCGTGGGTACGCTACGAATTCCTTGAATGTTAGTGCTAACTACTGTTGTAATTGGGTTGCTAGAAGGCGATAGCTGATCTCTCGAGTAGGTACGAGTACCGACTTTGTCGCCGCTCAACTCTTAACATGAAGTTAACAGACTATAACCTACTTACGGAACAAATTACGTCTTCACTGGTGATTAGGCTATGATTGCTTAGAGTTAGTTCTACAAAAGGCAAAGGTTATATAGGTACTAAACGCAAACTGTCGTGGCAATCGGTGACATAAGATCTATTCTCTGACTCACGTCGGCCGCGTACATCACTCACGTATACGAATGTACCAGCTTACGTATGTCAATCTGCGCCCATCATCAACGTAAGAGTACGGCCCATAGAATACAGGGTAGGTATACTTAGAGCTGCTGTCCACAGAGCGTAGCTTCATAGACGCGTACCTATTCGTTAGTATACTGAAGCGTGCACTACCGGCTGTATATAAAAACGAATAGGTAAGCGTATGAAGATACGCTCCGTGGACAGTAAGACTAATTCGTACCTATGCGCGATTGACCGTCAATGTAGCAGCAGGACTTAGGCCCACGATTCAAGTCAAGTCAGGCCAGCGTTTAATATAGCATTCTTGTTATCTTCGACCCTCTTCTAATAACCTGTGTCTGACCACTGCTGGGCGTAGGCCTCCTTCATGTATGCGCTTAAGGTAACTGGGGATTCATGTCAAGAAACTCCCAATGTCAACCCGGAATATGGAAATTGATGGTCTCGAAACTCCAGCGAATTGGAACTACTCAGCGCGTAAGTAAAGGGTTTAAACGTTAATGTTAAAAAATATTCAGAAAACTTTAAATAAAAATACAATACCTAGTTAAGAAAGCCGGCAGCGCACTTATGACTCCACAAGTAGGTATTGTGGGTGAGATACGTCTGCATAACTGCCTCGCGTCATATAAACCATGAGAGCTAAACCAGTATGATATAGGTAATCAGAGATCTTTAAGTTTCCTTTTACTTTGCATCAACATTCACAAGAGCTAATGGAATCTGCACAATTTACGGTCCAACACTAAATCAACCTCCATTCAAAGACTAGAGCATTTGTCCACGTCAGCTCCTACAAAATCTACAGGGTAGCAAACGCTACTTGCAAACAAATTCAATAACTGTAAAAATGATTAACACCCAAAGGTCATACCGGCACCTCCAGCGTACATATAGCTTCCTAATTTAACTCCCACAACAGAAGAAAGCGATAAATTACGGTTGCAGCACTCGAGAGAGCAATATGTCTGCGTCTGTGCCGCCATTAGAGACGCCATGTTGATCTAACAGATTCTAACAATGCGCGTGCGCGTCGAGCGGAAAAAAGATGACGCGCTCATTTGTTTTCATAAATCAAGATCACGTTCGTTATCCTTAATGTCCTTGATTAGCATTATTGATTCTAAATACAAATTGGTGTTGATTGTTTGTTTATACCTCGGCGATGGTCACATCAGATATCGTAACTGAGGGGCAATTCTCGTAAACTCGCTATTGTCATCCAAATTAGAGATTTATATGGACGAATGTATGAAATTCGACTTCAATGTCGAGTGCTCGAGAATAGGCCCCCAGACTATCCCGATAAGTTCCTTATTATTTTAAGTAATGAAACAGAATCTATTGAGATAGATGGTTGACAGAGTCGACAATCGGTAATGAAGAAAATGCCTTTTTGCAAGAGATTGAAGGCATCGATCTTTTTCATTTTTGCTGAGCTGCTCCCTGTGGATTGAGAAGTTGTTGGATGACTACTAGCAAAGTGACAGGACTTTAGGGAACTTGTCCTAAAAAGGAGGTGATTAAAGCATTTATGGCGCAGTGGCTCCGGTCCCGAAATCTTTAATTTAGAAAGGCTTGTATTTAACGTTCCCTCAAAATGAATAAATTGGTAACCCAACCTAACCCTTTTGCACATCAAAAAATTCTATGCAAGTAGGTAATTTTTAAAGGGTTGGTTTAATATATTTCATTTAGAAAACGAATTTGTACATCTCAGAATAAAGATGCAATTACCAGTACTAAATTTGAACCATCACTTTTCATTTAAATTGTAAAAGTCTACGGAAAAGATGTAAATAATTTACAAAAATATATTTTTTATCTCAGAATAAGGATGCTATTACTTACCACTACTGAATTTGAACTATCACTTTTGATTTAAATTGGAAAAGTCCACGGAAAAATTGGAGAACATTACAAAATAGCGATGCAAATCTTTCCAAAGTATTTTGACTGCTACTCGTACATTATACAATCTTCTCTCCTTCACATAACATGGAAAACGTAAAAAACAGACTACAACCTAAAGTCATTAGTCATCCCGGCGAAGGCGCCGCGAATCAAGACGGGACAAAAACGCGAGTCATGCTCGTAAGCGCTTTAATTGTACTCGGAGAATACGGGTAACCCTCCCACCGCTACCTGGGGAAGTCACGACGGCTTTTGGTCAGGTCGACCGGCTTACCGTGACCTCCCAGTGATGTAGGTATAGCTATTAGAACAGCGCACACGCTACTTTTAGCATTGGCGATTTAGCCGCTTCTTAAAGCTACCACACACTCCACACCGGATACTTTAAAACGTTAAACGCACCGGTTAAGTCTAGTGTTACTGACCGAGCAGGGGAAGCGCGATTTCTTTACTACGCCCGAACGCAAGACCAAATTGCCTATCGCCGATGCTTAAGCATGTGTACAGCACACCCTTAGGTCAAATTCGACAGACAGAAAAGTAGAGATACGGATATCATCTAATTGCTACCTTGGGAAATCATGACGGCCAGCTCGACCAGTATATTATGACCTCTCAGTGAAGTAGCTACTAGGTCAAAAAGGACAGAAAATGTATTACTATGCCACAAGGTAATGAGAAAATAGGGATCACCCTACTGCTACCTGGGAAAATAACGACGTGACGGTTCAACCAGTTTTCCTTGACCTCTCAAGTCCCTAGCTCCTTCTGTAATCAAGAAAAGATGAATTAAAGTTAGGGGTCAAGTTAAAGTGGTCTGTGATAATTTTTGGCATATGTGTTTGACGGCTGACGGATATGGATTTGGAGAAATAAGATTGAGGGTTCCTTATAACTTGTTTTAGGGCACCTTCTATACCTTATCTATAATGTATTTGTTTTGAATAAAGTGACTCATAAATAAACAATGAGAGCAAAAGTAGTCAGTAGTCCATTGTCTTAATCAGAAAAGAAAGGTTGTTAATTATAACAAGATATTAATCTTGAAAAACAAAACAATTCAACATATACTCGAAATCAACACCTTAATCTATACAGACAAAGATCCATCCAGATACATAAAGAACGTTTAATTATCTCAACCAGAGAGGCCAGACATAACATCTCTGTCGAAAAATACGCGGACATTTCCCACAGTTCGGGTGTGGAAATGACATTTTAAAAACCGAAGCCTATACACAAACTTATAGCGAGTTTTGCACGCACGCTCCCTGCGCTACGTCGATAAAAGAAGGCGGGGCAGTCGCTCCCCGTCCGCCAATCAGACGACCGCGACCCATGCGTGCGCGTTCCGCTATCTCACGTGCCTGACAGCGTGTGAGCGAGACAAATGCCCACCAGTATATAGGCGTAACTATAAAGCCGGTAGCCGGCACCACAAAAGACTTCTCCCATATCTTTTATGTTCTTAGATTCTTATCTCGCGGATTCTTATTTTACATTCGAGATGGTGGTCTGGAATTAACGGTCGGCCCATAAACACGCCATAACAAACTTTAATGTGCCCGTAATACGAAATAATCTCGGTTTTTATAGCGTTAATAGGTTGTTATAGATTTGGAGATAGGACCCTAATTTTTGGGTGAAAAATTTATTCATGAACATCACTGATTGAATTGTTAATAGCTCTTAATTGTTGATTATCATGAATCTAACGTATTCTAATTCTTTAATGTGTAAGATTTTTACTTGTGATTTCAAAAAGACATCATAATCTTTGGATCTTAATTATTTTTCAAAAATGTTGGCTGGTATTTTCCTTTTTTTCTGTTACAACTTTGTTTTGGTTTATGCAGGGACACGTCAAATGTACCTATACCTAGGTATAAATCTGTCAAATTCTTTCTCTAGTTTGGTTCCATATCTTTTTTTATAGTGACACAGTATATTGGCTCTCTTCAGCCTGATGGTAAGCAAGAGAAGAGCCCGTTACAATTACAACGGAAGCGATGTCAAGGCATTACCTCCGTTGGCACTGCCATACCGGCTCGCGAGATGCTTCTTCACGCTTCGTTTGAAGGAATCCATATTGTAGGAAGGAGGAAATACATGCGCCGGCAACGAGTTCCATTTCTTGATGGTGCGACAGAAATTGGAATTGCTAAATTGTTTAGTCCGAGAAATTTTGACAAATTTGAGCGACCCTTTGTGTGGTTGTCTTAACCTTGATGTAAAATTGCCTAAATATTTTTACCTCTATGTCCAAAAGTTTTTCTTTCTTTACCTTAGTAACATCCAAGCGAAACTTCATCATTAACAAATATACTAATTAAAGGTTGATTAAAAACATAATTGATGCTTTAAACTAAAATTAACTTAAACTTAAATTAAACCATCATCGTCATTAAACCTTTCTTACGGTTTTGCAACTAAGCGATACAAAACGTTATCAAAATTTGTTTCACATTCCTCTATTTTTTTTTATGTGATAGGTGGCTGACGAGAAGATGAATCATCTGATGGTAAGCGATTGCTGCTGCCCTTATGCCAACCCTTAAACCCCCCCACTCCCCCGGAACGCAGCGAAACACAGCACAGTGCTTCGTCACGTCGGTTTTCTGTGAGGCCTTATTCATTTTTATTCATTTCTCGACTATCACGTATGTAGCTGAAATGTAGGCACAAATATAAGCCTGTTGTAATCAAGATGTAATCAATTTCATTTACACATTTTATGCAAGCGTTTCGACTTTGCCAAATTTTTATTGATGACTTTGAATAACATGATGATGAATTTCAATCAATAACAAAACTTACCTCTACCTTGAGCAAGTATCTAATTACACTTTGATTATTAATTACAGTACATCACAGTCAGAACGCCAAATTCCATCCACATCACCTGGATGGATTTATATCGACTACAGTGCGTTTCTCACGTCATTTCCTACCACGCACAGTAAAACTGTGGAACCAGCTGTCATCCGTGGTGTTTCCGAACAGATACGACTTGGTGACCTTATATGTGATACCTCAGGTGTTGCAGATGTCCATGGGCGGCGGTGATCACTTTCTATCAGGTGTGCCGTCCTGCTCGTTTGTCCGCTATAATGTAAAAAAAAACAGTAGGTAAATTTAATTACAAAACTATAGATAAGAGGCAATGTCATTCAGTAGGTTGGTTAGAAGGTATTTCTGTTATATTGCTTTTTAATTGTCTTTATTGCTTGTAACGTTTAGGCTTCTATTTAGGTATAGGGGTATATTTATGGCCGTTTTTATTTAAAACGCAAACTTTTTTGTTGTTATTTATATGTTAAGCTATTTGTGTATTTAACTATAAATTATGTTTGAAACTCCTTTTGTTTTCCTTGTGTTTATCTCCCATCAATAGTTTATACTCATTCTTTTTTTCAGCTATTTTAATATTTGTATAGCATGACTGCCTATACCAATCTATATCGAATAAGATTAATTAAATACACGCTTGTGCATACGGGTTGCAGAGGATATCAAATGCGCTGTGTTCACACGTCAGTGGCTGAGATCGAAAAGCTTTAAAGTCGCACCTTTGTACTCACTGGTCAGGTCTATGGCGGGGCTAATTCATACTCTGCCCGTTACACACCTATTAAAAAAAGTTTATGATTGGTCTTCTATTTCTTTTTAATATTGTTTGCAGGAATGAAGTCCACATTCTCTTTATACGTCAAGATTTACCATGAATAAGATTAATTCGTTTAAGCCGTGTGGTCCCGCATTAAATAGGCCACGCTACATCTTACCGAGGTGTCGTAAAAGGTGCGATTAAGGTAAAGCTAGGGCATGACTGAGCACCCGGAGAAGGAAAACTCTGCATTTAATCAAGGTAGCTCGCCACCCATTTGTGAGTACGGAATGTACCCTCATGGTGTCTTGAGGGAGGCATGCCCTAGCAGTGGGATTAACTGGTCTTTGCACATAAGTTATTTGATCTGATTAAATATTTTATTCGTACATTAGAGTCACACATTTCTTTACAGTCTACACACATGATAACGAATAATACCTGTCGCAGCCAAACAAAGGAGATACACAGCGTGTGTGAAAGAGAGGAAATCTCCGATTTGATCGTAACATGTGCTTTACATTAGGCCCTCAGGTCCATACATACATTTTTAGATTGCCTATTAGGTATACTTTTAATCACCTACTACAAATCTAATACTTGTCCGTGGCAGAGCCATGCTTTGGCACCAATGGGCCGGATCGACTGGAGTGATACTACACTCACAGAAAACTTACGTGAAGCAGCACTGTGCTGTGTTTCGCTGCGTGAGTGAGGGTACCGGAGGTACAATCTGGGGGAAATGGGGGATTAATGGTTTGCAGCGCACTTGTGACTCACTGTTGTCGTGGGTGTCTATGGGCGGCGGCAATCGCTTACCATTAGGCGATCCGTCTGCTCGTCTGCCACCTCTCATATATATAAAAAAAAACTTAAACTATTTATTAAATAACCATGCACAAGTGATGGGTTCAACGCGTACGCGAAAAATTGATTCACGCCAAAAGGGGCCACTTTTAGCGTGAATCAATTTTTCGCGTACAAAAACGGACCCAACATTTGATGCATGGTATTTAATAAATGGTATAAGTGTTTGCCGAGAGGTTGTAACCGAAATAGCTTAAAATAAATCCGGTTTAGTAGATAATAATTAAAATCGATTGGCGTCGCTAGGGTGCCCTACCCGTCCCCTTAATGTACACTCAAACGTCGAAAACAGGTAGCTTAATTTAAAGCCGTCCCGTTACGAACGAGAATATACCTGTCGCAGCCAAACAAAGGAGACACACAGCGTGTGTGAAAGAGAGGAAATCTCCGATTTGATCGTAACATGTGCTTTAAATTAGGCCCTCAGGTCCATACATACATTTTTACATTGCCTATTAGGTATACTTTTAATCACCTACTACAAATCTAATACTTGTCCGTGGCAGAGCCATGCTTTGGCACCAATGGGCCGGATCGACTGGAGTGATACTACACTCACAGAAAACTTACGTGAAGCAGCACTGTGCTGTGTTTCGCTGCGTGAGTGAGGGTACCGGAGGTACAATCTGGGGGAAATGGGGGATTAATGGTTTGCAGCGCACTTGTGTTTCCACTGGTGTCGTGGGTGTCTATGGGCGGCGGCAATCGCTTACCATTAGGCGATCCGTCTGCTCGTCTGCCACCCATCACATAAAAAAAATGTATCTAGTAGGTATCTATGTAATACAGGGAGGGTATTTTAGACCCTTCTTTTTCCGATTAATTGCTGGTTTCATTGATTTTTTTTTATTAATTTGAAGGAAAGATACATTTTAGCTTCAAAAATTTAAAAACATTGACTTTGCCAAAATAGTCGGGTTTTCAGTTGATTCCACAGATCAATTATGTTGAATTGTTGATGCCAAGAATTTGTTGACTTGCAAGCATTCTTTTCCTATACTGAAATACCCATCATCATCATCGTCAGCCCATTTAGTCCCCACTGCTGGGGCACGGGCCTCCCTCAATCACATGAGGGGTAATTGCCATACTCACCACGCTTCGCAGACGGGTTGGCGAGGGTTTTGATATAAATGCAGAGTTTTCCTTCTCTGGGTGCTGATGATCATGCCAGCAGCTTTACCTTAGTCCGCCTCTTACGACACCTCGGTAAGAGTGAGGGTGGCCTATTCTACTCTGCCGGAGACCACACGGCAAATGAAATACCCAATTATAACAAAATGTAGGTATAAGGAGTATTCGTATTTACATCTGCGAATATTTGCTTTCGCTTACGTTATTGCTATATCTACCCCGGTAAAATTTCCATAAAATTCAGACATCTATTACGTCAATAGATACAAGGATGTGTAAAAAATGAATGAATAATACTAATTTAACAATTAGAATAGTTATTTACGAGACTTCTTACTATGTACCTTATTTTTGAGTTTCCGATATTTCGGCACTGTTGCAAGCGCCATGGTCACGGAGTAACTGAAGTTTTTGCGGTTAAGATGTTACTGGCAGACAAAACTGAATAAATTATTAAATAATAATAGTAAATAACTATTCTAATGTTAGTGACCATGAAAGTTAAAAATAATTTAACATTGTATACCATTAAGAAAAAATGAGATTTTATCGATGGGCTACTTTTAAGGTTAAACTGTTTCATGTTACTTTGAACGAAATATCATATCAGGAAAAGCTAAGGGCCGATTTTTTATTCCTTAGTTACCTTTTGGTTAAATTAACTATAGTTAACTGTCTAACCAATAGTCTTTTTTTTATATATATAATGGCTGCTACTGTGTAATTAATAGTCAAAGTAACAGCATCAAAGAGAAGTGACAGCGTCAAAGTGACGTAATTCCTTGTAAAATAACTATTGCTTAAGCTAACTATTTTAAAAAACCCATTTTAACGATATTTTTGACCATTGGTAACTTTTTTAAACCAAAATCTCAGTATCAGTCTCTGCTCGTCTGTCACCTATCACATAAAAAAACCTACGGATCAAAAAATCGACCCTAAGTGAAGTATTCGACGGTACCGTCACTGTTAAAAGGGTAATTAGCGAGAATATTTTGTGATAGATGACGAAATGCAATCACATATGTCAGAAAAATGTACAAGTAAATTTTTCTGCACACGGACTGACTGACTTACCAGTTATTCAAACGCGGTGCAGCAAATCAGCGATACAGTCGCAAATCGTTTACGTTCACACACACGTACAGCGATATAATCGCGATGCACTAACGATTAGGTAGCCTGTGTAGCATCGTGAAGGTATAGATGTGAAGGTGACGTAGGATCGATACATACCTACGTAACGACGCAAGAAATCGTGCAACAATCGAATTTGCACATAGTGCATTTATCACGTATCAAAACGTAGGTAATCTTATCAGATAACCTCCAAAAATTATCCTAAAAGAGTTTTTAATAACTTCAACATTATAGGTACCCTAGACTTAAGTGTGGGTACCAGAATTTCAATTTTCTCGTAACAGACGATCCCTACTTGTCACCGAGCACACGCCCCATTCGAAAATCAATTTTAAACCGCCCCCCGAATAAACGGCCTTCTTTGTCCGACAAACGGGCCTAATCGAATTCCGTTGGAAAACGGCTTTATTGTCGTTGAATTTCAAACGTAGAACGCGCCCTTTGATGCGGGGAAATTCAAAAATTTGCGGCTTCTCTTTTTGAGATTGGAACGTGTGTAAGTAGCACAAACGATTGTTACTCCTACGTCTTTACTTTAAATGGCTGTTTGGAACTTTATGTAATTCCGAATTTCCAAACTTCCCCGAGTGTGTTGGGCGTAGGAGTACCTAGTTTTGGCTAATTTTCAGCCTGCAAGCTCAGTTTCTTCGCTTATCTTTGCAAATATTCTATCTAGTAAATAACACACTTAAAAATTTCATCTTTTGTTCAGGCGGGACTCGAACTCACACCTTCCACAATGTAAATAACACTGGATATTGTAAATATACCTACAATATTGATGAGACTATCGACAGCTCATGTCGAATCAAGCACTTACACATTTCGTCAGCTTAGTAGCGCGTTCAGTGGTCTAATTTGTGGAACATCCATCCAGATTGTGGTAGGTGTGGATTCGAGTCCCGCCTGAAAACGAGATGACATTTTTAAGAGTGTTATTTACTTAAGAATAAATTGCAAAATATTGCTATAAAAATATCAACTATATTATATCTTGTTCAAGTTTTAGTTTCTATAATAAAATTACCTAAGTACTTACTAGGTATTTTTAAAATACTTTAACGATATCTCATTTCGACATTGTCACATTTGACACTATTTAAATAAAAAAACAAAGACCACAATACATTTCATTTCAGTATTTTAATCGTCTTCTTTTCAAGTTGGCAAAGGTTTTATCAAAAATCCAGACCTCATTTCGAAACAGCCAAAATCTGTTCCAATTAGTGTACTGTTTAAAAGCCGTTGGAAAGAAATGTTAACGGAAACAGGCTGTATAAAACTAATTCACATATTTCCCCCAAATGACTTGCACTCGCCAAGCGCGAGTCACGGCGGAAAAAGTCGAGTCGATTAATATAAGTCAAGCTTCGGCTGTTCGGAGGTTATTACTGAAGTAATTCTGTGGCACGGAACACTTTTGTACTTTAGTGCAGTGAATCTCGGTTCTTTATGGACTTGATTGTACCTATATAATTTGCTATTTATCGTCTATCAATATTATTGTCTCCTAATTGATGTGCACAGTGCTTAATCGTCTTACCAGCCTTCAATTGCATTAGTACCTACTGCTAAAAACAAAGAAATCTAAATTTTTAACCAAAGTTTTGTTTACCCACAAAACATAGGGTGACAATCTCAAAGAAAAATTTCAAAATGAATGAAAATAACTACTGTTAATGCAAACAGGAGTAACATACGACCTGATGATCAAGAAATAAGCTTACTTCCTTCCTTCAAGAGCGGGCAACGCATCGGTGACGCCTCGAGTGTTGCAAATGTCCATGGACGGCAATGATCAGCTATAAGCATTTATTATAGTTTGCTCGTTGGTCCTCTATTCAAAAAAAAAAATAACACGACTTTTTTAAAATGTAGGTAGATTGATCGAAGTTTATACGCGAATATCTAAAGACTTATTTAACTCAGGATTGTCTAATAATGTATGTTGTACTGAGTTAACCGGTTCACCCATACCATGTGGCCCAACACCCCGAGGCTGTGCGGGCGAACGATGAACATCTGTCGAGATGATCCAAGGGTGCACACAGACGGAATGCAAACTGTAATTGAGACGAGAGGATAGTGTGTACTGGGGTTTGTTTTTGTTTTTCTTTGATCGTGTTTGCGAGTGAGATGTAAACAAGTACATGATATCATTAATTGTTTTAATTAAGTTTGGTGCTACTTACATACGTTCTAATTTCAAAACGAGAAGCCATACAATTATAAATAAGAAAAGGTTCGTTCTACGTTTGAAATCAAACGACAATAAAGTCGTTTTTAAACGGAATTTAATTAGGCACGTCAAAATGACTTCCAAATTATTTTTTTTCTTTTTAGTTAGTCGCCAAAGAGGCTGTAGACTTAAGGACCATTTTGACATTTTTAAAAACATCTCAGTTTGTTGTTTTCATCTTCCCTATTCAAAGGTTTTCATTTATTGACTCACCACAAGAGATACATTGTCAGTGAAGCGACTACACAACACTCTTAAAATAGTATCGGTGTTCGTACGTACAATTATGATTCCGTTGTTTTCATTTGTTAATTGATGACATAAATGGATGAAGGTGATGTGTCGGAAAATTCTAAATTCACATAGTCAAGTGAATATACCGTGCTATTTGTATAATAAAAACCTCGAGTTGGCGACCCTATCATCTAGATAGGTTTTATACCAAGTCCGAGTCCTCGAGGACCGCAAACACTCCGTGCCCCTGTGTTTGCACAGCGTAAACGGTTTCGGGCCCTACCTCCTGCTTTGAAAGATATCTCTCTTGTTAAAAATGCAGGCTTGTATGCAGATGTCGTGTAGATGGGAGATTAGTACGAAAAGTGCATTGTTATGTTTTAGTGGTATCAATGGTGGGATGTTTATCTTCATGGGTCCTTTGAATTAGGAGTGGAGTCGCAATGTGTGCTTTGGTGATAAAAAAGTTGAGTTTCAATAAAAGGTTAGATGTAGATTTTTACTTTATTGCGGTTTATAAATATCAGAGTGAACTTATTCGGAACGTAATCTTAGTTTATAATAAAATATGGACTTAAATGTTTGATACCTTGTGCTTATAGTGATAGAGCTCAAATTTGGACGGCGACTGAAGCGCGGTTATCAGGGGACTGCTTCTGTGGAGCGGACTCTATTTTCAAATTAGGACATTTACTCCCATATTAGCAAAGAAACTGGTTATCCAAACTTTCGTTTCGTCTTGAAATCTGCATCAAACTCGAATACGACACGAAATGTTGTCCATTCGCGGAACGCCCGAGAACGCTTAGTACCCTGCACGGACCCCTCAAGTGTTCTTCCCTCAGTGAAGCACGAGTAATTGTTTTTGTGGCTAATTCTCCTCCGACTCTTGGGGAGGCAGTGGAATTGCATTTTTATTTGGTTAAACCATCCGTGGGGTCGCGCGATTGCTTTTTCATAAGTCAATTTCGCCCTTTTTAAAGGGTTAATGGGTTTCCGATCGCATTTTCGCTTTACAAGTCTATTATTTTTTTTATTAAATAAAACTAACTATTTTTACCGGAACCTGAAGGGGTCTAAGAGAGTGGGTGTTTGACAGATACCTACTGATAATGATGATGCAACAAAAAAAAACGGATTATCAATTATTAATTCTATCTTTAGCCAAAGATTTCAGTCATTCTTATTTCAGTTTTGTATTGAAATGCTCGGCTACCATTTCAATGTCTTAATGAACCTTGTAGCGATGATTCTAATCAAATTAATAATAATAACATAATTTTTTTTGACTTCAAATATTAGTTATATCTATAACTAACTAAATGCTTCTTCAATTTGTATAGTTGAAAATATAATAATTGATTACACAACTCATAAATTAGATGTCAAGTTTAAGTTTGTTTGACACTTTTTAATCAGTTTTTACTTATAGTAAATTAGTAGAGGTATGTGTTTACCTCTACAAACCTTTCTATATACATTACACAAACAAACAAAACAATCATTTATTTGCATAAATATATTTGATACAGGTTAATGTCTTATGATTAGGAGACGTGCAAAAATAAATTCAAAATGAAATAAGCTGGCTATTCCTATTTAACCACTAGATAAAAGCCTAACCATCTCTTTCTTCCCCAGCGGACTCCCTCCTCGGCTCGGGCACGGACGAAGAGGAAGAAGACGAGGCGCGCGCGGCGAACAACTCGAGCAGTCCTGCGCACGCGCCGCACCCCGCGCTTCACGCCGACATCACGCACAATGGCGACACGAAGCCGCACGAAGATTCTGAGGACCAGGTTGGTATCTTCAATTAGCCTATAGCCAGCTGCGGAACGGTTCCCTTGTGACCACGGCTGCTGTAATGTAGCCGAAATGTCAAGCAAAATATGTGAGTACAAAATATTGTACCTCAGAAGAAACTTCGTGTTAATTCCCGTCTTATTAATTATACCGTGGGGGAGCCACATTTTGCATGATTGAACTGGCTTTACTGGAGTGATACGGCCTCACAAAAACCGGCGTGAAGCAACGTGTGTGCTGTGGGCCGGTTTCTGAATTGAGAATTTGAAGTTAAGCACGATTTGAGCACAAAGTTTGACAGTTGAAGTATGACTCAACAGTCAAAGTTCGTGCTAAAGTCGTGTTTAACTTCAAATTCTCAATTCAAAACCGGCCCTGTGTCTCGCTGTGTGAGTGAGCCCAATCCGGGGAAAGGGGGTTTAAAGTTTGACAACGCTCTTGTGACTCTACTGGTGTTGTCAAAAGATTCGTCTGCTCGTCTGCCACCTGTCACATAAAGAGTGCCAACCAATCTGTTTACTGTTGGCCTACAGGGAAACTCTCCAGTAAGGAACGTACAAGTAATCACATCAGCTATCTTACTCCAATCATCACACTATGGTGCCTCAGGGCGTTCTACACTTCGTTTATCTATACGCCTAACTATTTCGCTTTAACTTATTGCCCATGTTACCCTCCACCATAAACCCCCTTCGGCTGCGTATCGTGACCACATAGTCGCATTCAGTTATTCTTCTTCCCTTCCCAGGGTTCCCTGGACGGCGACCCTGAGACCAGGGACTCACAAGCCGAGAACAAGTCCCCGGACGACGGCAATGGAGGCTCCAAGAGGAGAGGCCCAAGGACGACGATCAAGGCGAAACAGCTGGAGATCCTGAAGTCAGCGTTCAGTCAGACGCCGAAGCCGACGAGGCATATACGAGAACAGTTGGCGAAAGAGACTGGTCTTCCCATGAGGGTTATTCAAGTAAGTTGATACATATTTACTGGACTGTTTGTACAGAGTGAATGGAATGAGCTTCCAGCCTGCGGTGTTCACTGATCGCTATGACATGTCCTTTTTTAAACGAGGTTTGAAAAGATTTCTTCTTTCACGGTAGGCAACGACATTATACATGTAATGTAAATGTAAAGTGGACTCCTTTTTCCGCACGTAGACTCTACATTTGGTCCTATTGTGCGTGTTGGGTCCTGGCTATAATAGCCAGCCTAACTCCGCCCAGAAGCGCAGAAGCTTCCTGGGAGCTTCACAGGCTTCGCGACAATTGCTTACCATCAGGTAATCCGTCTGCTCGTCTGCCACCTATAATAAAAAAAAGTCAATGTATGAAGATGTGATATGAATATATTATTTTGGTACCTAATAAGAAATGGATTTCGGTACAACCTATTTAACATCAATAATTTGGCTATTATATATATAAATAGTATAAATTGAATATATTGAACTAACCTTTTTAATCAATCATTTTTGCCTCTCAGTTATACAAGGTTTTTATTAAACTATGGCAGGCAAGTAAAAAAAAAACAAAAAAAGCAAAATTTAGAACTTATTTCTATGCAGTAAAGTTCATTATCGTAAATCAGGTTTTCCCTGTTTTTTTTCCTATCAGCTTTTAGAACCCACGTAGAGCGCAAATAAAATCAGTTTCAGCAAATACTAGACCGTATTTTTCGCCAGAACTGGAAAGCGTGACTTGACTGGCGAGACGAACGGTTTTGAGAAACACAATAATACCTACTTTACTTTACAAAATATAACAGAAAAGTTAGTAGGTTAAATTCCGGCTAAGTCAGGAAAATTGTCTTTTTAGTTTTTGCATAGACGGTGTAGGTACCATGCTTATATAAGTAATATTGTGGAATAAAGGACATATTTATCTTTCTATCTACAGAAATGTATAAAATTATAGCGATCTTAATATGACTTAGGATTTGACCGATCTTTATCCATGTATAAATCTGTGGTAATTACGTCAGATATGTATGGAAAGCGCTATACCATAGCTTTATTCTCGGTTTGAGATTGGACGAATAGGGCCTTCGACGTATGATCATTGATCATTATATAATAATATAATGCTAACTTAGTAATTTAAGAGTACGTAATTTCTTTTTGTAAAATAAGGAATATTTATCTGTCTAGAAGACTTATGGTCACCCATACGTACTTGATAAGCGTGGTAAACAATTCCGACGTTGATATGTAACTTACAACTCAGAATCTGTACCCGACCTTCATTAAACCCTTAACAGATGTCCGCTATTTAGATGAAAAATACTTTAAAATACCAATCAATCCATAAGTGGTTGATTATTGAGAGCCCACCATTAGCGTAAATGGCGTAACGCTGAAATCGTTACAAAAATTATACGTCCACGCTCATAATTTTACCATAAAATTGATTTGAACAAAACCTCTATTCATCACACGCACGACCTTCGGTAACCGTTACAAATGGCGGCCCGTCCTGGCGCGCGTTCGCATATTGAATGCCGGTGAGCGGTGCCAACGTGACAAATATGCTAATTAACAGGACAGGACTGGCTGGATACACATGCGGATTTGAAAAGGGAATGTTAGTTAAGCACGGTGATTGTAGAAAAAAGTTGACGCCTTTGGAATGTAGTAAGTTCCAAATTTAAATCTCGAAAATAAAAGAGAATCGAAAAGATGCTGTTGTAATAAACCCTAGTTAAATTTCAACAGACAGAACAAGCAATGCTGGACCCAAACTTTACCACAGGTAAAAACATTTGATCAATCGTTTACCAATTTTAAAAAAGCTCACTTCCACCAAATCTCAGATGTCAAACCACACAAGGAAACGCATAAAAACATTCTCTCAGGGTGGTGATTAGCTAGACCGATAGTTCCCGAAAATTCTAACCCAATCTTACACATGGAATTACGCGATTCTCCACAGCAACGGAGCAGATGTCTGCTGAGCTGGGGCTGCCAGCCGTTTAGATAAAGCCGGACACACCTATGGTTCAAATAAAACGTGAGAGTTTTTGGGGCAAACCGGGCAGTTTTAGTTCGAATAAACTCTGGCTACCTTATTACGTACCGCGATCTAAAGTTATTACCGTACTACATCTCATGCCATCTTGCACCGACACGCAATCGGTAAAAGGGTAACTATTAGATAGATAGATATACTTTATTGCACAAAAAAACTAACTTTAAATAGGCATATACAGATATACTTAATTGTACAATTTCGGCGGTCTTATCGCTGGAAGCGATTTCTACCAGACAACCTTCAGGCAAAGGACATTTGATAGTAGAGGAGGGGTAGGTGGTGCAATATTGAAAAAGGGAAATAAGAGTGAACTGTATATATATATTAAAATATTTATAATGCTAATACATAAATAAACAAAATATTATATACTAATAAATAAATATGTTATGCTTGGATAAAATAATATAAAGTACTCTTAGTTACAGTATTCTTAGTTGTCAAGGGTGAGAGTTTGTCATATACAGCTGGACAAAGCTTTATTGCTTCGAATTAGCTGTGAGAAATTGTCGGATAGAGCTGGACACAGATTTACTTCAGACTTACAGACGAATCAGGGTAGTTCTTTTGTCATTCAGGGCGAAGATGAGTTCAATAAAATATCCATGTTTTTTCCCACCAGATGACTGTGGAAAAAAATTTAAGTGCATTATTTACTTAATAATAAGAAGTTTAACTAAGCCAACTTTGTTTTTTTATGTAGAAAGAATGAACCTAATGATAATTTTACTAAAAAATACCAGTTACTTATACCCAGATTAAATATTATATAAAGAAGAACGAGTTCGGTTTATCCCAACATTCGGCACCTAGTATCCCAGGTGGTCTGTCCGTATTTTTGGCTTTATGATCTGGAAACCCTCCGAGCGTCACGCTTTTTGCGCCCATCTTTTGTTTCAGTTTTTACCGGGCCTGGCAACCGTATAAAAAATAACAACTTCTTACCGCCACCTAGCGGGGTTTGTAAACGTAAGTTTCGTCACCAGATGAGGTAATGGGGTAATTAAAAAATTGACAGTATTATAGTAAAAACATGAAACTTCTAAGTGGGGCGAATTGTAAAACAATTGATTGAAAGTGTGTTTATCCTACGCTGATTTTCCATTTACTGTACCTTTTATTGCGGTGCTTAATTTAGATGTTAAACAATTTAGTTTTAAAATCGAAAGAGACTAGAAACTAAAGAATTTTGATATTCTGAGATGCATTTTTTCGTAATGAGCTCGTAAATTTTTTTTATTTACCTATGTACCTCATATTATTTTTGAGGAAGAAATCTTTTAAAATATAACTAAATTGGCCGTGTGGTCCCCGGCAGAGTAGAATAGGCCACCCTCACTCTTACCGAGGTGTCGTAAAAGGCGACTAAGGTAAAGCTGCTGGCATGATCATCAGCACCCAGAGAAGGAAAACTCTGCATTTATATCAAAACCCTCGCCAACCCGTCTGCCAAGCGTGGTGAGTATGGCAATTACTCCTCATGTGATTGAGGGAGGCCCGTGCCCCAGCAGTGGGGACTTTAATGGGCTGATGATGAGAAATATACCTATCCTAAGATTTTATCTACGTAATGGTAATTTGCCCACGTTTATACTAAAATGAAATGTAAAAGAAACTTTACGAAATGTAATAGCGAATGTAACAATACTTTTTCCCCGAATCTCACGGAAAATCTCAAACTAATTTACCACTCGAAAAGCCATCAATAACATCAAACACGACGTACATTTACATCAACAGTAACGTCGGCAACAACAACTTTCCTATTGAAAAACAATGTCAAGTATGTTAAGTGGGTTCGTAAATAAATTTTTTTGCTTCCGAACAGACCGCGCGTGTCAAATGTTTGCCACCACATGTGGTGGAGTATACACGCTTTTTATACAGTCTACAACGTTGAGTTACTATCAACTGTCAAACTCCTTCAGGCAATTTTCACCTTAATGTACAAACACATAAAGTTCAAATCCTATGGAGGAAAATTTACAGTTAGTGAATTTGTGGCATGTTGTCCCTACACGCTTTTTATACAAATCCGGGTTTGACTAGTTAACACCGGTGTGAACCACTGAAGACGCCGACGTCGGCATCTTTTGAGGTTTTGGCGGAATTTAGTGCTTTCGAAAAAAATCAAAGATTAATTGGCTAATATTCTATGCGTATTAGTTCGTCGTGAGTAGGATTCAAATATTGATACCATATGCAACGTAGCAGTCCAGACTATACGTAGCTAGAAAAATACCTACCTTGATTTTTACCTAGCACATTTACGTCTTTACCCACCGATCGAGGGTTCTACTGGCATGGACATGATATTTTGGGGGGATATCGAGGACTAAAAGAACTAAATCCTTATGACTTACATAGTAGGTCTATATGTATCTACGTATCATCATCAGCCCACTTAAGTCCCCACTGCTGGGGCACGGGCCTCCCTCAATCACATGAGGGGTAATTGCCATACTCAACACGCTTGGCAGACGGGTTGGCGAGGGTTTTGATATAAATGCAGAGTTTTCCTTCTCTGGATGCTGATGATCATGCCCGCAGCTTTACCTTAGTCGCCTTTTACGACACCTCGGTAAGAGTGAGGGTGGCCTATTCTACTCTGCCGGGAACCACGTGGCCTTATACGTATAACATATCTACGTATAACATGAGGTTTTAGTTCTCCCCCTCGATATGTTGCCAACCCTAAGATAAAAAGTAATTTCGTTTTAAACACCGGTAGTTCCCTTCGTAACATTTGCTTCAGGATTTTGACGTTTAAGTCAAATTAATAATTTACAACACAATGTTTTGAGCTGTGAAAACGAATGTACCAAAACAAACGTCGAATATAACCGTCAGTTAATTAGAATCTATTATTAGGAGTGTCAAGTGGAGAAGGCAAGGAAGTCGTGCATAACGCGACTGCAACTGTGCAGGACTGACGTTCCACCTCCCTGCCTCCGGCAGAGCGTGAAACTAGAAAAACTACGAGTAGACGAAAAAAATAACGCCATTACATTCTAAATTCAAATTCAAAAAGTCTTTATAGTAAATAAAGACTTTTTGAATTTGAATTTAGAATGATATAAAACCTTATTAATGTATTTAAAAATGTATCTTGTTTGGAATAGTTAAGTGTGATGGAGGTGGGCGTTAATGTCTGCGACACATTTCTTTTTTTATGTGATAGTTGGCAGACGAGCAGACGGATCACCTGATGGGAAGCGATAGACACTCGCGACACCAGCTGGGGACACAAGTGACTTGCCGCCTTTAAACTCCCCCTTTCCCCTGATTGGGCCTCTGGTACCTCTCACTCTCGCAGCGAAACACAGCACAATGCTGCTTTACGCCGGTTTTCTGTGATAGCACGTGGTATCACTCTGGTCGAGCCGTCGAAGCGTGGCTCTCCCACGGTCTTTCTGACCTAATGCAGGCATTATCTTTAAACTTCTGTGTTTATTCCAAATAAAGATTTTATTTATTATTTATAAAATATCTATTATACATTTTTTTTGTTCTCATCTGCAAGAGCGACATGAGTTTAAAAGTAACATTATGATAAATAATAAATACAGGGTGGTTTTCTGGGGTATAGAGTCTAAAAGTTTGTTAAAAAGTAAAAAAAGTACAATGTACTATCGTGTGAAGATTTTGAAGCGTAGTGCAAAACATGCCACCTTAAAAAATATACCTACATACAGTCGAATTGATAACCTCCTCTTTGTCGGACTTTTAAAGTCAGTCAAAGATGTCAAATTTCTCTAATCATATTGAACTATTCTAAGTGAACATCATGTTAAGAATACCTGAAAGATATTGATAGTTTTTGGTTAGCTATATATTTATAACTACATATACTTAAGTATTTTTTTTGTAAATGTATAATGGCCGGTTTCTGAATTGAGAATTTGAAGTTAAGCACAAAGTTTGACAGCTGAAGTATGACTCAACTGTCAAAGTTGGTGCTCAAGTCGTGCTTAACTTCTAATTCTAAATTTAGAAACAGGCCCTAAGTACATAATTAAAAAATATCACTCTACGCATTTTTAATTTTACGACGTCTCTTTTTAGGTAGGTACTGTTACCTTTTTCCTGTTTAATTGTGTTGTACTTACTTACTTACTAATACTCTGGCTCAGTGACCCGAAGTGGGATCTTGGCCTAAGACACGAGAATTCGCCATTCACACTTTTGGTCTGTAAATATTCTTTGTAAAACCACTTAATAGGTTATTTGCAAATGCGTGTACTTACCTACTGCCAAATAACTTGCACGACATGATTGTTACCAAAATAAGAACATTTTAAACCTGACTCAGAATAAATCATCTCATCACACCGAAATAAATGCGAGAAAAAGACGTGAAATATTTTAATAACTCCATATATCGCGCGCGTCTGCGTGACGTGTTGTCGCCTCAACTCCTCCTTATTGGCTCATATTTTATTTTGACAGCCCGAGTAGTTGGCTCTAATAGGGTTGTCTTGATGATGCTGGGTAGATTGAAATGCTGCGTATTTTTAATTGGCTGTCATTTTGAATTAAAAAAAATAGAACAGTAACGTTTGATGCTGGGATTCGCAAGTTCAAGCTCATTTGAAAGAAAATACTGGCCGTTATACTCTTTGAAATGTTGACAGAACATTCTAAATACAAAATAGTTTTTAAATAGTTTGATATTACTTTGCAAATTAAAAATAAATTCCTATAACAGGTCAGCTTTTTAATTATTTCAGTCGACTTATTTTTTGTACCTAATTAATCTTTCTTTTTAATTTATGAAATCTTATGTAACCATGTGACTTTATAACGTTTATTTATAGGCTGTAACAGTCAAATGTTTATTCAAAACTTGACGGCACAGCACCGCTTTAAAAGCTGTGACATAAAATCTACAAACGTTGGTTTTAGTGACGCTAAATCAACCATGGGCATTCATGTGTAGGAAATGACACAAAAACTCGATTTTACTGATACCTACTAACGCGCCGACAAAGCGAACTGGCTGTGACTACGCGTCATCTCGTGTGGTAGGTATTAATATAAAACAAGCGATGAATTAAAAACGGACAATCTGTCGTAAAACATCGGGAGACTCCACGCTTTGGACGAGTTGTGGTATGTGTGTTAGATCATTTTTTTTATATTATGGCAGACAAACGAGCAGACGGCTCACCTGATGGTAAGTGAATTACCGCCGCACACGGGGCATCACAGATGCGTTGCCGGCTCTTAAGGGAGGAATAAGCTATTTCTTGATAATCACCAGGTCATATCTGTTCGGAAACACCATCGTTGGTAGCTAATAAACTCTCAGCGTATACAATTTAGCTCTAACCTAAGTACTTGTATAATGTGCAAATAATTAAATAATTGACAAATATGCCTACACTGTGATATGTGACTGAGATTACACGAGAAACTTTGGGTAACATGAATTTGGACGACAAAATACTCGCTAAGAAAAAAATCCTTTTGTACCAACCAAATAATCATTGTGTATTAGGATGAGTAGCTACATAAAATAAGCTACATACCTAAGCTTTAAGATTATTGTAGCTTTGTATTTAACTATCATGAAGAAAATTTCCCTTCGCGAAAAGTTGAAGATGAAATTCCATGTTGTACCTACTTACTTACAAACTTTGACCGTGAGAGAGCCACGCTTCGGCATGAATGGGCCGGCTCGACCAAGAGTGATACCACGGCCGCACAGAAAACCGGCGTGAAGCAGCTTTGTGCTGTGTTTCGTTGTGTGAGTGAGGGTACCTGTGGCCCAATCCGGGGGAAAGGGGGAGTTTGAAGGCAGCGCACTTGGACCTCTACTGGTGTCGCGGGTGTACATGGGCGTTGGCAATCGCTTATGCGTATGGCGGTGATCCGACTGCTCGTCTCAAAATCTCATAAAAAAGCAAACAGTTTTAAGTTTCAAAAGTACAATTTAATATTCCATCTCCCAGCATCATCGCCTACAGTAGACCTCCCCCTCCTCCCCCGCTCACCTCACGATCGTAACTCGTACAAGTTATAGTATTTGGGCCAGTTCAAAGTGGCCGACGTGCATTAAAATATGAGATATGGTCGTGCGACCGCCCGACATACGACTCATTCAGACCGTTTCTGAAGGCTCCCTTAGATTTTAGGTGCCTTAATTGACGGGCCGATTTTATGGGTAAACCGCTGATTTAAGAGGCTGTGTGAGTGTACCAACAAGTTTAATGTGTATAGGTATGGATATTTTAAGATCAAATAGTCCCGCATGTCTTAGGGCCGAATCGACCAACCGTATTCTAATAATAAATCTATGGTATAGCGCTGTCATTCTACACAAACTGACATTATACCATAGATTTATCTACGGATGAAGATTGGTCAAATCCAGCCTTAGAAGTACAGTAGAGGCTCGATTTTCTAATTGATTAAAGATTAAAGTTGACTAAGTCTAAGCCCATTATTAGTATGAGAATGACAATTTACCGTATTATATTTTTTACTGTCTCGATCTGGCAAATTGGTTACTTAATCATACCCGGAAGTCCTATCTGTCTGTTTTGAGGACCGGCCAATCCTCGGGATTTTCGATATGTAAAAACATGGCGGATGTCGCATGAAAACCATACAAAAAACTATGGTTTTGCGATATATTGGTATCGTATGCAAAATATCACATTACAAGAATTGGACTTCAGAAAAACGTTGTAATGTTAAGACCAAACTTTCTGGAATAATGGTCGAATACTGCTAATAGAAACGGGATTAAGCGTTATTAACCTTAGATTAAATTAAAATAGCGAAAGATAGGTGACTCGTCTCAACCGCTTAAATTAAGCCCCCCTCGCATAATTGCACGCCGTCGCAAATTGGCGAGTCCTACAAGCGGTCGAGTCACACAAAAATATTCTTTAATTGTTTTAAGTGGGATAAAGAGTACCAAAATGTCTTCGTGCGCTTTAACGCATTGTACAAATTATTCAAAAAGAAATAACAATAGTTGATATTTTTTAAAGCAATCTTTTGCAATTTATTCTTAAGTAAATAACACACTTAAAATGTTTACCCTGAACACAAGATGAAATTTTCAAGTGTGTTATTTACTTAAAAAATAACAAATCTCACGGAATCATATTTCACCATAAGTAGAAAAAAAGTTTAAATTTCTCATGATATTTCTAAATTCATTAATGTTTTGGTCACCCTTTTTGCTGAGGGAGATAGAAATATACAATATATGAATGTGTGACGAGTTAAGTCGTTTTGACAGGACTCAACTCTGAAGCGTACCTGCGCGTAGTCCGCTTGACACAAAATAGGTTTATCTCTGTCTTGCAATATCGTACAACTTTAAACAAATGTGTCATAGAGCTGTGAGTACGTGTGCATGTATTTTGTGCATCAAGCTATTTTGTATTAATCTAAGCTAGTATGTAACTAGTTAAATTTGTTCTCTCACCTTTTTATATTGAAACGAGTATTACTGACTTTACTCTATGGTTGAAACCACCCTGCACAAGCGTCCATCAAGCTAGCTAGAAAGCAATTCCCACACGGAAGCGGTCTTTGATTGATAGCAGCGCGATAAAAACAGTTTGTCAGCGCGAACATGCTATTATGTCGCCATCTGATTAATGCCACGCCATCGTGTGCGCCTTAATGCTCCTTGTCTCTGGACATTAGTTGTCTGTGGTCAGTGAGGGGGTCACGTAAAAACTGCTCACCGTTTTCAAGTCTGTGAAGGTTTTCAATTGTTAAAGCATTATCATCTTTAAATGCACACAGGGCCTCACTTGTTTGTACGGGACTTTGAACCGTCCTTACGTCTGTGATATAAGTGCTATTTTTGCACTGTGTGTTACTTTTAACCTGACGCTGTCAGCCTTCTGCCGTCTGTAATTAGAATGCGATCTATCTTTTTGTTACTCACTTATTTACAAATCTCGTCTTGCTTGCACACTTACATAACTAGTTCTGTGAATTTAATTATTTCATAAAGGTAGGCTTCCTACCTAAATTAACCTAGGATGCGAGTCCTACAAGATGGCTATAAGAGCTTGGACTATTAAGTTGGCGGTCTTGTATCCCTGTGCCTCGGAAAGCACAATAGGCCATTGATCCTGCGCCTGAATTCTCTTCGGTTGTGTCACACTGGTGTCCTATCGAAATATGAGGGTAAGGGAATAGAGAGTGCACTTGTATCTGCGAAAACACTTGTGTAATTGTAGGGGTCGGTTCTGAAAGGGATAGAATATATCCTGCGTCAGTGGCTGATCGCTGGGATTGGTCGCCATAACCGAAATAGTGGTTTGGAGGACGTTTAGAGGAAGAAGATCGAATGTAGGCGGCACTTTTAAAAAATAGCGCTCAGACATGTTTGACAACCAGTTTAGAACAGTGGTAGTGTACGCTGCCTTTGGTGCAAGGGTTGCGGGTTGATTCCCACAGTACAAACATTTGTGTGCATGAACATGTCAGTTTGATTTGTATGGGTGTTTTCTATGTATTATAAGTATGTATTTACAAAAGAAAAGTATTAAATGTATATATTTGTAATCCCACTATTGATTCTGATATCGGTAAATCGGGTGCATGACCTCAGGCTCAGATCAATGAATGTGACGTTGTGAAATATTTGTTTCGACCTGCGTGAGATTTTTTTCTATGTGATAGGTGGCAGTCGAGCAGATGGATCACCTGATGGTAAGCCATTGCCGCCGCCCATGGACACCCGAGACACCAGTGGAGTCACAAGTGCGCTGCCAACCTTTAATCCCCACTTTACCCGGCTCTCACTCAGCGAAACACAGCACAGTTCTGCTTTACGCCGGTTTTCTGTGAAGCGTGGTATCACTTCGGTCGAGCCGGCCTATTCATGCCGAAGCGTGGCTCTCCCACGGTCATATTTCCTTCGGATTTTCGGAATCGTATCGTGTCACTAATATACCTAAGTGTAATGAACGTTGGAAAGTTTGGCAGCGGGAGCCCAAATCCGTGTAAGCTTACGAATTACATGTTTATAATCAGCCGTTAGCAAACGTGAGAATATGGTAATGGGGTATTAGGCAGTACCCAAGCGTTTGTTAAGATTAAATTTTATTTCAAATACAATCGACTTTTATGGAATAAATTATGGACAGCTGTGGGAACTGTAGGCTGTTTTGTTTTAGGTAATAATAATAATTCTCACAACATCTCATACGTTGACCTGATTCCGTACTAAGTAGCTTAAGCACTTGTGTTACAGATATCAGACAACAGAGGAACACAAATATATACTTAAATACATATATAACACCCAGACACTGAACAAACACAAGTGTTCATCGCACGAATGTTTGTCCAGGGTGGGGATCGAACCCACGACCTTTGGCGTAAGAGGCAGGGTCACTACCAATTGCGCCATCCAGTCAGTCAATATGGTATGGTATAGGTATTATACAGGATGTATTTGTGAACATTTACATCTCTTTAACCACGTATTCTACTAACCATTATGAACAACATTAGTTCAACGACTTTTAGAAATTCATTGAAAATTTTTTCGACTCCCCATACAAAATGACTAAGTCATGTGACCGACTTTGTATAAAAGTTGACATTTTTTCATGCGAATTTCCAAAAGTGATAGAACAAATTTTGCTCATAATGGTTAGTAGAACACGTGGTTAAAGGGATGTAAATGTTCACAGATACACTCTGCATTTGAAAAGTTTTGTAAAATAACATTCAAGAAAAGTTTTCGATGATATTCTTACAAACACAGAGTACCTACCTACCGTAAGATAAGTAGGTAGGTACAGGTAAGCAAGTAAATGTAATAAGACACTGGATCAAATGTCACATGCCATTGGACAATTCACCGTGGGAGAGCCACGCTTCGGAATGCATGGTCCGGCCCGACCGGTGTCATACCACGGCCTCACAGAAAACCGGCTTGAAGCAGCAATGTGCTGTGTTTCGCTGCGTGAGTGAGGATACCGGAGGTCCAATCAGTGAAAGGGGGTTTTAAAGGTTGGCAGCGCACTTGAGACTTCACTACTGGTGTCGCGGGTGTTTATGGGTGGCGGCATTTGCTTACCATCAGGCGATCCGTCTGCTCGTCTGCCGCCTATCACATAAAACTGGATCAAATTTTAAATTATTGAACGGAATTTATTGAACAAAAGAAGATCAAAAACTTAATAAAATTAAAACAATAACTGAGACCTGAAGTTAAACTAAAAGAACATAAAAAAAACAGTATAATTATAAAATTGTCTAAAACAGCTAAGATTTAAGAATAATACGTACGAGTAGTTAGTCAGAATAAAAGTGAAAAAGAGTTTCATAAATCTACATCATCATCATCATCAGCCCATTTAAGTCCCCACTGCTGGGGCACGGGCCTCCCTCAATCAAAGGGTAATTGCCATACTCACCACGCTTGGCAGACGGGTTGGCGAGGGTTTTGATATAAATGCAGAGCATACATTTACATAAATCTACATACTCAAAAATAACTCTAAAATGTGTACCTTTGCCCGAATAGCCAACACGCGAGTTTATTTCACTCAAACTTTAAAATTTAAACTTCAAGTAAAGTGTCTCAAAGATAGAATTCATGATTAATTAATAGTGATTAATGTCCGTGTACAGGAATTATAAATGCTAATTCTTACGAGCGCGTTGAATATTTTTCGAATAATATGGTAATTTATAAAACGTAACTACATATTGATGACACTTGATGAATAATCGTTTGCTTAATTTATTCTACAACCCTTTACTAAAACAATAAATGACATGGAAACATTTGTCCATACCTGATCCATATATATTATTATGGTATTTTGTCCATTAAGGCACTTGTTCTTTGTATAGAACTCTGCACTAGGTAATAATGTCACGCCTATTAGAGTGACAATAGGATAATTATATGAATAATGGTGTCTCCATTGCTCAATTATGGGAGTAGGGTGTTATTTATACCTTAGATATAGAATACATTACTGTCATAGTTTGTTTTTTTATCAGCACATAAAATGATGTCTATATTCTTCTTTTTACCTTAGCATGTCATTCCCCGTTCTAGATACTCGGGGTACGCTTTTGACCATGATTCCGGATTTGAGGAGTCTGGTTGTTACGATGAAACGACTGCCGTCTGACCTTCGCAACCCTTTAACTGAATTATGACACGCTTTCCTCACGATGTTTTTCCTCATCGCCGAATCAATAGTAAAAATACGTTTAGAGATTTGAAACATCCAGAGCGTGCGCTCAGATTTGAACTATGATCCCCCGTATGGAAGGCGCGATTTTATCCACTGGGCTACCATCGCTCTATTATATCTTTCCATACTTAGTCACTTACTAGATACCTCGATACAGGCCTGTGAGCCTAGTGAAGTATCTATAGTCACTAAGAAATTATATGCTTTATTATGTCAATAAATTCATTCATTCATTCATTCATTCACTTACCAGATGCCCTACAACGAAACCGCCCCGTGATGAACTAGAATGTACCTGTCGCGTTCACATCCAAACAATATAGCTAGGCACCACCATGTGTTAAAGCAACTGGGATTTGCTTTCACTTCATTGGTCAACCTTATGAACACGATGCGGATAACTCACTGTGTCAACAAAAAAGTTGTAAATAGCTTTTTTCAAAAGTATTAATATTTTTAGAAAAGATCAAAAAATCAAAAATGTCTTTATTCAATTTAAGACCATAAAGAACATTGATGAATGTCAAATATTATGTAATCGACCGCTGATTCGGAATGTCAATTTCTATCGAGAAGAATCAGCAAGAAACTCAGTAGTTACTCTTTGCAAATAATATGGTAATTACAATATTCATTGTTATACAAATTATGATTACAGTGACAGTATGATATACAATGCTTATAATCGATATCGTTTAGATAAATCGTCGAAAGAAAAAATATGAAATGAGAGGAATGAACATTAGAGGACAGGCGAAGAGATCAACATGTTCAGGAATCCTTATCATTCAAATAATCATCTACTTTATAGTAGCCTTTCTGCATTAGTCAGTTTTTTACATGCAACTTAAACTTATGTACGGGTAAATCAATGATATTTTGAGGTAACTTATTAAACAGTCTATTGCTCAATCCTACAAATGAATTTCCAGTTTTATGCAGTCTTAGATTTGGGACAGCAAGCCTATGTTTATTTCGCGTGTTAAAGCTGGTATCATAGCTTTAACACGCTTATCCATATCCATACTAATATTTCATATTATAAATGTAACAGTGTGTTGTGTCTCTCAGTCTGTCCATTTGTCCTTTCACGGCAAAAAGGTGCGACGGATTGAGGTGAGTTTTTAAGTGGAGATAGTCGATGGGATGGAAAGTGACATACTCGTAGGCTACTTTGTGACAAACCGAATTCCACACGAGCGAAGCCGCGGGTGACCGCTAGTTATATCTCAACTTTTATTAATATCACAAAATAGAAAAGCTAATCCACTGATTGAACCAGGTACTTATTGAAAATTTCCATTAAAATAATCAACATCGTATCCTATTGGTAGATTATTCAATACATCTTATGGGAATATTACTTGGATTTTCAATCAAAGGTGTAAACCTAATAACATTTAACAAAACATTAAATAGAAATGTTGTGTTTATGTATGAAATGAGTATTGAATGTAAATTCTTCATCTTTATACACTTTGGAAGCGTTAGGGACGAGTAGTCTTGGAATTTTTATTTAATTTGCTATCGTACTCAATTTTATGACAAATTTTTTATGTAGGTTGGTACCCGAACAGCCACATGTCAATGTATTCCAAATCTGTCGAATATCTTTAACCGACTTACAACTTTATGTCAAACACATTTGGTTTAAGAAAAAAATCAAATTTGTTTGACATACTTATGTGCTTGTGTGTGACATGTGTTTGTTTAATGTTCTGCAATGCACTGTTGATTCTGATATCCGTAACACAGGTGCTTGAGCTACCTATCTCGGAGTCTGTGATATTGTGAAATATTTATTTATTTATTATTGTTTAATGTATGTATTTGGTTCACTTATTTTATTAATTGAAGAACTTTGACAGATTGTAGTAGGTAAGCAGTCTTGTGGTCTGTACTTTCAAGACTAAATATTTTCATTAAATTAATATTTAGTTGCGCACTAGGTACGTGTATGCTCACTACCTAGTCATTTTTAGGTACCTTAATAAATGTAATGTGTGAAATCAGACAAAGAATCTACAAAGTGAAAAGTGATAATTATTTTCACTTTACTTATAAATTGAAGTGACGTGTCCAAAATAAGGAGAAGTTGCAATGAAACATTATACCTAAAACGTCTTGTAATATTTTTTTAATAATAAACCAGTGGACGAGTATGTTTGCATTTTCCCTCTGAACAGCTTATGCTGCTGGAAATAAACGCACCAACGTGCACCCTTTCACAATAGGCTCTCCCAAACAACGATAGCAATCTTCATTGTGCTTTCATAATGCATTATTTAGCCACCTCACTGCGGCCCGCGAAGTAATCGACGCAAACCGCTTCGGCGAAATCCAAGACGATAAAAAACATCCTTTCGAAAATTGCTGCCGAACACTGATGGCCAGTGTCATTGCGCTCGGGCCACTGTGCGACCGGATCAACACCCATCCAAACTGCACTTTATCTAAAAAAACTCTGACATTATTACAATAAATTCGTAATTTTAATCGTCATTATTAAAACAACGGCTCCGAGCACGCATAAGCGAATAATAAAATAGGCAGTTTACAGCGCATTTCGTGTCAATTCTCGTAAAAATGTCGGTCGTACGGCGCGTAGCGGGATTTGCATCAAAAGATGACGTTTAGTATGCTTATTGTGCATTAAACCCCATGAAATGTCGAGCCTTGGTCCGCGACCGCAGCGTTATGCTCGATCGACTCGGAAAATAACCTGTCTCCATTCGCTTTTTTACGAATTAAGTGTAGTGACTTTATTTTTTATTCCCACTAGGACATGAGACTTTTTCATTTTCATTAAAGTTTAATAGTAAAACATATTATTTATACAAGACCACCATGGGAACCAAGGTCAAAGACATAGCCCAAAAAATTGCATGCCTCAACTGGCAACAGGCAGGGCATATTGCGAGGAGATCAGACGGCCGATGGCGCAGAAAGGTCCTCGAGTGGAGACTGAAGCAGTGGAAGGCCCCCCACAAGGTGGACTGACGATCTGGTGAAGGTCGCGGGAAACCCTTGAATGCGGGTGGCACAGGAGCGATCTGTGTGGATATTATTGGGGGAGGTCTATGTCCAGCAGTGGACGTCTATTGGCTGAAATGATGATGATGATGACCATGAGATAAAGATACTTAAATTAGTTAAGTACCAACACTTAGGCATAAATTTGAGTATTTTTTTATGAATGAATGAATTAATATACTTTTATTGCACTCAAAATAAAGTATGAAAACTTAAAACTAGATATTACATATATTAGAAATTATGAATGAAAGGAAATTAAATTCGATCCCTGATATTTAACAGTTTCTTCAGTAACGCTCAAAAATGCTTAGGATTCAATGTTTTAATTTTTAATGAAATTATTGTACATTTTCGCCATACGTTCTTTCTATTTCAAATTTCAATCCATTTTATCTTGTTACGCTGTAACGATGCGAAGCGGTTAGTTCCATAAAACGGCGTAGACGTATGATTTATGATGAACAAGACAGAAGCACCTTGCGATAGATAGCAGGTGCGGTGCAACAAAGCTCGACGAAAGCAATAAATTATTAATTATGACAAAAAGCCGCGTCTTATTATTCTCATATAAGCTCGCGAAATATTTGGGAAAAAAGTGAAGAGCGGCGCCAAAAATCTTTTGTCTACGTGGCGTCCCGCGGGCACACTGTGCGGCATCGGACAAAGAGGGCCAAAGTTGCCGACGCGGCGCGCACACTGGGACAAAGCTCTCCCCGCGCGGACAAAAAATGACATCATTTATTTTATTGCCCCGGGTGAGAATAAGGTTCATTAATATTGCGTAGGGCTTAATGCTCCGATCGCCCTGGGCTGGCCATCAGTCAATTTGGCTGCTGTCTTATAAATTCTACCTGTCCTGAATTGTTCGATTGGAAAAGTTTCTATCGACATTCTGCTCGTTTATTGTTTTCAATTCAATATCACTGTTTTGCTCTCGTATAATTTACACGCCATCACTCCTCAAAATTAAATTAAAAACGTTTTTGTTTTACGACCTTATAAATACGAACTTGACATTTGAAAGTAAACACCAATTGAAAGGGTTTTAATGTTGCCCTATTTTTAAGCACCTGTCATTGGTGATAAAATGTGGAAAGTAATTAAAATTTCACACGGGTTTTCTTTTAATATAACTTTAGCAGAGGAATAACATCATACACGTAGAATATGATTACAATAATTAAAATTAATAGGTCACCTGTCAACGCATGCACGCTTCTTGTGGGTAAATTAGTTTGAGCATATCGTTTACTAACATCAGTGAAAAAAATATTATGTGAGAATATTTTTTGTCCCGTTTTATTTGATCGGTTACACGACGTCTTCATAGAATCGTATTAAAGTGATGGACGAACACAATGTTTTTTAATATTGAATTTACTTTAACTCCGTTAAAATATTGGCTCTAGGCATGGTTAAATTGTTTCGTTATTAATTATTGTATCTCTGGTGATGTTGATAGATTGAAAAAAAAATCTTGTAGTATAACGTCCTCTCTGAATACAGATTCCTATCTAAATGGATATAAATAATAAAATTCCGTGCGGTCCCCGGCAGAGTAGAATAGGCCACCCTCACTCTTACCGAGGTGTCGTAAAAGGCGACTGAGGTAAAGCTGCTGGCATGATCATCAGCACCCAGAGAAGGAAAACTCTGCATTTATATCTAAACCCTCGCCAACCCGTCTGCCAAGCGTGGGATTGAGGGAGTCCCGTGCCCCAGCAGTGGTAACTTAAATGGGCTGATGATGATGATGATGATGATGATGAATAAAATTCCTGGTTTAATTAGTCAGCTTTGCCCATGGAAAGTACCTACATTATATTCACTTTTTTAAAACAAATGTCGATATATATTTTTTAATCTTAAGTTTGTGGGTCAAGCAAGGCTCTTTATTTTTAATATTGTGTATCTAAACAGCGAGTAGAAGCCACTGCCAAAATTAAAATACCATTACAAAGGATTGTATTTAACGTTCCCTCAAAAATAATAAATTGCTAACCTAACCTAACCTTTTTGCAGATCAAAACATACTAATTGCTCATCAAAATCATAGTTTGAGGGCTAATTTAATATATTCCCAATTATAAATAACCCTGCAAAGTGGCCACTTTGCTATGCTAAATAAAAATACCTTTGTTAAAGATCTTCTTGTATGCCTTCATGAAGCCAAAAGAGCGTATAAACCAGCTGTTGTGTAAGCAATTGCACATACGAAGACTCTTTAAAGCACACATATTCGTTCATACATACATACACGTACCTTAAGCCTTGAAGCCCGCGTATTAAAATTTCCATGAAGATGAACAAACGCTTTTTTATTAATAGTACGAAAAGAGAAATCGCAGACATCAACCATTCAATTCTAATCACACCTTTTAATAATATAACTTACAAAATAGGCATCGTACCTACCGATTAGGAACACGTAATAACTTTGTATCTAAACATTGATCATTCAATAATCGACCTATGATTAATTAATATCAATACTTTACATAGGTACTTTTGCCTATAGGCGTTGTAAAAAATCAAAATGTACATCTCAATTTGGCACACATTTTAGGGTTATCATCACACATTGTAAGAGTAAAAAGAGCCTAGATGAGTATTGGTATTAAAAATACACTTAATAAAACCTTCGATATGTCTTCAGGTGGGACTTGAGTCACATAGGACATAATATTGTTGTACGGTTGACTGACCGGATGGGGCAATTGGTAGTGACCCTGCCTCTTACGCTAAAGGTCGTGGGTTCAATCCCCACCCTGGACAAACATTCGTGCGATGAACACTTGTGTTTGTTCAGTGTCTGGGTGTAATATATGTATTTAAGTATATATTTGTGTTCCTCTGTTGTCTGATATTTGTAACACAAGTGCTTAAGCTACTTAGTACAGAATCAGGTCAACGTATGAGATGTTGTGTGAATTATTATTAATATTAAAATGGACAGTAGTTTTTAACGCGCTAAAATAATACGATGCGATTGGCGTCTTAAGTATATTGCGCGTAGCACGTTATACTGCGAACCCTAGACCTTATAGCACGTTACATTGCGTAGTATCTACACTAGACCCTCGTAGCACGCTATATCGCATAGTAGGCTAGACTGCGTAGCACGGCGGTGTCCACTGGTGTCGCAGGTATCCATGAGCGGCGGCAATCGCTTACCATCCGGTGATCCATCTCCTCATCTGCCACTTATAAAATAAAATTAAAAAAAAACGCTACATAGCGTAGTATCTACACTATACCTTGTTGCACGCTAGATTGCGAAGCTCGCTAGATCTCGTGTGCGCGTGCACACGTATATCTCGTAGTAGGTTAGACTGAGTAGCACGCTACATTGCGTAGTATCTCGTAGCGCGCTAGATGGCGAAGCTCGTTAGATCCCGTAGCACGCTATATCGCATAATAAGCTAGACTGCGTAGCATGCTATATTGCGTATTATCTACACTAGACCTTATAGCACGCTAGATGGCGAAGGTCGCTTAGATCTCGTAGCATGCTATATTGCATTGTCGGCTAAACTGCGTTGCACGCTACATTGCGTAGTATCTCGTAGCACGCTAGATGGCGAAGCTCGTTAGATCCCGTAGCACGCTATATCGCATAATAAGCTAGACTGCGTAGCACGCTATATTGCGTATTATCTACACTAGACCTCATAGCACGCTAGATGGCGAAGGTCGCTTAGATCTCGTAGCATGCTATATTGCATTGTCGGCTAAACTGCGTTGCACGCTACATTGCGTAGTACCTACACTAGACCTCGGAGCAGGCTAGTTTGCGAAGCTCGCTAGATCCTGTAGCACGCTACATCTCGTAGTAAACTGTATCACGTAGTAGGCTAGACTACGCAGCATGCTAAATTGCGCAGCACATAAGACATCGACGCGTGATCGCGGCCATCCGCTGCATCTAGTCCATACTCGCTATGGTGAGATCTTGTAGCAATGATATTATTATGCTATACGGTATTTTTCACCTATAGACGCAATCCCTATCTTTCGCGTGCTTTGATGTCGGAGGGCAGAAATAAGTTATATTAAGAGGGCTTCATCATAAAACCTACTAAAATAAACGGTACATAGATTGAGTGCTAAGTGGTAACCCTGCAATAGAAACACGGGTTGCGCGTGCGCGGGCAATCCATCATGGCGCCCACGAGCGTTGATTTATCTCCTGCGCAGTGCCACCAGTTTCCGAGACCGCTGGTATATGGCGAATTAATTATAACGGCCTGGATCGTTTTGTCGTAGGTATTTTGATTAAAACTTGTATAAACAACGGTGTAATAGGCAACTTATATTACTGTTATTTCGAGTCTCAATTTCAATCTAGGTGCAGAGGATGAATCATAAAAAATGGAACACTTAATCGGTTTTTTTTATATTTTTTATCTGTGCGTAGAATCAGGTCAACGAGATTTTATAAAAAATAAGCACATAACACAAGGTGCATAATGTTACTCACCTACTTTCAGATCAGGTCTATGTAAGTGATGTTTTCTCAGAAGTTCCATCTTTACGGAAAAGACAAGATAGATATTGTGAAACTTATAAGTTCATTTCAGAATACTTACTGTTAATTAAAATATTTAACTGGTAGATCGTAGTTGCGTAAATATTAATATCATCATCATCATCAGCCCATTTAAATCCCCACTGCTGGGGCACAGGCCTCCCTCAATCACATTAGGGGTAATTGCCATACTCGCCACGCTTGGCAGACGGGTTGGCGAGGGTTTTGATATAAATGCAGAGTTTTCCTTCTCTGGGTGCTGATGATCATGCCAGCAGCTTTACCTTAGTCGCCTTTTACGACACCTCGGTAAGAGTGAGGGTGGCCTATTCTACTCTGCCGGGGACCACACAGCGATAAATATTAATATCTCTAAACCTAAACCAATAACTCTAGTAAATACATAAGTATGTAGTGAATGGCTAGTTTCTCATGTCATGTATTTATTTGAGCAAATTTTATGTAGGTATGTGGATGTAAATAAAGCTTAGGTATTTTATTTATCGTTTTGCTTACACTGGTATTCGCACCATATTTTACCTACGACCGACAGACAGGTCATAAATTGTTAGTTTTCATATAAATCAGCTTAAGGAAAATATTGTAATGTTTTATCAAAGATTATTAGTTAGTAAGGTCTTTGAAAGTTGAAAATGAAATATGATTCCTGAATGATTCGAATTTATGTGTTAATTTATTGAATAGTGGTTAATGTTTTTTTAAGTAGCTATTGAAATGTTAGATCTTTACCCGTAAATTTGGTGTTTTGTGGGGGAAAATTCTTAGAAATTGTGTACCTAACTCTTTTTAATTTGCAAAGTAAAGTATAATCAATTATAATATTACTTTTACTACTATTCCATAATTACTCGTAATACCTAATATAATTTTATTATCTGTGCTTTAACAGACAACATTAAGGTAGTTGATATTTTTATAGCAAACTTTTGCAATTTATTCTTAAGTAAGTTCATTCGGATTGTGGAAGGTGTGGGTTCCCGCCTGAACACGAGATGAAATTTTTAAGTGTGTTATTTGCTTAACATTAAGGTACGTGTAAAAAAGAACAGAGAAAAGGCGTATTTAAAAAGTTAGTATTGACAAAAACTTCATTGCCTAGCAAAATACAGTCACTTTCAAGATAATTTTATCAAGAAATCTCTCATTCCTATACAAAATCCGTAATTATAATTTAAAGCAAAATACATACCGTGTTGCTTTCTTATTCCAAAATCATAGGCGATCAAACATAATAGGTACCTACTGATGTTTGATTTTAAAATATAGCGATAGTTTCATTTCATTTCAAAGTTCGTATTTTTTATACATTCTAATAATTTCTTCGAAAACCAAAGCACGTAGTTCACGGTCTACAGCTAGTGACGTGCCAATATCGACATCGCTCGATTGAACGTCGATGTTTTTGCGGTTAGTAGCATTTTTTCTTCTTTTTGTTGTGGGAAGGCATTCATTCCCACTAGATATTTAGGTTGGAGTTAATCGAGCAAGTCATTAATATCAGGTACAAATATAATAGTAATTTATAAATATTTTACCGTGGGAGAGCTATACTTGACGAATGGGCCGGCTCGACCGAAAATCGATTGCCCTACGCGTGAAACAGCTGAGTTTCGCTGAAAGAGTGAGGGACCCTAGGCATCAAACTTACGGGGATGGGGAAAAGTTTGGCAGCCCACTTGTGACTCCACTGATGTTACGAGCGTCCATGGGCAAAAGCAATAGCTTATTCTCAGGAGACCCGTCGGCGTCTGCCAACTATCACATACAAAAACATATGTCATCATCATCATCATCATCATCAGCCCATTTAAGTCCCCACTGCTGAGGCACGGGCCTCCCTCAATCACATGAGGGGTAATTGCCATACTCACCACGCTTGGCAGACGGGTTGGCGAGGGTTTTGATATAAATGCAGAGTTTTCCTTCTCTGGGTGCTGATGATCATGCCAGCAGCTTTACCTTAGTCGCCTTTTACGACACCTCGGTAAGAGTGAGGGTGGCCTATTCTACTCTGCCGGGGACCACACGGCCAAAAACATATGTACGAGCGTCATAATTCTTTGGCGGCTATACCTCCCCATATAGCCCCTTGTAGGAAGCAAAGTTGAGATCCTCAGGCGGAAGAGCTGGCGACCTCGCCGCCACCGTGACGATGCGATGACTGTTGACACCGTGCTAAATCACTTTCACAAGCCGCTGGCAAAAAGTGGCTATTTATAACGCGATTACATCAGGAAATGAAGACTCAGCCACTTACTTGGTTTTATTGTCGATGGATAGCCTTCAACCGGCCGCAGCGGGTAGTAGGAGGTTGCATGGCTGTATTGCCACTTACTAGCACGTAATGTTTTCAGTTAGGAAATTCGTAGAATCATCATGGATCTAGAATTAGGTAGTCTTGTACCCCTGTGTTTTTGAACCCTCTGGCCGTGCCGATTGAGCTATTCAGGACATCTTATTCGAACCCTTGTCCAATAGATCTTATAACAGCCTGTCCTATGATGACCTATCGGACAAGGGTAAACGAATAGATAATAAATTTTGTGTGTTAAATGTAGTTAGTCTTCTAGACACTAATTTTTGTTATAAACAGATAGAGGCTACTAAAAAACTGGGTTTGAAAATGAATGGCACAGTGTGCCATTTTGGACATATTTTGTACATAATTTTAAAAAAGTAAAAAAATATTTAATTATAAAAAATAATGTGATATTCTCTTTTCATAAACAGCAAGTAGTGATTGTTAACTCTAAAAGCCATATCAGGCTAAAATAATAAAAATGATACACGACATAAGTATTCTGTCGTTTAAAAATACTATCGACCTGCCCCGGCTTCATACGGTTGCAATATTATGCATGTATTATATTATTGTATATAAAAACCTTCCTCTTGATAGCTCTTTCTATTTAACATTAAAATCCGTTGCGTAGTTTTAAATATCTAAGCATATATAGGGACAGACAGCGCAAGTGTATTTGTTTTATACATTGTAGTTATGAGTTACTTTGATGAATGTAGACAGATAAATATTACAAACGTATTTTTTACAGCGATCTGTCAACACACAAAGGTCGAAGTTGTTTGAAATTAATATGCACCCTGGTATAGGGAAACGCATTCATCATAATGTTTACGTTGGGCGAAGTGATAAATGTAGGGACTATTGATTAATGCCAATTAATCAGTTGGACAGTGACAAAGTTCAACAATATTTTATTTAGTATTTACGTAGGTAAGGGTATCATTGAATTGTCTAACTCTTGCAAGGTGCTTGCAAGTTTTTGCCTGATACTGCTCCTAGGTTGATGATAATCATGATAATAATACGCAAAAACAATTGAAAATGAAAATAGTTTATTCCATTTAAGTCAACATGTTTACCACTGATCCGAAATATAGTTTTCTGCCGAGAAGACATCAGCAAAAAACTGAGACTTAATGATTGGTATTACAGGTGGACATATAAATATTATTTTTTGCACAATATACGAGAATTTTTTACTTAGATTTTCCAGAAAATGCTAAAACCAATACTAATATATCAAGAAAGTAAACTCGCGATATCGTGCTAATTAAAAATACAATCATGTTGTTACACTAGTAGATGGAAACCTATAAATAATTTCACTTCATTAAAACATTTTGCAAGTACTGAAAACACTCCAGATAGGGTTGTCAAGCATCCAGTTAAAACCGGACATAGTCAGCCATTTGTGCCAAATCACTTATCCCAAATCGCCTTCTTGTTGCCTTTCACGTACGAGTACGGCCGACACCGTTTGCGGGATTAAGTCCATCAAAAATGCTTTCGTAAGCATTTTGTTCATCTGATTTGCCTAAGAGGTCTTCTCTGCATCAGCTTGTATAGCTAGTGCAAGTAAGTGAACACAACCGTCCGTCCCCGTCCCACGGTCATACTTAGTGAATTTCAAATGAATCTAAGAATGTGACGTTGTTATACATTAAAAACTGTTCATTCAGAACGTGATGTCTACTAATAAGTTACGATGTTCAGCTTTTTCCTTAAATATCTGGCTAGACTTGTAGGTTAGATCTCCTTTCAGGCATAAGATCTGGCAACCCTAACCCCAGATAAACCGCCATATTGAAAACCGTGACCAATGGCCTCAGCGTGCGCTATCAGGCAACTGATAAAATTCGATTTACGAATGCTGCGCGCTGATTGGCTGACGGTCGCCAGCGCTGGCATAAAACGTCGTTATCACAAATTAAAAGTAGAATCTTGTTAGCTGAATAAATGGGTCATGTTTTATGTGCCTTTGTTCTTTTTCATGTACATTTTCATTTTGGTTATGGTCATGTTTTCTATTGTTGAGACCTACTAACCTACATACAAATATAATCAGGATCTTTAGATGTAACTCAGGTGATGAATATAATTAAAACTTGCTTTATCTTTTTTAGAGCCTATCAAAAGTTTGGCACAGTTAGCCACTTACATTCTCTCACATCAAATTTTTCCACCTAGACTAAGACTATGATAATAGTCAAATCCATGATTAAAAAAAAATTAAATGAAACCCAAAAATTGTGATTGCTACAAATTGTATTGCCATTCTTAACCTTTAGTCTAATCAATTATTTCTCTTTGCTTAATTAATGCACCTGGTACATTAAAAGGTTACTCTTTCTTACGAGTCTATTTTCAATTCGGTTTATTGTCTAAATCACACAATTTTCACAACAACTTACAAACCGAAATAGACCAAAACACAGTCCTCGTGCGGAGAACATCTAATTAACTAAAATAAGAGAAGTCACAAATTGGAATCACCGAAACAGACTGGCTACACGGTAAATTTAGCAGGCCGCACATCGAGAACAGACTTATTAGCTTTTTTAAATTTAGACAGATCTGCCGAGGCAAACGGGTTGGCGGGAAGATTGACAGATACACTTTTTAAATGCAACCTTTTAAGTATTTTAGAATTGATGACAGATGCACAAATGGGATGCGTTATTTCTGGGTTTATATTTTTGTATACTGCATCATAAATAGATAAATATAAAAAGTGATATAATTATTATTAACCTGCAAACGTTTAAGAAAAGAGCGTATTCCTTTTTAAAAGGTCGGCAGCGCACTTGTGACTCCTCTGGTGTTGCAGGTGTCCATGGGCGGCGGTAATCGCTTACCATCAGGTGATCCAGACGGAGCTGACGCTCGTCTGCCCCCTATCCTATAAAAAATAACAAAATAGATATATATTAAACAGTAAAAAGTACACTGTGCATCGAATGCCCTCGCATGAACACACATTCTCACATTCTGGACATATCAATAAATCTAATAAAAATACACACACATGGGTCCATTTTGTGTGTTTATAAAAAGTCTAATTATGATGATAGTGATGAAAAATCATATTCTCAGCTTAAAATATGATGCCTGAGATTAAAACCAGCAATTTTTCGCTTTTGTTAACCATGAAAACTTTTAAGTGGGCTAATTCTTACACTTTATGTTATTTGGTGCATGCCGGCATGCTTAAGATTGACGGTCTTTTTGCGGGGAATTGTAAGAAAAACATTTGTTTTAGGTAATATGGTGGAACAGACGAGCGGGCGACAGTTTAGTGATTGCTGGCAGACGCAGCCACAGTTTTTGTCGCGCGGCTCCGAATAAAAAACCCGCTGCTAAAGCATTTACCAAATTCTTAATTTTTTGGTCAAGTAAAGACCAAATAAACTATCTTGAAATAATAAATAAACAACTGCAAATCGAATCTTTTGGAGATAATATTCAATAAATAGTTAAATTGAAAACTGAAATGATATTAGATAAATATTAATGTTTGATGAAAGAAGAATTATTCTTTGCATTGAATTTTGCTGTCCGAATTCATTGCGTTCACTCTAATTTTTTTTTATGGGTAATATTCAAGAAAAACTTTTCCAAAACCAATTTTAGAAAGATAGATATACTTAATTGCACAAAGACACAATTTAAAAAAACTAGGCATTACAGATACTTAAATGTACAATTTCGGTGGTCTTATCGCTGGAAGCGATTTCTATCCACAAAGGACATTTGATAGTAGAGGAGAGGTAGGTGGTGCAATATTGAAAAGGGAAATAAATGTGAACTGTATAATATATATTAAAATTTATAATACTTAAACAATAATTACTTACTCCGTTAGCTCGAAATTCCCATTCTGGGTAAGCTCCCGATGGAGAGCCATTGGAAGCTTCTTCGGAACTCTAGGGTGTAAATCCAAGAGCAAATCCATCAAAAAATAAAATATTGCTGCGTTTTTTCCTTAAAACTAATTCGTCAATGACCTGGCATTTGCTGCAGTCTGAAAAAAAACAAAACAGTAATCCCAATTTCAAAACAAGTGAGGCCGTTGTAGTACAATTTCGCGAGGAAACAATTTGGCTCGAGCGCCACGGCAATTGGCCGCAGATGGGCCGGCGCGCGCGCACGGCGGCCGCACTTCAGCGCGCCATCCGCCCGCCATCTTGCATCGTTCCTTTTTTGAAATTTCAACGTAGTGATGCGACTCGGAATGCGTTGGAGAACGTCCTCCGTCTACTTAGGAGGAGCGTCGATCTACGAAACGCCGGCAATGCAGGGAAGGCAGAGAAAAAGGGGAAAATACGGAGACGCTTATATCTAGCAAAGCTATAACTAAATAGTTCGGACAATTTACATTAGTCAGCTACCACCAAACTAGGGCATTCCTTGTACTTGAGTACCTACTAGATGACGAAGCCGGGGGCTTCTTTCCAAAGAAATAGAGAAGCCCCAAAAGTTGGGGTTCAGGTAACTCAACAATGACTGGGGTTGGTTCACACACAATACTTCAACATTCCCTGAACTTGAGTACATACTAGATGACGAAGACGGGGGCTTTTCTGCAAACAAATAGAGATACCCTAAAAGTCGGAGTTCAGGTGACTCTAACAGGTTCGATTTTTTTTTAAGTATAAGCTCGACTCAGCAAAATTAAGTTATTTTTTTATATATATGAGAGGTGGCAGACGAGCAGATGGTAAGCAGTTCCGCCGCCCATGGACACCCGCAACACCAGTGGAGTCACAAGTGCGCTGCCTAACTTTTCCCCTTCCCCCCATTGGGCCTCCGGTAACCTCACTCACACGGCGAAACACAGCGCAGGCGCTGCTTCACGCCGGTCTTCTGTGAGGCAGTATCACTCCGGTCGAGCCGGCCCAACTAATGCCTAAGCGTGGCTCTCCCATATTTTTGCGGTAGCATCACTATTTTAAAGTCTTCGTTCCTTTTTCTCGTGTCATGTCACTTCCGACTTTTGTAAGTAATGGGAAAAAGCTCATTAAAGTTAGTGTTTTCTAAATTATTTTGTTGATTGGCAGTTTCGATAGCCGTCAGGATTAATTGTTATTGATTATCAGTTTCACAGTGCATTCAATATCTTCGGAACTCTGTTCTTAGTAAATTTTTTTTGCTTATTTTTACGAATTAATTAAAAAATGACAAATATTTATTGAAAAAGAACTACGGAGGTTACTAAGAGGCACTTGCCGCGTCGTGTTACCATTTGTTATGGATACCCTATAACCAAAACAGATATTTCACTCCAAATAATCCTACTTAATCCTTGTGGATGCACATCTAGAATAATGCCTCAGGCTCATTATAACAAAATCTCCATTAATATTCAACCGAGGGTGAATTCGCGACCACGTCGCATATGGCGCATGACACAATAAAGTTTACGAAATTGGAAACAAAAAAGGTCGAACGAACAACTGTTGTGTTACACTGTGCAGGCTGGTCGGCGCCCGTGGGGAGCCGACCGCCTGCTGAGTTCTCTCAACGCAGGCCAAATTACTAGTGCATCGGTTTGTGAGCGTTTCTAGGTGTCGAACGGTGTCTGATGGCGTGCTCTGACAGAGAATTTATGACCAAATCTTTGTTCTTGTCCCTTTTACACGAAAGTGAAGCATAGTGCGTGTGAAAGGAACGGGAATAACTATTCCGACTAGAGCAGTCCGTCTGGATCGTTATTGTATCCGTTAATTTTCTTTTGTTTTCTTCTGTATTGCATGTCAATATTTATATTTTGTCTAACGCAAAGGCGTCACCCAAGGTCCAGCCTGAAAACCATTGCTGCAGCTGCTGCTTGCGGCAGTAACTTTCTTGCTCTGTGCCGTTTTTATTTATTTTTTGTTTTATGTTTCATGTATTGTGGTCAATTAAGGTGACGGGTAAGGCACACTAGCGACGCCAATCGATTTTAATTTTTAGCTACTAAACCGGATCTATTTTATACAATTTTAAACTTGGTCCGTTTTTGTACGCGAAAAATTGATTACCGCCAAAAGCGGCCACTTTTAGCGTGAATCAATATTTCGCGTACAAAAACGGACTCAACATTTGTGCATGGTTATTTAATAAACAGTAAAAGTGTTTGCCGAGAGAGTTGTAATCCCGAAATTGTTTAAAATAGATCCGGTTTAGTAGCTAAAAATTAAAATCGATAGGCGTCGCTAGTGTGCCCTACCCGTCGCCTTAATAGTTTCTATCTTTCTTATTTTGATTGTGATATGAATTTATATTCACCTAATAAGTAGTCACTATCAGAGAAGTTTGAATCCAGCCTTAAAGTTAAAGGGATGGGACTGTCGATTATTTTTTATGTCATAGGTGGCAGATGAGCAGACGGATCACCTGATTTTAATTGATTTATTAATCAAATCAAATTAAATAAAGTATCAACCTAGGCTGATCAGACCGTAGCTACATAAATATATTTTTATTCATGCCTTATGTTTTACAAACATTTTGACCACAGTGCACTGTTAGTTATAAAAAACCATACTCACATTGACGTTTTCGGCTATATTTTTATTAATCAAGGATTAAAAAGGTTAACTACCAATAATATCGGCTACTCATTTAACCCAAACGCCAATATTTCACTTAATCCATAGATTAAAAAAATAATTCAAAAACGAAGTTTATAAGAACTGCCTTGGTCAAATCGCTTATGTTCAAATTTCAGGTTTGAATATAGGAACTCATTGATTTTGTCTTAATGTTAAAGTTTTCCATAAAAGTAATAGGGTCCACCGTTCATAATTGTCTATAATTTGTATTTGATCACCGTTAAATGGCCATTTATTTGTATTTAGCTAGCCATGTAAATGCTAATTGTATGAAGCTGTGTGTATGGGAGCTTTGATAATATTTCTGGCCCGAAGGTCGCATAGGAATGGTGGATTATTGGTGCTTACAAAGTTTGTGTTTAGATCATCTATTTAGCTATCGGTAGCCGGTTTTGGGATTGTAATGCGGATGTAGAAACCAATCTCTGTTTTTTAATGGGTGTTATTTCACTGTTTTCTGTACTAACATAACCTAATCCAAAATTACTACATTTTTTATACTAGAGGCGACCAACGGTCACCTGATGGAAAGTAATCATCACCGCCCATGAACATCCCCGAAATCAGAGAGATCATTAATGTGTTGCCGGCCTTTTTAAAAAGGAATACGCTCTCCTCTTGAAGGTCCCTAGGTCATAGCCGTCGGGAAATACTCCCGCAGCCAAACCGTTCCATTGAGGCACGTGGTAGAAAGTTCCGCGAAAAACGCACAATATTAGACCGCCATCCATCACCAAATGCTATGCTTTCATCATCATCGTCGTCATCGTCAGCCCATTTAAGTCCCCACTGCTGGGGCACGGGCCTCCCTCAATCACATGAGGGGTAATTGCCATACTCACCACGCTTGGCAGACGGGTTGGCGAGGGTTTTGATATAAATGCAGAGTTTTCCTTCTCTGGGTGCTGATGATAATACTAGCAGCTTTACCTTAGTCGCCTTGATCGCAGTGGCCATGATTTAATCTATGAGTTTGGTGGCAAACGAGCAGACGTGTGGACAAAATTCACTTGAATAGGTGGCAGAAGAGCAGACGGATCTCCAGATAATAAGCAATTGCCGTCACTCATAATGCCAGTGGTGTCACATAATATGCGCATAAAAGGTTTACACCTTTTCTTTCCCTCGAATTGGGTTTCCGATATTTTCACTCACTTAGCAAAATACAGCGAAAATCTTTCTCAACATATATTTAACTACCTTTTCATCAAATGCTGTCACCTTACCTTCGCACAATAGCTTTAACGCCTGGTGGTTTTATTTGGGTCCTACTACTTACTGTGCATGTAAACCTAGAATTTTACAATACGGTATTTGACTTTTTTTAATTTTTGTAATCAAAAGACCTCTCAATGATAGAAACATCGTTGAAAGAATTACTTGATTCTCATTTAAACTACCTGAGATATCACAACAAATAAACGCTCCATACAAATGGCTACTAAGATGTGACGTCACATGCAATTATTTTGTATGCATTTCATTTGAATTTTGTATGGTAGCTATACCAAATGTTTCGTTTATGTCAATGGTTCTATTATAATAGTTGGTGCAAATTGTATGGGTTATTCAATGGTATAATTATTTTTTAATAATTTCATACTTTTAAAATGGACTGGACCATGAATCTTTGAATGACCATAAAACCTGGCTAGACGTTATATTTTTAATTGAGAATTTTTGCTATTGGCACATATTTACCTATATATATTTTTTTTAAATCTCGAGCTAAGTCAAATACTCTATTCATTGTTTCTAGTCCTCTGTCCTAACATTTCCTCATAATGTGCACTCATTACCACTAGGGGGCGCCCGCGCAGGTAGGCGGCCATTATTCACGCGGCATCGAACAATGCGCGGGCGACTCCTGATATCAATCATCCTTTTATCCTGCCGCTTGGGTCATTCTACTCCCAGTAGTGGTTATGTTATTGGTCGTTAGAATAGAACAGTGGTTTGACTTATTCTTGAGACCAAGATTTTTCTTTTTTATGCTAGAGGCGACGAAACGAGCAAGCGGGTCACCTGATGGTTAATTATCCCATGAACATATTATGCAAATCAAAGAGATCGCTGATGCGTTGCCGGCCTTTTTTAGAAAGGACAATATTTTCTTGAAGGACTGAAGAAGCATCCGCCATTTTTATTTAATAAAAGCTTTTCAACATAGTCACTATGACTCTTTGAACTCCTTTGACTAGGTACCCGCTTGGATTAGTGGTAGTGAACACTGCCTCTGGAAAAAGGGTTGCGGGTTCGATACCCGCACAGTACAAACATTTGTGTGCATGATGAGCATGTCTGTTTGTATTGGTCTGGCTGTTTTCTATGTATTATAAGAAATGATCGGAATAGGTAGAACTACTTTTTAGGTACTTGCGATTTTTTCAAATTATATGGACATGCTTGGAATCCCGGGAATCCCGGAATTAAGGATATACTTTATACTATTAACAGTTATTTTCGTTTATTTATACATACGAGCATTAACATCAGCCTTACGAACGTATTCTTAAACGCTTTGTGATAACATGTTAATTAAAAACGTTCTATTTGTTCTTCCAAAATTCAAGATACGTACGAGTACGTTAGATAGAAATGAACAAACTGTAAGTAAACATGGTGGTATCGAACGGTTATGGATAAGCCCTTTCATGATTAAAATGTGTTAAATACTTATTTAACTCTAAAATAAAAAAATATTTATTTTAATCCCGGGATCATAGTCAGAATCCCGGGGCATGTCCATATTAACATCTATGTTTGCGGTCAATGAACCCAAATAGCTCTACCTACTCCGATCATTGATTATAAGTATGTATTTACAAAAGAAAAGTATTAAATGTATATATTTGTAATTCCGCTGTTGATTCTGATATCCCTAACATAGGTGCTTGAGCTACCTATCTCGGAGTCAGATCAATGTATGTGATTGTTTTTTGCTACGAGTAAAAATGTTTATTTTATTATTTTCTCAAAAAGATTAAAGGACGGCTAAAACGGTGTATACCTATCCAATGCGTTTCCTTCTTCATTCATGTAGAAAGATTGAATAAGAGCATAGACTGCTCATACTCATAAAATAACCGCGAAACCTCTTTAAAACCTTTTACACATCGCGTGCGCACTTGAGAGCGCAAAACAAAACGCCGTTGACATTAACACGACAAACACGCGTATTTTTTCGCTGGTATCGTAAAATGATAATTTAAAAAATATGATCAGTCGATGCGCCGGTTTAGCGGGTACTTATGATGGTGTTTTACGATTTTCAAGGCGTCAGCGTTAAGGGGAGAATGGTGCGCCTGCGTCGCCGAGTGGAGTTTGTAGTAGTTCATTTGAACAGGCTCTTACTGTTCAGGAGTCCAATTTTTGATACGTGTTAAAGATATCGAATGAGATTTTTAATTTTTTTTAATTTAATAGGTGGCAGATGAGCAGACGGATACCCTGATGGTAAGCGATTGCCGCCGCCCATCCATCACACCCGCGACACCAGTGGAGTCACAAGTGCGCTGCCAACCTTTGAACCCCCCTTTCCCCCGTATTGGGTCTCCGGTATCCTAACTCTCGCAGCACAGTGCTGCTTCACGCTGGTATTCTGTGAGGCCGTGGTAACATCACTCCGGTCCATACATTTGTCCATATAAAGGTCGAATTCAATATCACGTCTCGAGACTTGGGCTCCTGTTCACTCATTTTCATTTAGGCAACTGCAACAATGTAAGTAAGCTCATCGCGACTTAATTCATGAATTTGATACAAACAGTCCATGGAAATAATTGACAGCGACAGTTACTGTCAAATGTTTATTATTAAGGCCCAATTCGACCAATCATTCTTCTTGAATAAATCTATGGTATAATGTCAGATTTTTATAAAATGACGCTTTGCCATAGATTTAGTATCGGATCAAGTTTAGTCGACTCGACCCTTAAGGTGACGGGTGGGGCACACTAGCGACGATAATCGATTTTAATTTTGATCTACTAAACCGGATCTATTTTAAACAATTTCGGGGTTACAATCTCTCGGCAAACACCTATACTATTTACAATTCGGGGTTACAACTCTCGGCAAACACCTTATACTATTTATTTAATACTTATAAGTAACACAGAGCTCAAAAGTATACCAAATAGGTATACTTTTGAACTCGAATTTTGGAGTACCACCAAAAGTGGCCGATTTTGGCTTGAATAAATTTTTCAAGTACAAAAACGGACCTAACATTTGTTTGCCGTGAGATCGTAACCCCGAAATTGTTTAAAATAGATCCGGTTTAGTAGCTTAAACTTAAAATCAATTGGCGTCGCTTGTGTGCCGTCACCTTAATAGCATACTGATAAAAATGCTACTGCATGCTACTTATAACAAAACATTTTCACGGCCTAGGTAGAGACTATAAAGAACGGATAGAATATAAATTATAAAAACTAGTTAAGAATAGACAAAGCAGGGCCAGCAAAGTGTATACCTATGTGAATTTATCACACATATTATTTAGAAGCGACAAACGAGCAAGCAGATCACCTGATGGTAAGTTACGATGTAACTGAGCGAAGGAATAAGTTCACGCTGTTACATTTGAACTAAAAGAGTTATTAAACAATATGAATAATACAGCACTTTACACTCGAGTGAACGGTTTTGGCCAACTGTACTCTTGCGCAGCGGTGGACGCATGAAATATAGTGTTTAACACCACGCGGCTTGTACTGCTGGCGCCCCGCGGCGCGGCCTGTCCCGCGCGGGCCGCAGCGTCGTCACCCTAAATTTGTATAATGTTTATAAATAGCATATGGTATGGATGCCAGTGTTTTGGGTTGGTAACTGGAAAGCAGGGTCTTTTCATTTAGTACTTTTTCCTTGGTATGAGAAAAACGCCGTGTGGTCCCCGGCAGAGGAGAATAGGCCACCCTCACTCTTACCGAGGTGTCGTAAAAAGCGACTAAGGTAAAGCTGCTGGCATGATCATCAGCACCCAGAGAAGGAAAACTCTGCATTTATATCAAAACCCTCGTCAACCCATCTGCCAAGCGTGGTAAGTATGGCAATTGCCCCTCATGTGATTGGGGGAGGCCCGTGCCCCAGCAGTGGGGACTTAAATGGGCTGACACATCGATCCTTTATCGTTTCTCAATTTTTCAAAATGTAACTTTGTCTTCCGTTATCAGGTAATATTATATAGATAATAACAATCTCTCAATTTGTTTTGTATTTTCTATGTACTTATAAGTTTTGCTTAAAATATAATATAAGTATAAAAATCCCAATAAACATTCCCTATCACATTTTTTGTGATAGGTTGCCGACGAGCAGACGGATCGCCTGATGGTAAGCGATTGCCGCCGCCCATAGATACCCGCGACACCAGTGGACTCACAAGTGCGCGGCAACCTTTAAACCTCCTTTCTCCCGGTTTGGGCCTCCGGTACACTCACTCAATCAAAGAGATCCACCAATTCGTACCACCGCCCAATTTCAACAAGAAGCGATCTTTTTGATCACTTGACATTGGCAAAGTGTTCGATTCCAGTGAAGGAAATATTTAAATATAGATACTATTAAAACTGTTTTTGTAACTACACAATATAGAATAACTATTTATCTCCCCATATTCAAATCAACGGAAACAAACTGCATTGTACACATGCCAATCAAACCATAACAAAAGGTACACAAAAAACATAACAAAAACCAGCGACAGTCGGTAATTGTGAACTCCTGACATTCTATAACATTCGACAATAATTGCGCATGAGCATCGGCCTTGGCCAGTCGCTGCCGTGCGCCGTGGTCAACTGACCCGAACACGGATCAAATCCGTGTTCGGTCAAATCTGTGATTTGTTAATACTAGATAAACTATTAATCTTTGCGCTTGTAAAACTACCGTGGAAGAGCCACGCTTCGGCAGGAATGAGCCGGCTCGACAGGAGTGATACCACGGCCTCACAGAAAACCGGCGTGAAGCAACACTGTGCTGTGTTTCGCTGCGTGAGTGAGGGTACCGGAGCCCCAATCCAGAAGAAGCCTATAAACTGTCCCACTGCAGGACAAAGGCCTCCATCATAGAAATCAAGTTATCGATACTATGATGGGATTAGGCTTAATCACCACGCTTGCCCAATGCGGATTGGTGATCACAAACCCGAGCTATGTCCGAAAAATTTGAAACATACTTTTCGCTCGACCCGGGAATCGAACCCAGGACCCTGAGATCACGGCCCGGTACTTAAACCACTAGACCAACATGGCGTTAAAGTTCTTAGCTATTTGGATAAAAATCGATTCCAAGATGGCCACAAAGATATGGATTGTATGTTTTAACACAACTCCCACAATATGGGTATCATATAAAAGGGCTTGAGTAGCAGAATAAAAATATATATATTGAAACAAATTTCAAATCCAAGATGACCGCCGTCAGAAATGACGAATGACCTATTTCTTTTTGTCGGGGTTTTTTTAAATTTTCAATTTATTCAAAATATGTAAATATGTAGGTATTTTGGAAAACTTTATATTGGATAAAAAAAAACAAACGTAGTTAGCTCCCGGATGAAATCTATTCACATACACAAGACTGCGATTACTCTAGTGGTATAATCATAGCGAATAAACAATTATCAGGTAGATATGCGACCTTGGCCGATCGCTGCCGTGTACCGTCTGACCCGAACTGATAGTTAATCGTTAGATACTGTTTTTATTACCTACCTAATGGCTACGATGGGGTCAGTGAAATGTCGGTCAGACTAGACGAATAGGAATCTGGTGTAAACTTTGAAGTATTTTACGAGCTTGAGTCTCCAGAAATAACTTGAAAACATATTCATATTGTTTTCACACAGAGCACTACTGCAATGTGCAGTACAATATTGTGGGCCTTTACACATTGCGACTTTACGACTCGCGATTTAGTCTCGATTAAGCATCGATACAGTCACACACAAGACGCCATAACATCGATACAGTCATAACTTTACAAACACGCGTTACTAAATGCAGCGATACAATCGCGAAGATGGCGCACTCTGTCAATCGCGCATATGTATCGCTGAAAGAAGTCGCAATGTATAAGATCCAGACTTGTACACTTTCTCAACTTTTTTGCAAATTTCATGTCATTAACCATGGGACAGTCACACTTCGGCATGAATGGGCTGGCTCGACCGGAGTTTTGTCAAGTGAGTGAGGGTATCAAAGTCAAAGTCAAATATTTTTTTATTTGCATATGCATGGCTTGTACACAGCACTTACAAATCGTCATACATTTGAATGTATTAAAACTATTTATAAGTACTTATGTATACTTTACATATTAATACATATATATGTTGATACATAAAATATACTAAAGAAATAAATAAATATAATGCGATTCTACCACCGGCTCGGAAAGTTGTTTCTGGTCGAGAAGATCCGGCAAGAAACTCGCCAGTTACTCTTTTTAATCGCCAAACTTTCATACAATGTTGTGTCATCATCATACCAAGCCATACAGTTTAATTGTTACACAAAATAAAATAAAGGAAATAATAATAAAATAAATATTATGAGGTAAACCGAAGCAGACCAGTCCCCAAAGGTGGCACCTGTTCACAAGTATGACGTATGTGTCAGCCATCATTTCACTCAACCATATTAGAGGGAATGTAATGACCCGCCACATAGCGCCACCACCTCAGAGACATTTGAGTGAGCATGACTACTTAGGTTCGGTATCGGAAAGGAGGTTCAATGTTTTGCAGCGCACTTGTAACTCCACTGATGTTGTGGGTCTCAATATGCAGCGGAATTGCTTAGCAACCATTAGATGATCGGTCTGTTCGTATGCCACTGATCACATAAAAAAACAGCGATACCATGGACTAGCTCACTTGAAAGGCCAATCCCAAGGACAGTGCGCAAGCGCATCCTCCTTTCGAATCAATCTCTGAGTCACGCGTTACGTTCATTTAACGATTAACTAACGTTAACGATCAATTTAATTTGTATGTAATGAAACAAATCTGTTGCCATACAGTTTTTATTTGCAAGATCTTGTTAGATCTGTAATTAAGAGGTAGGTACTTTTATAAGGTAGAGATTACATTGAAACTAGTTTTAAGAATTAAATAATCACTGACTTAACTGACTTGACGACCCGTTTGGAACAGTGGTAGTGAACGCTGCCTTTGGTCCAAGGGCTGCGGGTTCGATCCCCGAACAGTACAAACATTTGTGTGCATGAACATGTCTGTTTGTATTGGTCTGGGTGTTCTCTATGTATTATAAGTAATTTACAAATGTCAAAAGGATTATGATTAAAGTTAAAGCTGATAAAACTTCTATAATCTTTCAGACACTACCTATGTACCAAACATACATGAACCTACATGTACCTAAGTGGAAATAACTATAATATTAAGCAATTTTGCTTTTAGAGAATGTTTTTTGAATTGAATTTAAATTAAATTAAAATTTATTGACAAGTATTAAAAATATATTTTGGTTATTGAAACGTGCCTAATATTATACCCATTATATTTACAAAAAAAAGTATTATATGTATATATTTGTAATCCCACTGTTGATTCTGATATCCGTAACTCAGGTGCTTGAGCTACCTATCTCGGAGTCAGATCAATGTATGTGATGTTGTGAAATATTTATTATTTTATTATTTATTACTGACTTTCTTCGTAGTGGCGTCCCAAGTTGTCTTTGCGCTTTTTTGCTACAACCCCCCAATTTATTTATTTATTATCTCACGGTATTTTTTATCCACAGTTAGTGAGCTGAAGCTTTTAGCACGTCCTCATTACTACCTATACCTATTCAACTCAAGGACAAGAGCATTTTATTCATTCATTATGAACCCATTTCTAACATGTATCTGTCATAAGTTGTTAGTAACATCATTCACCGATTGCTGCTTGTCTTTGCATTTATTCGAATAGTGTCTAATTGTGAGATTGTATGCTGATAACGTAATGAGCCAAAACTTACCTAAAATGACGGATCATCATCATCATCATCATCAGCCCATTTAAGTCCCCACTGCTGGGGCACGGGCCTCCCTCAATCACATGAGGGGTAATTGCCATACTCACCACGCTTGGCAGACGGGTTGGCGAGGGTTTTGATATAAATGCAGAGTTTTCCTTCTCTGGGTGCTGATGATCATGCTAGCAGCTTTACCTTAGTTCGCCTTTTACGACACCTCGGTAAGAACCTCGGTAAATGACGGATGTTGAATTGGAATGGCTCTAAACATTGCTAGTATTTGTTACTAGAAAGCTTAGCAGGTTTTACTAACACTTTCGCTCACACCTATTTACATGAAATACTGATAACTTAAAACAAAAGAAAGACAGTCCCGCTCGTAATTTGCAAAAATATAAACATCGATAAGAGATATATCTTTTCCTCAATGGTTGAGGATTCCTGATAAAATGTCACTGCCTGTTTGGTAGGAAATAAGACGATAATCTACCGAAATATTGTAGGTCAATTCTGCACGTTACCAAAATGTACAAAAACCAGTTAAATCCGGTTTGAGGGCAATACCTACTCACAATCCTAAGTCACGCTTACAAAGCAAGTCTATGTTACAGATTAAAGTCAAAGTTAGTAAAAAGTAAATCGTCTAGTCGTAGAATTGAACGAGTTTGCATGAGAGGTATCGGCGCGGAAAATAAAAGAAAAAAAGCTTTGAAAACAGAGCGTCATTGTGGAGCACGGGGCTAGCCCGCTGTGCCCGGGGGTGACTACGCGTGGGAAGGTGGACCGGACAAGACAATTTAAGAAAAAACATAAAAAAACTCAAAATATCTATAGTACCAATCTACACAAAAAAAACACTCAAAGTTTCTGTAATGCCTAGTACTTAAGTTGTGTATTTTGTGCAATAAAGTATATCTATCTATCTACCTATATACATACTTACATGAGACAAAGCCATGCTTCGGCCTAAATAAGTTGGCTCGACCGGAGTGATACCACCGGCCGAAGGCAGCGGCTTTTTTTTGTTACACTATAGGCTAACGTTTGACCACAATCGCGTCTGATGGAAAGCGACTAGGAGGTCTAGGATGAAACGCGTTTTCCTAGAAGAGGTTAACAAGATGGAAGCCTATCACTGGCGTTGAAGGTGTCTTTGGGCGGCGACAAACGGTTCTCTTCTACAGTAGTATATTTGCCCACTGCAGAGCATATGCCTCTTAAACGTGTGTAACTCTTTCTGAAACGACTCAGTGATCCGACTCAGCCAAATGATACATGACTCAATGTGTCTTTTACCGCCTTTACCATGGTGAGAGTTCCGAGGAACTGTTTGAGTTAATACCCGGTGCTGAATTTCACCACTGTACTACACGCCGTAAACCAGGATTCCACCCGTACCATCTGGATGGGTGGAGATCCACCACAGTGCGCTTTAAACGTCATTTTTTGCCACGCACTCATTGTGGAATCAACTTCCCGCCGCGGTATTTCCGAACCGGTACGACATTGAGATCTTCAAGAAACGAGCCTATACCGTCCTAAAAGGCCGGCAACGCATCTCCACTCCCCCTGGTGTGGCTCATGTCCATGGGCGGCGGTGATCGCTTACCATCAGATGCCTCCCTTTCTCATAAAAGAAAAATACATTGTTCCGAATCTCTAATGTCCGCTCCGAATGTATCATTCGACTCAAATGTATCTCAAGTTCGAGTGAACCGAATGATCCGAATGAGCTGAATAATCAGATGAGCCGAATGATCCGAATGAGCTGAATGATCCGAGTAAGCTGAGTGATTCGAATGAACGGAATGATCCGAGTGAGCCGAATGATCCGAATGAGCGGAATGAATCACGGATCTGTTTGAGAGTCGATGTTCCAAATGAAGCGTTTCACTGTTCCGCATCTCTGAACTGATCGAGGTGCAAATGTTCCAATCTTTTGAAAGATACATTTGTGCCAGGTCTAGCCTCTACAATTTCTCTCCCTTTTCTTCTGTTGTCGGTGATCATCGCCGCCCATGGACATCAGCCACACCAGAGGAAGTGGACATGCGTTACTGGTCTTTAAGAAGGTATAGACTCATTTCTTGAAGGTCTCAATGTCGTACCGTTTCGGATATTCCGCTGCGGTAAGTTGATTCCACAATAAGGAGGTGCGTGGCTAAAACTGACGTGTAAGCGCACAGTGGTGGACCTCCACCTATCCAGATGGTATGGGTGGAAACCTAGTTTACGGCGTGTAGTACGTTGGTAAAATTTAGCAGCGGGTATTAACTCAAACAACTCCTCGGAACACTCACCATGGTAAAGGCGGTAAAAGACACATAGAGAAGCGACTTCACTCCGCAGGGCCAGAGAGTCTAAGCGATCTGTATGTGTTAATATTAACGCGATTTTGCTATATAACCAAACGGGAATACCCGGTGCAATACTAACGCGTGGCCGCCATCTTTGTCTTTGAAGCCGCCGCGCTGCGCCCACGCACGCATTTGCACAGGGAACGCATTACGAACTGGATCTAATACTCGCCAGTTGATTAATGGACGGGTTTGATTGAAAGGTCCTGTGTGTCCTGTTTTAGTGGTTTGTAATTTAAATTTATTGGGAGTGGGTCTCATGCCACCTTGGATTGAAATGTGTTTTTTAACAGAACGTTTGTTGCTATAACAAAATTCTTAGGGCGACTTTTACACCAAAACTCCGTTAGGTTTAGGAGACGAATGCCATAATCGATTAAACCTCTCGTGCAATTAGTAATCGTCTGCAAACAACTCGTAGATCTCCACGCATCGGCTCGGTATCGATACGATTCGCTCTGCAACGTTGGATCGTTTAGAGCGCGATTAGTCGTCGCGTGCGCACCCCGCGACTAATCGCGTACAAGGGCTGCCACCTTTAGCACGAAGAGATCGGAAGACTTAATATAGGCCTTTGGCAACCAGATCCTTCTGACACGGCACAAGAATCTGCTTAAACTGTAAAGTGACAAGAGTTATTACCATATACATGTACCCTAACTAGACAATATGCTGTAATGAAAAGCCCTTGATCAATAGCGCGGAGGCATCATTAGATACGTAGGCTCTGACGCAGAATGTGCACTTCGCAAAATGATAATGGTAATCACTTATTTCTAGTCAATAACTCATATTTTTTTCATCAGTAATCTATTTCGCATACAATGCGCCACAGTGCAGCAGGTAGACACAGTCCATTTGGTCTGCAATCATCTTCAGGGGGGATAGGAGCTAGCCCTGACCTGACCTTGAAAAATGAGCATTGACCTTAAATGCATTTCTCAAATTAACCATTTCATCGGGTACGAACATGAGGTAAAGACTTTTTCTTTCTCTATCTCACCCACTTAAAGATGCATCCACTCCACTTCATCGTGGTGGGTTTACATCTATTTCTGACTCTCTCTTGTGACGTTTTCTCTCGCATCTCATTAAATCCGTAGTTTCTACAAAAGCTTAAAAAATATCTGCAGGTGGTATCTGCTTAGTATCTTAGCATCTGCCTGATCCCTATTAAATTTTTTTTTATGTGATAAGAGGCAAACGAGCAGACGGGTCATCTGATGGTAAGCGATTGCCGCCTTCCATAGACACTATATAACGGCACCAGTGAAGTCACAAATGTGCTGCCCCTAAAAACATTAAGCCCCCCTTTTTGGATTGGACCTCCGGTTCCCTCATTTACGCAGCGAGACACAGCACAGTGCTGCTTCACGCCGGTTTTCTGTGAGGCCGTGATATCACTCCGGTCGAGTCAACCCATTCTCCGTGGCTCTTCCACGGTAACATCAAAAAAGAGCTGAATAGTATAATTCAAATAATGGGTTACATTGAAAACCACATTCTACGTATCAAAATCAACGATAAAGAGACAGTTTAAAACCTCGTTATTCTATCGCAAAAAAATACGGTTACTTATATCTACAACAGTCAGCCCTATGCCTAACGGCTTCATTGCGCTCTTCGTATCGTGTGCTCTAGCCATTATGCGCCGGCGCACATATCAAGTGCTACGGGCACGACTGTACCGGCAATGACCCACCTGTTCCGGCCTAGGCCTTATTCGTGTGACCTTCTCGTAAGACGGAACCCGTTATTTTAATAAGTCGTTAGATTTTCGCGTTACATTATAACCATCATTATTAAGAGCGGTGATTAAGGCTGGGTTTCCCCCTTAGATGTGCGCGGGAGATGAGCGGTGCGAGGATATCTAGCGGAGTTGTAAAACTGTTTGTCTGAAGGTTGTCTGGTCCGCTCCTAGCCATAAGACCTAAATTGTACATTGTGCCTCTCACTGTATAACTAGCTTTTAAGTTTTGTATGTTGTGAAATAAAGAGTTATGTAGGTCTATCTATCTAACAGTATGTGCGTTTCCACCACAGATCTGCTAGGATGATGGTCGGCGCTAGGATGTGTAGCTAACAATAGGGTATTTAACTAACCTCGAGATTTTACAAAATATAAATATTTTATCAAAGTATAGATAAGTATGTGCCAATAGCAAAAATTCTCAATTAAAAATATAACGTCTAGCCGGTTTTATGGTCATTCAAAGATTCATGGGCAAGTGGATTTTAAAGTATGAAATTATTAAAAAATAATTATACCATTGAATAACCCATACAATTTGCACCAACTATTATAATAGAATAATTAACATAAACGAAACCTTTGAATACTGTCGTTCGACGTCACATCTCAGTAGCCATTTGTATGGAGCGTTTTGGGTTTGCCCAAAATAATGTGATTTTAAAGTTGTGATATCTCAGGTAGTTTAAATGAGAATCAAATAATTCTATCAACGATGTTTATAACATTGGAAGGTCTTTTGATTACAAAAATAAAAATAAAATTGTCAAATACCGTATTTCTCACTGGCCCCACATAATAACATAACATGCATTAGGTTTTTTTTTATGTGATAGGTGGCAGACGAGCAGGAGGATCACCATGGTAAGCAATTGCCGCCGCCCATAGACACCAGCGACACCAGTGGAGTCACAAGTGCGCTGGCAACCTTTTACCCTCACTCACGCAGCGAAACACAGTACAGTGCTGCTTCACGCTGGTTTTCTGTAAGGCCTTCTCTCAGTCCGGTCGAGCCAGCCCGTTCATGCCGAAGCGTGGCTCTCCCACGGTTGAAGCGATTCCATTGGATCTTAACAAACATATCCCCCGCAACGCATCCTCGTACATATCTGATGGAAACCCAGCCCACCGCGACGATAATTTTTCAATACATAATTACAGGACAACATTTTTTTTTTATTTTCCTCTCCGTTAAAACTTCAGTCGCTTACTCATTTTATGTCTTCGCTAAAATATGTTTTTTAAAAATATATTGTAATAACTTGAAACCGCAGAGTAAAAAAGGCAAAGGTTTGTCATTCCGAACTCGCAGTAAAGCAAAAATGCAAATACATTTCTGCTTTGTCGGTGCACTGCAGATAATGTTTATAGCCGAAAACCGCATTGCACTTTGCGGTTGAAAATAAAGCAAAGCATTTTGTTTGCGTTTGAAAATAAACGAAATGAAGTATGAAGTTATTTGTTGGTAATGCTCTCAATGTTGCGGAGTTGGACTTTGTAACCCTAGAGTATATACTGGCTTCAACGAAAGCTCACCAAAATGAGGCTAGGACTCTGATACGAGATATTATCATGGTCTTGTGTAATTTGACGCCAAACTTCTGCGTCCAAGTTCGTGTTTACTACCGATATCCGTCCATAGATAACGTTTCTCCTGCTAAACGGAGTAATAAATTAAAGAATTCAACGCCATACCAATGTTGAATTCTTTAAATGTTGATTTCTTTAATTCGACTCGAGAACAGGTCAATTGACCTGGTCTCAAAATAAGTAGCTCGAGTAGGTAAATTTTTTATTATGGGTGTGAGAATTCAACGATATTACCTATTAAATCTCTTGTCTAAAAAAACGGAACCGCATCAGCGACTCGTCGGACCTCGCTGATTTTCTTTTTTGTGCTATTCTTTTCTAGCATAAAAATATCACATGCCTACAGACATTACAACACCCAGATACTGAACAAACATAATATCCTCCAACCGATGACGGCTACGGCGGCCAATCTCAACGATCAGCCACTTACGCAGGATATTTTATAGTGTGTACGCAAACACAAGTGCACTCTCTATTTCCCTTATCCTCATTTTTTTAAATAAATATTTGACAACATCACATACATTGATCTGACTCCGAGATAGGCAGCTCGAGCATCTGTGTTACGGATATCAGAATCAACAGTGGGATTACAAATTTATACATAATTATAATACTTTTCTTTTGTAAAACCTACATATATTACATAGAAAACACCCAGACCAATACAAACAGACATGTTCATGCACACAAATGTTTGTACTGTGCGGGGATCGAACCCGCAACCCTTGGACCAAAGGCGGCGGTCACTACCACTGTTCCAAACGGCTCGTCTTTCGATGGGACACTACTCCGACACGACCGGAGAGGGATCAAGCGCGAAACCAACAGTTTCCCAGGCACGGGGGTACAAGACCGCCAACTCTGGGTTGCCACGAAAACATAGGTACAAATTTTTGACCAGACCTGGGGATCGAACCCAGGACCTGTTGTGCAGGTCGCTTTAAAGTGCGACCCACTAACCACTGCCCCACCGAGGCAGTTAACAAACATAAGTGCTCATACATATGTCAGAATGGTAATTCAGCCTTTATACTTTACACTTGTTGTATAAGATGAACAAAACCTAACCTCCCCTCTCTTTCCAGGTCTGGTTCCAAAACAAGCGATCGAAGGAGCGCCGCCTCAAGCAGCTCACATCCATGGGGCGGGGCCCTTTCTTCGGCTCCTCGCGCAAGATGCGAGGGTTCCCCATGAACCTGTCCCCCGGGGGCCTCGAGGAAGGCCCCCCGGGGTTTCCGTACTTCGCGACGGCAGATGGAAAGTTCGAGTTTGGCTATGGCCCGCCGTTCCACCATGATGCGCCGTTCTTCCATCCGCCGCCCGCCATGCCGTTTAATCAGCCTGGTTGGTACACTTTTCGAAACGTTTTCACCTATAATGTTTGTTTAATTAATTTATCAATTAGTGAACCAATTGAAAAATACCAGTTTTTGCAATCTGCTTTCCATTTAAACCACCCATCTGTCAGTCAGTATACTCGTTAGTATAGAACATTTTACGTTTCACTATGTGGACGATGGATTCGACATTCAAGCATCAGGTGCTTTGTTAAGTCATAATTTAACACTCAAAAGTGACCTGTAAGGAATTTTCCTTCTAATCCAAAACGGACCGCAGGTGAACATTTTTGAAATTAGAATCATGGGAAACCCAATCTTGTATTCGCCAATACCACAGTTGTGCCAATACTCGACCTTTTTTCGTACTTACTAGTAAATGGATATTGTAATATTTAACTAGATCATTGATCTAGGTCTGATTTGATCAGTTACTCCTCGTTAGACTTAGAAATTTGGTAGTAGGTATGTGCATTGTTGGTTGTATATTGTAAGTATGTAAGTTAATAAAAATAATACAAGGACCAGGTCACGAAACTTTGGACTTAAAATTACCGAGATAAATAGATTCTAGAATTAGGGACTCCCTCTCATACAAAAATCAGTCAACTCCCAAATAATAACTGGAGCAGGTCGTTTCGCAGGCGGAATGGAGTCGCTGCCCGGCGGCGAGTTCCCAGAGCAGTTCCCGCCTCCAGAGCACCTGGTGCTCCCGCGGCCTTCCTCGCCGGAGTTCACCTTCGGCGACGCCCCTCCCCCCCTCCACTCCGAGGGGCTGGTGTGGTAGCTGAAACCGGAGCCGCGCGACTACCACGACTGATGCGGCTCGACGGTCAACCAGTGGACTTGAGTGACGTGTGACGGACCAATGGGATATCTGTGTTTGTGATAGATGTGTTCGGTTGGTGTTTGTTCTTTTTTTGAAGTTTTGTTTTGGAAGCTCAATGTCAGGATACCCATGTAGAGTCCGCGCCAGGAAAGAAGTCATCAGGGTTCATATGTAGTATTACCTGATATGTAACGCCTTACCTTATAAGATTAACAATAAATATATTGAGTATTGAGTCCCGCGGCATATCACGGAACTAATATTTCGTTAGATTCCTTGCATCTATAGACATAAAGCTCAAATTTGAATGTTGATGGCGACTGAAGCCCGCTTTTCACGGGACTTTGGTGGCGCGGACTATTAATATCAGGGTTTACAACATAGATTGTGGGTGACACATGTCAATTTAACAAACATCTTCTTAGTTTGCTACTTTAATGGTTTTTTATTAAATTTCCATTGTCATAATATGCACCACGTATGCATCACTCGTAATTTTTATTTTTGGAATAACATTTTGAAATATAGAGATGCGGTTTACACAATGAGAACTATTATTTCAAAGTAGATTCGTATAATTCGTGCACGAGTTGAATTTTTTGAGTTCACTACCGAGAGAGTTAACTCGCGGGCGATCTTTACTATTAGGGACTACTACATGTGTGACTTTTCTGTTTAACTGACATGACACCCACATCATGTTCAATAAATGGAATAGAACATTTATCAAAACGTTAATGTAAAATTGTTCCTGCATTAATGGGTTAAAAAATAGCCTGAATGATACGTTATATCACTTTAGAAACCGAAGTAATTATTTCACACATATAACCTTTGTCACTTTGTCTTAGGAATAAACTACAATTTCCACTTTCCCTTACTCTGTGTTATTTATAAGTTTATTTTCTGGTGCTAATAATCGTATATTTTATTTTTATTCAAAAATATTCTTAACACCTTAAACCTATTTTACAAACTTTTGAATAAGTACGCAGTTCAAAGTTTGGTTCGCTGTCAAAAAAAAAGTTTTTTCTGTTTTCTTGTTTTTTCTGTCCCAGTATTTTTAATGTGAATAAGCCCTGTGAATAGTTAGCCTAAGATGTAAATATAATAGAGTTTTATAAACAACTATCAATAATTTATTAAGTTAAAAATATTTATTTACAATGGGTTTGCGACAGCATAAGTAAAATAATTTTGGTTCCTATTTTAAGATAGACACAGCAATTACAACGCATTTTATTTTGTATATTTATTAATAATTTTAATTAATACTTATTGTTAATTAAGTACAATGGAATAGTTAGGTATAGCGCGTACTTATACAGACAATTTTATGTAAATATAAATTTGTATATAAAATAAATATAATAATGATTGATCGTGTATATGTGTACTTAAGTATTTACTTAAATATCGATAAGCATAAAGTTATAATTGTTCCATTTTATATGAAATATAAGGACAAAGGGTAAATTAAAATGTAACAATTTTCAACTTAAATAGGACTATTTTTCAGAATATTCTGTTCCAGTCCTTTTTTACTCTCTCATATCAGTTATAATAATATTTACTAACTGACAATTTGGCACGAAACAGGTTTAACTCTAACTGCCACACTCAGAGTCGTTGAACTAGTTGGCTACTTAAGAAAAAATATTGACACTTATTTTGATACGCATAAAGACTACCGATACTAAAGTTAATGAACATTAGCTTAAAAGACGTCTCTGAGTGCGGCCGTAAGTGCCTATTTACAGGGTGACAAGTCTCTTTTGGCCATGCATGGGTGACATTGACACGAACGTTGTACGGAGTGCCACACATCAATGTACACAAAGATGTCAAAATTCAATCGATTTGCAGCTTAATAAATAAATAAATAATGACCGAGGAAACCGAGGAAAGTCGACCGATTGTACGAGTAGTAATAGATGTATGTACCTACTGAAATGTTCTAAAGTAAAATATAAATGGCTTATGACACTTACATCCTTTGCGGATAAAGAATGGGATCAGAAATGGCGGCGCATCTATTCACTTCTCGCTCGCACACTATTTGCGTCTATACTCGCACTCGTGGGTGTGCGCGCGAGAAGTGAATAGATGCGCCGCCATTTCTGATCCCATTCTTTAGCCGCACAGGTTGTACATTTCATCTGCCACCTTCGGTTGAAATATGTTTGTCACAGCATATACCTACAATCTCTATATCCAAGCTTCTAAAACGTCAACATTTCTCAATTAATATTGAATTTACATTGAGTTGATAATTTATTTTTTAAATTTAACTAAATCGATATTTGAACATTTGCCACTGTCTTTTAATTAGTAAAAAAAATGGTGACTAACCTGCAATTTAAATAAAATCATTTTTATGATTATTTTCAAAAGTAGGTATGTTTAAAACAATCCATTCAACCACTACTCGTATGGCATCGATCGATGGCCGACGACCGATCGAATAGTCTGGTATACCCTAAGCTAGCCGGTGCCAGGATTAACCCATTCCAAGCTACTCATAAAGCCCTTTGACCGCAGATCTTCAGGCTTCTTGGGCCAAGTAGGAACAACATGCGCATTCTAGTAAGAGCTTTAACCGGTCACTGTTGCCTCAATAAGCATATGGCCACTATAGGACTGAGCGATACTAGAATCTGCACAATGTGCAACGAGCCGGATGAAACCCCTATACACATAATCACCGAATGGGGACCATTGATGCGCAAACGTAGCTTACATCTGGGAAAGCACTTTCTTCTTTTGCCCCAGCCCCAATGAAGGGATCTCAGTCCCAAACAACTAATACACTTTCTGGAAAGTGTAGGCTTTGGGACTGATATGTAGTACAGTGGCGATCACAATAGATCAAACTGATCGCAGTGATACTGGTCTGAATAGGACCTGCATAGCCGCCCACTTAAAATAATAAAAAAAGAGTTAGCCGGTGACAAAATTATTTAATATAGGCTGCCAGGTTTTGTCGGTGGGCTGGCGGCTTAAGTGTGTGTTGTGCATAAGTCATACACTTTTACCTTCTGTCCCATTTTGTGTCAATCTGAAGATCACAAAATGTTTATAAATAAATCAAGCACCTAAGTGTTTATACGCATTATGAACCTATCCTCAACTATAGTACTTATGTGATAAAATCGTTGAAATTGGCTTAAATTCTTGGTTATACTTCACGAGTACAAAACGCCATCATACGTTAAAGTATCCAAATCTGTCTTTCTTTATTTAACTCTCACCCTAATTTCAAACACATTTGGTTTCAATATCAATTGAAGAAATTTGTATTTGACAACTAATGTGTATAAAAATATGTATGACACTAAACGAACTCAGTTCTATCATATAGAGCCGAGTACTGATGATTGTGCTAATGTTGCGAAACGTCTATACTACCCGCAAAGAGTCGCGGCAGACCGAAGAGTATTTCATTCATTATAATTAATGATATAGCGACAGTTAATGATTCAAAATGTTCAGTAAGCTTAAAGAAAAGTAACTATTATACTCGAGACAAATACTTTGGCAGTCAGTGTAATACTTACCGTCTGTCGCGAGTTTTTGCGTTTCCTATCGCGCCACACCGTCCAGTACGCGGCATTGTGCGAGTTTCATTATCTTCGAGTCACGAAACGTTGGTGTACGCAAATATGTGGGTACCTATCAGCGGGAAAACCGCGAGCTTGTGTTAAAGTTAATTGGAAAATACATTGTCAAAATGTTTACAGTCTGCTTTTTAATTTGTTTCATGTGCAAAAAGGTATTTAATGTTTAAACCGAGTTTTGCTCTTCGTGCCACAACACTTTGTTGGGTAAAACACTGAAATTAAAAGTTAATATTAAATCAGTAAATTATCATATTCGGTTTTTCCTGATCTTTCTATGAATAAAATTAATACTTACAGGGAAAACTGGACAAGTAAAATTGCAGTTTTAATGGCGAACTTTATTTTAATTTGAGTGCTTTTCTCTCAAAATAAAAACCTGTGTATAAAACACTGATTTACTTGAAGAGGGTAAAAACAGTTTATTTTTTTAGCTGCACATTTTTTAACTTTATCTGTACGGTATAGAGAATAAAAAGGTTCTTCACCTTAAGGTACATTTGCGCTTGCACGGCAAGAATCAGTTATACCAACATAACGTTTAAAAAGATCTGCCAACCTTCTTTAAATTTTCTTTACATCAAAAGGAATCAATGTTGCTACAATCAAATCTGAACTTTCTGATCTAACAGTTAAGCATAATTTTCTGTGCAACAGGTATTACTCTGATAAATTGACGAAAGATAACAAGTGCTCATAGTATATCAAACGAATCAATTTGTAAACGGACGAACCTTTTCGTTCTTTGACTGTACATCACTACATTTGTTTTGCATGTACGATATTTTCTTTTTGAAGAAAATATTACCGAATTTTTGGCCTAAGATTCTTTTTGCTACTGAAATTTTCGTGACATGTGTAAAACAGGTCTACCTATTGTGAGTATGTACTTTAGATAAGTGTTAATATGCGGTACATACTGTTGTCTATCTGTATTTAGTACATAAAAGTATAATGGAATTGTCTGTAAGAATAAAATCTATTCGGAAATAATTTGATGGTTTTTTGATACTTTATTTCCCAATGTTGACCAACCCAATGTTGTAGCAGTAACGCAATAGCTTAACGAGTTAAGCACTGTAACATACACATGGTTTTTTTTATGTGATAGGTGGCATACGAGCAGACGGATCGCCTGATGGTAAGCGATTGCCGCCGCCCATAGACACCCGCGACACCAGTGGAGTCACAAGTTCACTGCTAACCTTTAAAACCACCTTTCCCCCGGATTTGGCCCCCAGTACCCTCAACACAGCACCGTGCTGCTTCACGCCGGTTTTCTGTGAGGCCGTGGTATCATTCCGGTCGAGCCGGCCCATTCATGCCGAAGCGTAGCTTTATTCCGGTCAAATATATCCACGAATTATCCAATATATCCACGAATTCGATATATCTATGATAATCATCATCATCATGATATCGAATATGAAATACAAAAAAATTAGACCAATTTACATACTCGATCTGAGGCCCGATTCGACCAATCTTTAATTAATCTTAAATCTATGACATAATGTCAGATTGTATAAAATGACAGCGCTATACCAAAGATTTAGTATCGGAATAAGATTGGTTGAATAGGCCCTATGTAGTTTAAGCACACCTATTATGGATGTTAGAATCAACGAAAATAACATAAATCATCATCATCATCATCATCAGCCCATTTAAGTCCCCACTGCTGGGGCGCGGGCCTCCCTCAATCACATGAGGGGTAATTGCCATACTCACCACGCTTGGCAGACGGGTTGGCGAGGGTTTTGATATAAATGCAGAGTTTTCCTTCTCTGGGTGCTGATGATCATGCCAGCAGCTTTACCTTAGTCGCCTTTTACGACACCTCGGTAAGAGTGAGGGTGGCCTATTCTACTCTGCCGGGGACCACACGGCCAAATAATAACATAAATACTCTTTATTTATTATCAAATAGACATACACAGACCCAGAATAAACATAAGTATTCATCAAGCGGATTTTGTTCACACTGGGAATCAAACCCATAACCAGGAGCGGAAGGCAGGGTATCTTCTTCAAAATATACCATCGGCATATACACCGCGTGCGTTTTTAATGGTCTTAAGCCAGAATTTAACTTGATCTTTGTCAGTGGATACATCGTCAGAGTCAGTACAGATTAAGATAAGGGCCGATTTTTTGATGCGTAGTTACCTACCTTTTATTTTTTTTTGGCTTTGCGACTTGAACACAACTTGCCAATGTCAAGTGAAGAAGTGAAGATATGTTCTGGGGTACCTTCTTCTAGGCCACATTCACCGAGCGAGGAATCATTCACATGAATCTTTTTTAAGATGACCGGTGTATAGGCGTGGCCAATTCGCCTGCGACAAACAGTAGTGATTACCTTCTATTTAAATTAACTATTTAATTAAACTGTCTAACCAATTGTCAAAGTGACGTAATTTCTTGTAATATAATTATTGGTTAAGCTAACTTTTGTGCGAAAAAACCAAATTTGGCGATATTTGACTATTGGTTTCTTTTTTCAACTATTAATTCAGTTTAACTACGGAACAAAAAATCGGCCCTTAGAAACTTCACAAGGACCAACACAAGTGCTCAAATATTATTTGTTTATTGTAAACTTTATTACACAAAAAAATTATACAATTATAAATATTAATTCGGGCGGTCTCTACTAGACAACCTAATTATTTATGAAAGCAATATTTTTTTCCCAAGGAACAAACAATGTTCTATTTTCAAAGAGTTTCAGCAGTATAATGCCCTCGAGAAGTGTCTGAGACGGAAAAATCGAGGTGTTTACGACTATTTGGTTTTTTCTTTAACTTTCAAATATCTTGGTACTAAAGTTCCTTTGTTTAGTAAACAGTGGAAAAGTAGCAAAATAAAAGTTGGCTATCAACAAAGCATCGGTAACCGCAAATCAACCTCCCCGTCGTGGAACACAGTAATTTCACCTAAGGGTGTGCGTAGGGCTGGCAGGGAATAAAAAAAATGAAACTAAAAACAATTTTAACGAAAATGACAACCATTAGTTTTGAGATCTGTGTTACGGCTAGTATCGCCCGTCTCCAGATAAGGAGATGAGAGTTCCTTATTTAACAAACCTACAATTTAAAATATAAATAAGGATGAGCCCTACGGGGTCGGCTGAGTCAGAAACTCAGTTTGGTAAGTATTACCACAAATAATAAGAATCCTGTAGTCTTGAAGATCAGTTAAATTTCAATTAGAGGCAATCTTCGTCGTTCTAAAATAAAAAAAAACACAAATATCTTATTTAAATTTATGTCCATACAGAACTTTTATGAATATCAAATATTATGTACCGCTGATTTGGAATGTTAATTTCTACCGAGAAGAATCAGCAAGGAACTCAGTTAGTTACTCTTTTCAAATAATATGGTAATTACAATTTTCATTCTTATATAAATTATGATTACAGTGACAGTATGATATTACAATGCTTATAATCAGTATCGTTTAGATAAATCGTCAAAGTAAAATTATGAAATGAAATTATACATTGGAGGACAGGCGAAGAGATCAGCATGTCCAGGAATCCTTATCATTTAAATAATCATCTACTTTATTACCTACCTAACTTTCTGCATTTGGCAGTTTTTTACATGCAACTTAAACTTATGTACCGGTAAATCAATCATTTTTGAGGTAACTTATTAAAAATTCTAATGCTCATTCCTACATATGAATTTCCTCGGGCATCTCCCTATATCTGTCGCGCCACCACGACCTTTCCATGAGAGTAGAAACATCAAGATGGCCTGTTTGAAATTTTAAAGCATTTTTTTATGAAAGGCGAAAAACGAGAAAGCGAGTCACCTGATAGAAAGTAAGCGTTTCATCATCATCATCATCAGCCCATTTAAGTCCCCACTGCTGGGGCACGGGCCTCCCTCAATCACATGAGGGGTAATTGCCGTACTCACCACGCTTGGCAGGCGGGTTGGCGAGGGTTTTGATATAAATACAGAGTTTTCCTTCTCTGGGTACTGATAATCATGCCAGCAACTTTACCTTAGTCGCCTTTTACGACACCTCGGTAAGAGTGAGGGTGGCCTATTCTACTCTGCCGGGGACCACACGGCAAGCGTTTGCCATACCAAAAATTATGAATGAAACTTGATTATGTTTTGGTTTTCTTTAATAAACATGGATATAAAAGGTCTCTGGGTAATCATGCCAGAGGAAAAAATATTTTGTAATAAGTATTAGAACTAAGAATAAATTGAAAAAGTGTGATGATCAAAATGATCGGGGTTAAGGGCTGTATAAAAAAAGACAATACGAGCTGTGTCTTTCTTAAATTTTCGTAATGATTAATTGAGTTTTTAATATGAAGCAAGGTCAGCGTCAAAATAAACTTAGATAGATATACTTTATTGCACAAAAAAAAAACACAACTTAAAATAACTAGGCATTATTCAATTAAATAACTAAAAATATGTTAAATGCATTTCAACAAAAGTGATACCTAATAAATGTACATATTTACAAAAAGAAATTGTCTGCCCCACTGATATTATCCAACGTGCCCAGAATGCTAGCGGCGTTGCCATAGACTAGGCATTACAGAAACTTAATTGTACAGTAGTATTATCGCTGGAAGCGATTTCTACCAGACAACCTTCTTCAAAACTTAGCGTTCAATACTACCAAAATTAGTACATATTTGACAAAAATCACTTTTACCATAAAACCTTAAGGACTACTTTCATTTGTTCTCGAACAACAAATGACAATGCACATTGGCTACAGATTATTTAATAGTTGGAATACACTGACGTTCAATCGTCTTTGGTCAAATGCTTAGATCATTTTGAACGCTTAGATCATTTCGAAGCTGACTGTACACCCGCCAAAATGTCCACGAGATTTTGTTGGCAAGTCATCAGGCTGCAATAACCGCCACAGCAAATTGTCCTATTGTAGAAACACGTCGATCAAGTTAATGTGCAGTCCTCTCTGGGATCCATGTCTGTTTGCAATTCTCCATAATACTGTTATCTCACAAACACGCCTAGACAACCCATACTCGTACAACCCTAGGCTCGCCACGCGGCATTTCCCACGCTCGAATTAGTCTCTCGCCCCTTATAATTGGAGCCGTGATGTTTGGCCACGTAACACTGGCGTTTGCACCGGGTTCGTCTACCAGAGAATACTGAATTACTGACAACCAGCAAGACAGCAAGCAAAAAAACCGGCCAAGCGCGAGTCGGACTCGCCCATGAAGGGTTCCGTAGCAGCAAGTAAGATATTACTTAATCGTAAAACAATTGACTTGACTAAATGGAAGGTAAATTGCGGTTTCCGGTTTATAGAAGTTAGAGGGGCGGGGACACATTTTACCACTTTGGGAGCGTCTCTTGCGCAAAGTATTAAGTTTAGAAAAATATAACGTCATCGTCATCGTCAGCCCATTTAAGTCCCCACTGCTGGGGCACGGGCCTCCCTCAATCACATGAGGGGTAATTGCCATACTCACCACGCTTGGCAGGCGGGTTGGCGAGGGTTTTGGTATAAATGCAGAGTTTTCCTTCTCTGGGTGCTGATGATCATGCCAGCAACTTTACCTTAGTCGCCTTTTACGACACCTCGGTAAGAGTGAGGGTGGCCTATTCTACTCTGCCGGGGACCACACGGCTGTGAAATATATATATATATATATATATATAAGAAACCTCAACATCATTTTTAAAGACCTATCTATGTATGGGGTCTACCTAAGTACCTACTTACATACCTATGTAACCCCCCAAAATTTTTTTTTGTTTCCAATTTTTGTGTAATAATCGTAATGCGGTTAACAAAATACATCTATTGACCATGTTTCAATAGTATAATAATAATAATAATAATTCTCACAACATCTCATACGTTGACCTGATTCCGTACTAACTAGCTTAAGCACTTGTGTTACAGATATCAGACAAAAGAGGAACACAAATATATACTTAAATACATATTTTACACCCAAACACTGAACAAACACAAGTTCTTATAGTTTCGGAAAAAAGTGGCTGTGACTTACGGACGGACGGACAGACGGACAGACGGACGGTGATCTGTCTGCTCGTCTGCCACCTCTCATATAAAAAAAAAGGCGGACACACAGACAAATATGACGAATCTATAAGGGCGGAACCCTTATAGATAATTTTTTGCCATTTGGCAAACAAACGTGGCGTTACTCCCCGTAGTAATTAATTTTAGTTAATACTAACAACCGTTGGTACGAACCATGGTATCTCAGTGGATAAGAATGCGCCTTCCATACCTCAGTCGAAGTTCAAATCCTAGCATGCGAGATCTAAGCAGGAGAACCAAGGTCACAGACGTAGTCCAAAGGATTGCATGCCTCAAGTGGCAATGGGCAGGGCACATAGCGAGGAGAACAGACGGCCGTTGGGGCGGAAAGGTCCTCGAGTGGAGGCCACGTACAGGAACTCGCAGCCGCGGCAGGCCTCCTACAAGGTGGACCGACGATCTGGTGAAGATCGCGGGAATCCATTGGATGCGGGAGGCACAGGACCGATCTGTGTGGAGAACATTAGGGGAGGCCTATGTCCAGCAGTGGACGTCCATTGGCTGAAATGATGATGATGATGCGAGATCATTCAAATCTATGTACGTATTTGTAATCTATACGTTTATATGCGTGTTCCTACGATTAGGGCATTCCATTAAGACGACGGGTAGGGCACACTGGCGACGCCAGTAGAATTTAAATTTTTAGCTACTTAACCTATTTTAAATAATTTCAAAGGTACATTATCTCATTATCATGCAGAATTGTTTGGTCTGCTTTAGTACTCGCCAAAAGCCGCTCTTAGTGTTATCTAAAGATCGAGCAGCCTAAATAGTTAATAATAAGTATTTAATAAGTAGTATAGGTGTTTGCTGAGAGGATGGAGGTTTGAAACTATCAAAAATAGATCCGGTTTACTAGCTAACAATTAAAATCAATGGTCGCTAGTGGGGTATAACCAATTATCGGAGTAGGTAGACCTATTTGGGTTCATTGACCGCAAACATAGATGTTAATATGGACATGCCCCGGGATTCTGACTATGATCCCGGGATTAAAATAAATAAATTATTATTTTAGAGTTCAATATTTAACGCATTTTAATCATGAAAGGGCTTATCCATAAACGTTCGATACAACCATATTTACTTACAGTTTGTTTCTTTCTACCTAACGTATGTATCTTGAATTTCGAAAGAACAAATAGATTTTTTTTAATAAACATGGTATCACAAAGCGTTTATGAATAAATTCTGATGTTAATGCTCGTATGTATTAACGAAAATGACTGTTAATGGTATAAAGTATATATTTAATTCCGAGAGTCCCGGAAATCCAGGCATGTCCATATTATTTGTAAAAAATCGCAAGTACCAAAATAGCTTTAGTACTTACTTCGATCAGTGGGCATACGGTGAGGAAACCTAAACATTTCGCATAGTTTCTGTACGTCTACGTCTAAGGGTTGCGAAGCAGGCAGACGTGTGTCAATTAATTGTAATTGAATGCCCTGTTGGTCTAGTAACGCACTGTTAGACCTGGGTTCGATTCCCGTGTCGAGCGAAAAGTATGTTTCGAATTTTTCGAACATAGCTTGAGTTTGCGATCACATTTGGCAAGCGTGGTGATTTAACCTAATCCCATTATAATAGCGATAACTTGATTTCTATGATGGAGGCCTTTGCCCTACAGTGGGACAGTTTATAGGCTGATACTAATTTTACTACCAGACTTCCCAAATCCTGGATCATGGTCCCAGCTTACCTCGTGCTGAATCAACAGCTTTGAATGCAATTTGTAATCGCACGCTAGTATTATTTTTTTATAATATAGGTGGCAGTCGAGTAGACGGATCACCAGATGGTAAGCGATTGTCGCCGACCATGGATTATTGAGAAAATAATGACAGATTATAGTAACCCCACGCACGCACGAAGCGATTCGCTTCCACATTTACAAAGCGGACGGCTAACGAATGGAACTCCCTGCCGAGGTTTGTCTTGTCCTGACCACTATAATCTTTAACGTCGCCCAAGGCTAAGCCTGACCAGCTGACTTAACCAACGCTGCAGCGGCTTCGGCCACTGCAGCAAATGCTGAGGTTGGGCCTTGTTGGCTACAGAATTTGTTCTATTTGTGTATTTATGTCACTTGTGTTTAAAATTGAATTCTGTGGCCAATAAAGAAATCTTTATCTTCTTATCTAACCTTATATCATATGTCGCGACACCTCACTGGCCGGGTTGTCCTTTGAGGTTGGGATAAGGAGCCGAAATGATAACACTCGAGTCTTTATTCTTTAGCAAGCGAGTCACCTGAGGGAAAGCAATCATCGCCGCCCATTAACATCCGCGAAATCAGAGAGACCGCTAATGCGTTGCCGGCCTTTTTAAAAACGAGTACGCTCTTCTCTCGAAGGTCCCTAAGTCGTAGCCGTCGGGAAGTCACCGTCGCCTCAAGTCTGGATTAGAACTAACTATACCTATTTGCAAAAAGAATGCGATTCGATATAGGAGTAACATATATGCTTAATAATAGACATCCTCACACCAATAATTATGTTCATTACGTACTGATGAAAGATGGAGTCGACACATACAGGAGTGGAGTGGTCGCCACGTGAGGAAATCCAGTGTTGGACGCCCTGCGGCGCGATGGACGGACGATTTGAGAAAGATGGCTGGTGTAAGCTGGATGCAGAGTGCTCAGGACCGGATTAGTTGGCGTTCTTTGGAGGACACCTACGTTCAGGTGTGGACGGCGATAGGCTGATTGATTGATTGATGTTCATTACCTTTCACAACTTCGCAGCATAGCTATGCAGCATAGCTAGTGACACAGTATTAGTATTGGCTCACCTAAGGGTGGCCTTCCATCAAAGATATACTGCATAGCATGTCTTTGATGGAATGCCACTCTTAGGCGAGCCAATACTAGCTATAAGATATGCTGCATAGCATGTCTTTGATGGAATGCCACCCTTAGGTGAGCCAATACTAATACTGTGCCACTATAAAAACCGACGTGTGGGTATATAGTATATACTATCCATAATGTAGGGCCTAACTGTTGTCCACTCGACATTGAATTCGAATTAAGAGATTTCATACATTTGGCCATACAAATCTTGAACTCGACTATAGTGTCGAGTGGACGAGAATAGGCTTTTATATATAACGACATACATTTTCAGCCTATTGAATGTCACTAAAAGAAAACAACCTCGGCCGTCAAATCATCAAAATAAACGCGCTCAACAAAAGTAGCAATTATTTTCCATTCTGCCAGCCCTGTTCGTATCGATGTGCAGTTAGGTACGCGTTCGGAGTGTGACCAATGCTGATTGATTGGATATCGCTTCAGATGCGCGGACTACACGCTCACCCGGACCTTAGGCTGCGGTTGTGACAACAGCGAGTAGCAGACAGCAAACACTGAGCGTCTGATTGAGCGGTAAGCGGATAAAAAGTACTTCACTTCAGGTAACAAAGTATGCCCTTCCCCCTGGCAAAGAATGCCTATTACAGATCGCAACCCCAAAAAGAAGAAACTTTCTAATAGTCCTCCACAAACTGAGAAATCTATTTATAAAGAAAAATAGGAATTACCTCTTCTAACAGATATAGCGCCCTTCCAGTAGATCTAACGGAAGAGACAACAGAAAATTCATCCTCTTACACCAAAAAAGCAAGTAAACCATCACTAATTATATTGTAAGGCATTGAGGACCTTTCAAAACTTACTGAACTTAAATAAGACCATACAGTTACAGTTACTCATACAAAATCATCAACAGAAATTAGCTCAAAGTCATGACTCAAACAACTGAAACATATAAAAAATTAATAGAACCCATCCAGAATTGGTCATACATTCACTCCGAAACCAAATAAAAGTACCGAATGTGAGGCCGTGGTATCACTCCAGTCAAGCTGGCTCATTCATGCCAAAGCGTAACTCTTCCTCGGTCACATTATTAAATATCGGTGAGTAAATTGTATATTATACATAAAACGGTTTTACAAACCAATCAGAATGAAAAATATCTTTACTTTCAAAGAAAAAAAATATCACATAACAAAATTGTCGTTAAAAATACATCAACGCGTGCTTATAATTTTACCTAACGTCACTATACTAATAGAATAAAATACATTTGTTTTTGATTTTTTGTCAAACTTCATATATAATACAACCGATAGTTTCGCTTTGTTTCCCGCTAATAAACAAGCCGCGGCTTTAGGTAAGTATACGGACGCCTCAGACATAAATGGAAACGTTGATGTTCCAGACAAAATAAAATATTAAGTATACTTTTGTAGCAACATCCAAACATAGAAAAACACAATAATTGAATTTAAGTGAATAAGTGAAGAAGCACCTGCGGAATCTTTCGCCGAGTAAGTAGGGGTACCGGAGGCCCAATTTGGCATATAACGTATGGTATTTCCGGAGCCTATAAAACTAACTTCTTACCATCTTAGGGTTTTTCCCGATTGCGTCCCAAGCTACCGCTTTAGAGCTTTTTTTATGTAATAGGTGGCAGATGAGCACACGGATCACCTGATGGTAAGCGATTGTCGCCAACCATGGACACTCGCGACACCAGTGGAGTCACAAGTGCACTGCCAACCATTAAACTCCCCTTTCCCCCGGAGCAGGCCTCCGCTACCCTCCCTAACTGCAATGCAGAAGGATCATCTGATGATAAGTGATTACCTCCACCCACCGTCACAAGTGCCGCCGGCCTTTTTAAAAAGAATATGCTCTTTTCTTGAATTTTTGAAAGTCGCATCGGTCCGGAAATACCGCAGGTGATAGTTCACTCAAAATTTACCCATTTAGTTACTTTGTAGGTGTACAGATGACTTCGTCGGAGCCAAGTGTTGCGCTCGCACGCAAATGTCAAACCACGCACGTGTTCTATGCACCAACTTCATAGGGCTGATAATACCACCAGAAGGGGTGAGGGGGAGGGGACTCTAAAATCTCAGCCTCCACAACCCCTGAACACGGAAACCAGACAAACTGAATCGTGGTTACAAGTTTCCTCACGTTGTTTTCCCTCACCGCTGAGCTAGAAATACGCACATAGATATGAAAAATTCAGAGGTACATGCTCGGATTCGAACCACGACCCCCGCATGGAAGACGGGTTCTTATCTACTGAGCTACCATCGCTCTGAATTAATAATACCAAGTCTTGAATTAGAAACTTCGAATACCTAATAGGCCTTTTGGTAACTTTTCAGTTGTCTAACAGATAACTCCTGTAGATTAAAGTTACTTGAAGCGCGGGCGCAGGGTCACACGCGCTGACCAATGGCGCCGGCGCACGCAAATGTCATACCACGCACGTGTTCCGTGCAATAACATCACAGGGCTGATAAAACCATATTTTGAATCTGGAAATATTTTTTTTTACACTAGAGGCGACATATGAGCAAGCAGGTTGGCAGATGATAAGAGTTCGCCATCGTTCAATAAAAAAAAGTAGCCGGCGAGTTTCTTGCCGAATCTGCTGGTCCATTCTGAGCCAGAATCAAATTATGTTTATTTATTTTTTATGTATCGGCATATATGTGACTGCTGCTGCGGTAGTGAATGCTGCTCCTGGTGCAAGGGTTGCATGGTTCGATCCCCGCCCAGTACAAACATTTGCGAGCATGAACATGTTTGTTTGTATAGGTCTGAGTGTTTTCTATGTATTATAAGTATGTAGTATTTATAAAAGAAAAGTAATATATATATATATATATTATTTGTAATTCCACTGTTGATTCGGATATCCGTAGCACATGTGCTTGAGCTGCTTGAGCTACCTAGTCGGAGTCAAATCAATGTATGTGTATGTAGTGAAATATTTACTTAAAATAAAAATAAAAGACAGCTGGTGGAAGTAGATCAAACTGTAAGTGTACAGAAGCGAGAAGAGGAAGATATACTGTTCCCCAAACAACCTGTAAATAAGGTGGGAGTATGATATCGTAGATAAGTTTTAATAAGTCATAGGTGGCATACGAGCAGACGGATCACCTTATGGAAACCAATTGCCGCCGCCCATGGACACTTGCGACACAGGGGAGTCATAAGTGCACTGCCAACATTTAATCCCCCCCTTTCCTCGGATTGGGCCTCCGGTACCCTCACTTACTCAGTGAAACACAGCACAGTGCTGCGATTTAGTAATACATAATAATAGGTTTTTTGTTTCACAAAAACAACACAAGGTGACCCATCACCTTCATTTGTTTAAATTGCCATCGAAAAAATATTCAATTCTATTTTACGATCTCCTTTTATCAAATGTGACACCATAATAAAGAGTACCTCATATAGTATAAAGATAACCAGTAGAAATACAATACTCAAAAGTCTAGACGAGGGTCGTTCCAAAAGGGGCCTCCACAACCCCTGAACACGGAAACCAGACAAACTGAATCGTGGTTACAAGTTTCCTCACGATGTTTTCCCTCACCGCTGAGCTAGAAATACGCACATAGATATGAAAAATTCAGAGGTGCATGCTCGGATTCGAACCACGACCCCCGCATGGAAGACGGGTTCTTATCTACTGAGCTACCATCGCTCTGAATTAATAATACCAAGTCTTGAATTAGAAACTTCGAATACCTAATAGGCCTTTTGGTAACTTTTCAGTTGTCTAACAGATAACTCCTGTAGATTAAAGTTACTTGAAGCGCGGGCGCAGGGTCACACGCGCTGACCAATGGCGCCGGCGCACGCAAATGTCATACCACGCACGTGTTCCGTGCAATAACATCACAGGGCTGATAAAACCATATTTTGAATCTGGAAATATTTTTTTTTTACACTAGAGGCGACATATGAGCAAGCAGGTTGGCAGATGATAAGAGTTCGCCATCGTTCAATAAAAAAAAAGTAGCCGGCGAGTTTCTTGCCGAATCTTCTGGTCCATTCTGAGCCAGAATCAAATTATGTTTATTTATTTTTTATGTATCGGCATATATGTGACTGCTGCTGCGGTAGTGAATGCTGCTCCTGGTGCAAGGGTTGCCGGTTCGATCCCCGCCCAGTACAAACATTTGCGAGCATGAACATGTTTGTTTGTATAGGTCTGAGTGTTTTCTATGTATTATAAGTATGTAGTATTTATAAAAGAAAAGTAATATATATATATATATATTATTTGTAATTCCACTGTTGATTCGGATATCCGTAGCACATGTGCTTGAGCTGCTTGAGCTACCTAGTCGGAGTCAAATCAATGTATGTGTATGTAGTGAAATATTTACTTAAAATAAAAATAAAAGACAGCTGGTGGAAGTAGATCAAACTGTAAGTGTACAGAGGAAGATATACTGTTCCCCAAACAACCTGTAAATAAGGTGGGAGTATGATATCGTAGATAAGTTTTTAATAAGTCATAGGTGGCATACGAGCAGACGGATCACCTTATGGAAACCAATTGCCGCCGCCCATGGACACTTGCGACACAGGGGAGTCATAAGTGCACTGCCAACATTTAATCCCCCCCTTTCCTCGGATTGGGCCTCCGGTACCCTCACTTACTCAGTGAAACACAGCACAGTGCTGCGATTTAGTAATACATAATAATAGGTTTTTTGTTTCACAAAAACAAACACAAGGTGACCCATCACCTCATTTGTTTAAATTGCCATCGAAAAATATTTCAATTCTATTTTACGATCTCCTTTTATCAAATGTGACACCATAATAAAGAGTACCTCATATAGTATAAAGATAACCAGTAGAAATACAATACTCAAAAGTCTAGACGAGGGTCGTTCCAAAAGGGCGAAGTCCCTTAGCGAACGAGAATATACCCGTCGCATCTAAACAAAAGAAAAGCATAGCGTGTATGAAAGGGAAAAAGATAAGGTACTGGTACACATGCTAATTTGTAGCATACTTAAAAAGCATGCGTAATGAACTGTCGACATTTGCTATCAATAAGCATATTATTAGCCATCTCTTCCGCACGTCTGTCTCTGTCATTTGTGCCGAACCTAACTAAAATCATGCACTTACGATCTAATCGGAGTTTCCCTCCCTTTCACTCGCGCTGGGTATGTCAGTTTGACTTAAAAAAGAAAGTAAAATTTCATCATAAAACGACAAGACAAAATAAACAGTGACAGTAACTTAAAGTAATTATTTTTTATTGGACATATAGCCCCGACATACGTTGAGCCTCGGGACTACGTCACTACTGGCATAAAAGAAAGTAAAAAAAAACAATACGTTACGTGACTATAATAGCGCGTAGGTCAATGAATTCTTCGATTTCAGCTAAGGCGGTCACTCTCATATCTATAAAATAAATAAAATAAAAATTGGTTTATTGCTCTCAAACATACATTTTAGCAAATTGTAGCTACAGTCTTGTCAGTGTTAGCAATTGGTAAGTGTCTCAGCATGTGCTGGACCAGGTGGTTATGTTATGCGAGAAGTTCGGTCATGAGGCCTATAAATTAATAAAAATAAAATACCAAATGACAACAAAGAAAATAATAATAGGACAAAAAATGAAAAAACGTACATCGATATTGGTTTTAATTTTGACTTGATTTTTTTTTATTGGCATCCTTTTTGTGTGTGTGTATGAGTGTGTGTGTGAGTGTTTGTGTGTGTTTGTGTGAGTCTATATGTGTGTGCGTGTTCATGTGTATATGTGTGTGTGTTTGAGAGAAATCACATATGTGTTTTTACGTTCACATCGCGTTTAAACAGAGGTATAGCTCGCGATTTCGCGATGTATGCAGTCGGCATTCTGAACCCAGAAATAATACAACCGTATCATTATCACTTACCAATGAGACATTCATATATCAAGCCACTGGCTATACTCAAACTGGTTTGCAACTATTTATCCTTCGTTATCCGATGAGACATCTAAAATTCCTACTACCCCCAAACGGCGGTATTGCGTGCTCTCAGCACTTCCACACTTTCCCCCGAACAATTGGTTTAATTAATGGACATTTACGTACTAGTGTTTTTTGTTTCAAAGTATATCGGAACAGTGTATATTTGTAGTTTGTCTTTATGTAGGTTTGAAGTGTTTTTAATTTGTAACCTAAAGTACGTTGGGATCTCACTGGGCAAAATAATATCCAGAAGATATATAAAGATATACCTATCAAAATTAGAATTGTATTTTTAAATAAAGAATATTAATAGACATTTTTTTAGCGAAACGCAGCTTACTCTGGCCTACCAGCATTCTCGTAATATTATAATCATACTCGTATGATGCTATTATGGCCGTGTGGTCCCCGGCAGAGTAGAATAGGCCACCCTCACTCTTACCGAGGTGTCGTAAAAGGCGACTAAGGTAAAGCTGCTAGCATGATCATCAGGACACAGAGAAGGAAAACTCTGCATTTATATCAAAACCCTCGCCAACCCGTCTGCCAAGCGTGGTGAGTATGGCAATTACCCCTCATGTGATTGAGGGCGGCCCGTGCCCCAGCAGTGCGGACTTGAATGGGCTGATGATGATGATGCTATTTGATTTTAGTGTAAAACTTTAAATTGGTTGGCTGAAACGCATGAAAAATTATAATGTGTTAAAATGAAATAAAATGATAAATGTCAACTTTTTTTTTATAAATAAGCTAATAGACTCATTTTTGTGAGATGGCCAGGTTTGGAGCAAAATAGTTCATATCGATCAATTTTATCGGAGAATTAAACTGTAAGTAGCGTTAAAATAGCCAACTGAATGTTTTTTATTCACCATTTGACACTTATAAGTAGGTATAGTATTATTAAGTAGGTTTTATACAGTTAATATGTATGTAAGTATGAGTAAAAAGTCAGCTGTTATCCAGCTCAAAAAATCACAATAATAAATAAATAAATATTTCATAACATCTCATACATTGATCTGACTCCGATATAGGTAGCTCAAGCACCTGTGTTACGGATATCAGAACCAACAGCGGAATTAAATATATATACATATAATACTCTTCTTTGGTAAATACATACCTATAATACATAGAAAACACTCATGCAAATACAAACAGACATGTTCATGCACACAAATGTTTGTATTGTGCGGGGATCGAACCCGCTACCCTTGCACCAGAGGCAGCGTTCACTACCACTGATCCAAACGGGTCATCAAACAATGATTTCTCGGCCTACTGTTTAGGCCGATTATCCAAAAACTTTTAATCAAAACTTAGCTTAGATATTAAAAAACCACGCTTCCATACATGCTTATTATACTTAACTAAACATAAATTATATCCCCAATATTTCATACTCCTCACTAGCTTCACCTGTCCGAAGAACTAAAAAGTTACGTTTAAAAAAAATAAAAAAGCTCCCGCCCCGAAAAATGCCATAGAGTAAAATTAATTATTGTTTTTTTCCGTCTTCAGGAATGTTGTAGCAGAAATTATTTGGTGTTTAGCCGCAAGAGGGCGGGGTAGTGTGATTAATATATTTCTTAGGAAAAACATTTTTAATGACCGAAACAGCCACTGATTCTTGTTTTGTACAAGATGTAGGCAGATTCTGATTCATTAATTCACGAATCTCATTGCCTGAGAATATAAAAGAAAGAAGGTTATGATGACTTTGATAATGTGTCTGGAGCCCAATTCTCAGGATTGTCGATATGGAAAAACATGGCGGATATCACCTGAAAACCATACAAAAAACTATGTTTTAGTGACATATATCGTATAATAACAAAATATCACGTCCCGAGAATTGGGCTCCTGGAGCCCAATTCTCGTGCTTGTGATATTTAGAGAACATGGCGGATAGCACCCGAAAACCATACAAAAAAACTATGTTTTAGTGATATATGTCGTAGGAAAATAAATGTCACGAGCCCGAGAATTGGGCTCCTGGAGCCCAATTCTCGTGCTTGTGATATTTAGAGAACATGGCAGATAGCACCCGAAAACCATACAAAAAAACTATGTTTTAGTGATATATGTCGTATGAAAATAAATTTCACGAGCCCGAGAATTGGGCTGCAGGTGTTTTATTGACTAGGAACTCTAGCCATCTTATTACAAATCGTGATCTAAAGTTATTACTGTACTAAAGCTCATGTCAACACGCAATGTTATAAGGGGCTGGCACGAGGTTTGTTCCGGGACTATCCTTGGTTCGCGATATGGATTAAGGGGTGTTTTATTTGGTTCTCAATTTCACTTTTTAATCTTCAGTTAAGGAATAATGTCCTCCAAAGCGATATCTCAGCAAACAGCCATCGACGCAGGACATATAGTGCACAAGTATTTACGCAGACACAAGTGCACTCTCTATTCCCGTGCCCTCTTATTTCGATGGGACACTAGTGTGACACGACCGAAGAGGGAATAGGCGCAGGACCAACGGCTTAACGGGCCTTCCGAGGCACGGGGGTACAAGACCGCTAACTTCCAGACTCCGGGCTAACACTGAGAATTTCTTAACAGAAAAACTCAGTTACAAATTTTGGCCCCGGGTCGGATCAAACCCGGGGCCCCAAGCGCAGCCGTCGCTTTAAAGTGCGACCCACTAACCATTGCGCCACCGAGGCAGTCAGTTAATGAATAGACAGACAGCGGCATATCAGGTTTTGTCAATTAGTATTGAATTAGATTGTTTGACATTTAGGTGAGAATTTTTTTTAATTTCTTTTATTTATTTATTTGGTACATCAACTCAATTTGACAATTTGACAAACTCACAACATCTCATATGTTGACATGATTCCGTACTAAGTAGCTTAAGCATTTGTGTTACAGATATCAGGCAACAGAGGAACACAAATATATACTTAAATACATATATTACACCCAGACACTGAACAAACACAAGTGTTCATCGCACGAATGTTTGTCCAGGGTGGGGATCGAACCCACGACCTTGGCGTAAAAGGCAGGGTCACTACCAATTGCGCCATCCGGTCAGTCAAGTATAGTCTTATTCTTCTTATCGTGTCGATAGCAATAACTTTTCTAGTATAATAGGTATCGGTTCATAGCTGCAGATTGATTATAGGAATTGTAATAATAAACACACCATGCAAACGTCAAAATGCAAGTCTTAGGTACCTATACTTATTTAGATAGGTACCTACATACTTACCAGTTTTTCTTATTTTATCATCTCCATCCTTTTCCCACAGTCTCCATTGAATACCAATTTCCCTGCAAAATATTATCTGTTATTATAATCTGGATGACGAATAAACATGTTTATTACAACTGTTATTTTAAGATACGGGTTTTTAAAGCGTTATTTTTTGCGGGTCCCTCGCAGAGTTATGGACGGCCACGCCCACGGCTGGGTGAATTTGCATTCAGAACAATCTGTCATTGTCTGAAACACCTATGGGAAAAAAGGTTTGCATCCTCGGAGATTAGACGGACGCGTGGTCAGTCTGCGTTCCATTTTTGAAATAATGACAGTAAAAAAGAAAAAAATGGTTGATTCAAGATCATCGGCGATTTTCCGAGCGTAGATCGTGTTATGTTTGTCATCCATCAGTGTAATTAAGGTATTTTTAATTAACTGATGGAACTGGACGCATGCTCAACGGATTTGTTTTAAAAACAATATCAATACTTCTTCCGTTTGACCGCATACAACGTAGGGCTGCTCAAATTGTCGGAGAATTGACTCTCTCTAGTCAACTTGATCCTGTAGCACCGCGGCGGGATATAGCTTCCCTCAGCATTCTATACCACATCTATCATAGGGAGTGCTGTGAGGAACTGTTTGATCTACTCCTTGTAGTTGAATTCTTACTCGCAAGCGATCGTCATTCCATCCCTATTATCTCGATGGATGGCGGTCTATACTGTGCGTTTCTCGCGGAACTCAGTTCTGTGGAACGGTTTGGCTGCGGGAGTTCCGACGGCTACGACTTACGGACCTTCAAGAGTAGAGCGTGGGTACTCTTTTTTTAAAAAGGCCGGCAACACATTAGCGATCTCTCTGATTTCGAGGATGTTCATGGGCGGCGTTGATTACTTTCCATCAGGTGACTCTCTTGCTCGTCTGTAAACATGTGTAATATGTGTATTTTAACCATGAGCTTAGCGGTTAGGGAATACATCGTGAGGAAACCTGCACGTTTAGGATTCTCAAAACCAACTGGATCATTTTTACACGTCTAGCTCATTATCTCAACAACGGACAACATTTCAAAATTGCTAAGCTCTGAAACAAAAAATACCATTTCTTTATTTACTTTTCCACTGCGCGAATATATATTTATTAATTTTTTATATTGCTTATTTACTGAGAAAAAATTTAAAACTAAAAAACGTAAGATGACGTCATCGGACGGCAGAATGTAAAATATTTCTTTGCCTAGCACATTATAGTTTTAAATTTACGAAATGCCAAACCCATGACATGCAACTGTCAAAAAAAAGACAACTTGTCAACGTTGAATGAATGAATGACGTTGACAATGTTGACTAGTATTATTTACCTTTGACAGTAGTACCTTTTTTTTATTAAAACAATGATAAGCAAAGGAATATCGCTGTATTCAGCCGTCCGATGACGTCATTTGGCGCTTACGTCTATTTAGAATATAAAGAATTTAATAATTATTTTATGCATGAAAATGGACAAATTTTGAAAAAAGAAAAAATATGGGTCCGTTCATTTTATGTCTATTTTCATATAAAAAAACCGGCCAAGTGCGAGTCTGACTCGCGCACCGAGGGTTCCGCCAGTATCTTTTGATTGCGTTAACTTTTGCTTTCACAGCTTAAAGGGACAGTAGACCTAGGTATTTGGTATAAATTTCAATTTGATACCTTTATTCGTTCGTGAGAAATAAAGTAGTAAAATTCATTTTATTAAAATATTTGTATTATTTTATATAAGTAAAAAAATGTGATTTTCGCAATTTTTCCTATATTTGCATTATATGACAATGCTTCATGCCAAATTTCAAGATTCTGAGTTTACGGGTTTCAGGGTACTTACCCTGTAGGTTTTGATTCCTTTGCGAGTGTCGAAAATTTGATGAAAATATCGATATAATCGGCTGTATCTTTTGATTGCGTTGGCTTAGAAGTTTGATTTTTTCACAGCTTCAAGGGACAGTAGACTTGAGTAATTGATATAAATTTCAGCTTCATACCTCCACGCGTTCCTGAGAAAAAGGGTCTTGACAGACGGACGGACGGACGGACAACAAAGTGATCCTATAAGGGTTCCGTTTTTTCCTTTTGAGGTACGGAACCCTAAAAACAATATGGACATGTTAAAAATATGAAATGTTGTCCATTGTAGGTATCCATAGTCTAGTCTGGTTCCCCTGTCAGCGTTGTGAAGGTCAGAAGGCAGTCGCTTCATTGTAACCGACTTATAACTTGCTAATCATACACCACCTTATTATTAATCGCGATCTAAAGCTATGACCGTACTAAAAGCCAAGCCATACCGTTCCAATCACTATTTTAGGCAATAGACATCCACTGCTGATCATAGGCCTCCCCCAATGTTCTCCACACAGATCGGTCCTGTGCGCCCGCATCCAATGGATTCCCGCGATCTTCACCAGACCGTCTTGTGTGTCCCGTTCCAATACGCAATGTTAAATCGGGCGGGCATGAGTTTAGTTCCGGAACTTTTCTTAGACCGCGTTTTGAAATAAGGGGGACAAAGTTTAATATTATCATCATCATCAGCAACCCACACTCGTCCACTGCTGGACATAGGTCTCCCCTAATGCACGCCACTGCTCCCGATTTTCGGCCACTCTCATCCAGCCCACACCAGCCGGCCTTCGAATGTCATCATCCCATCTTGTCGCAGGGCGTCCTACACTATGCTTACCGAGTCGCGGTCTCCACTCAAGGACTTTACGGCTCCAACGGCTGTCAGTTAAGTTTAATATACTGGGTTAGTTTTTTAAGACTGCAATTGTAACACGTGTGCAATTTAATAAATAAATAAATAATTACCAGACTCATCAAATTCTGGATCATGTTCCAAGCGTTCGCTTGTCTCTGAAGCGATATTTGGACGCAATCGGGAAAGGTTGCTGGGACGTTAATGATAAAATTTAACAACTTCTGAATACAGAACAACAGTTTACAACAGGAAAGTTTCAACAGGAGTGAGAATCGACCCCCAGACTGTGAAAAAAAAGTCATAATCTTTTTTTTACGCATTAGATTTCTTTCTATCCCATTTTCCCCGAAAAGCTTGTTATCATATAATAGTTGATCCTAACAACTAATTGGGTAAATCGGAGCGCATCTCGCTAGTTCTAATCGCTTGTAACTGGTCGTCTTTTGGTCATAAATTTTAGTCAACTGTCAGTCAAATGGGCACCGTTAGTAGGGGCCTGTTTCCATTGTACGATCAAAATACAAAAATACACGCGGTTAGAAAATATTTAATTTATTCAATTCGTTCAAAGCGTTCGTCAAAAATTCAAAACGATCAATAAACCTTTGTTAGCTAAAACGGTGTTATAGAGCATTTCTGACGTTAGAAACTAAAAAAAAGTACAATATTTTCGAAAAAAAAGGGAAAAGTGCTTTATTTACATCTTTTTCGCTAACAAAGGTTGAACAAACATTTATAAATTAACAACACAATAATTATTAACAGTACAGTATATGGTTCATCAAAAAAGGAGTGTTAAGATTTTAAATAGGTCGGCAACACGTACGCAAGTCCTCTGGAGAGTCCGCGCCCTTCCCCCAACCCTCTACCGACGTATCACGCTGTCTATCTGCCATCTGAAGTTGAATCCGTTGAAGGCGATCGAATAGAAATAGCACTTGTGTACCCAAATACTTAGTGGCCCCGTAGCTTAAATACCAGTAGGATAACATTACTTTAATTTCAAAATTGCAAAGTCGCATTCACAGGTAACAGTTTTAAATCATCTTAATTTATTGCAATGGAAACGTACTCCAGAGTAACGCAAAAAAGTTTAATATTCATATTGCCACTTTGCCCGCGGCGTCTTCGCAAAATTATAACAAAGTAAAAACTAAACCTGCCTCGGATTTATAAAGAAAAAACCGGCCAAGTGCGAGTCGGGCTCGCGCACAAAGGGTTCCGGAGCAGCAAATATACATTATAAAGATTTTATATCATCGCGGATTTTTAAAGGTGTACAATACTGTAGTATATTTTTTGATCTATCTTATAAGGTTCAGCCATCGTTTTCAGTGTAAGCACAATAACTTAACCAAAATTACAGTTAAATCAACCTATCTCAAAAACTATAAGAGATACTTTGATCAAACCAAAAATCGTTGAAAGAGTTAATTAGCATGCATCACCTCTATTTTTTTTAGAATTTTATACCCCGTAGTTATAAAAATAGAGGGGGGGGGACATACTTTTTACGACTTTGAGAGCTGATATCTCAAAAACCGTTCACTTTAAGAAAAATGTTTTTTAGAAAACTTTATATCATTTTAAAAGACCTTTCCATTGATACCCCACACGGGTATGTACATCGAAAAAAAAAATTTCATCCCTCAGTTACATGTATGGGGGGCCCCACCCCCAATTCTTTTTTTACTATTTAGTGTCATATTTTTGTAGCGGTTCATACAACACATATTCCCATCAAATTTCATCACTGTAGTACTTATAGTTTCCGAGTAAATCGGCTGTGACAGACGGACAGACGGACAGACGGACAGACGGACAGACGGACATGACGAAACTATAAGGGTTCCGTTTTTGCCATTTTGGCTACGGAACCCTAAAAAGGATAAATAATACAACATCCATCTTATATAGATACCCAACTATCTTCACTTGATATCAAACTAGAGGTCTTAATAAAATGGATAAGTATGCGACGCGAAATCCCAACGTCCAAATTAAAAAGATCTTTACTTATTCGTTCTTTTTTAAGCATTGAAGGTCTTAGTGAATTGGTTTACTCACCAAAACAATGGTATGTCGTCAGGCACCGAATATATTCGTCCGAGTGTCATTAGCATATACGGACGGACAAGCCGTAAACATGATATGGAAATGATACGGCGCCTTTGGACCTATTTCTTGTACGTCTTTGATGATTCGAGACATCAGTGTAAAATATATCGTACACATTATAATTTATATTAATATAGTTAAGATTTAAAACGAAAGGCCGCTCCAAGAAGACCAACAGTCTAGTGGTTTATGTACCAGGCCGTGATCTCGGGGTCCTGGGTTCGATTCCCGGGTAGAGCAAAGGAATGGTTCGATTTTTTCCGCATTAAGCAAGCGTGGTGATAAAGCCTAATCCCGTCTTAGTAGCGATGACTTGATTTCTATGATTGAGGCTTTTACCCTGCATTTGGACAGTATGTAGGCCGATACTAAAAATAAAAATGCTTTTAAAAGGAAAAAGTAAGATAGAAGTTCTCATGTTTTCATGTGCTAGTTATCACATTTTTATGTAGCAGACGAGCAGACGGATCACCTGATGTTTATCGGCTTGTCCACAACTTGTCTCTCCCTATCTTAGATCGGTCATTTAATATTGAGAATTTCTACTCGTAATAAGATTATTTTATATTCTTTCGCAAAATGAAAACTAACTTTACTTTTTTTTATATATCTATATTAAATGGGTTTGCACTTGACCTCATCTCACCTGATGGAAAGTGACAATAAGGTCTAAGATGTAGCGTGCTTACCCAGAAGAAGCCTATTCACTCTCGACTTAAAGACACCCAAATTGTAGCTCTCTGGGAATACAGAAGCCGGCAAGTTGTTCCATTCCTTACTTACTTATATTATTAGAAAAGAAACCCGAACTGATTCGATCAGTGGTATTGAACGCTGCCTCTGATGCAAGGGTTGCGGATTCGATCCCTGCACAGTACAAACATTTGTGTGCATGAACATGTATGTTTGTATTGTCTAGGTGTGTTCTATGTATAAAGTATGTATTTACAAAAGAAAAGTATTAAGTGTATATATTTGTAATTCCGCTGTTGGTTCTGATATCCGTAACGCAGATGCTTGAGCTACCTATATCAGATCAATGTTTGTGATGTTGTGACATATTTATTTATTCAACAAAATGTAGTTAACTTGACAAAAATGTTTTGAATCCCAAAAATAAATCGTGCACTTTAAAGCTATATAAATTAGCTGTAATTATTTTGGCCCCGTGTTTTTTTTAAACAGTTGTACAGTGCTATCGGAATGGACTAAGTATACCAGGAGTCCAATTCTCGTGACATTTATTATCATGCAACCTATATCACTAAAACATAGTTTTTTTGTATGGTTTTCAGTTGATATCCGCCATGTTTTCAAAATATCACGATCACGAGAATTGGGCTCCAGAGTTTCAAAGATAGTAATGAAATTAACTGATCTCAGCACTTGGATTCGACGGGTAAGGCTAAAACAAGCCGCGTGGGCTGATGCAATTCAAAGGTTTTAAATTAGTGTCTAGTGGTTTTTAGTGTGCAAGTTTGGTGTTTATTTATGCAGTGAAGTGCCGCAAAGTGATCCTAATAATAAGAATCGTTGGATTGTATCGTTTTTAACACTGCTATTGTGTGTCGAGTGCGTTGTCTCGTGACAACTTGTTTGGACCTAATAGTCTTAAAACCCGCGATTGCTTTTAGAGTGATATCCGCTGAATCCGTAGGTCGATAAAACGCAAAACACCGGCGTTTTATTGAGTGACTGTGACTTTGACTGACTTCGACTGTTCACTACCTAGTTGTTCTCAATAAGTTACTTGACATTGGCGAATTATCTTCGGTTGTCCCGTTTAATAATGCCTAAAATCTAAAACATGATAATGGCAGGAGTAATTCTCAGTCGAGAAGTTGATTGCCACAAATAAAATAAGAAGAAGAAGATCTCAGCACTTATTTCTTATAGATATATCTAATAATTTCCTGGCTAGGCGGTTACGTACTCATTTAGACTCCTTGTGTTTATAATCATAACGCTCAAATTTAAATGTTGATAGCGACTCGCGCTTTTCCCATGACTTCTTTGGTGGCAGCGATGTTTTATAGATTTGGTTTTAAATACCTAATTTGCGGGATAAATTGTTTTTATACATGGTATCGAAGCGTTGTCGTCTGTTTCAGAAACTTCATTGTATTTAAAAAACGAACGCAGAAAAAATCAAAATAAACCGCGGCTGAATCCGCGGGGCGGGTCGTTAGCATGAAACAAAAAACCAAATCCCGCTTTGTTCATAGAGACGTTCTATTTTCGAACATAAATCAACTTTTTTACTTCCCAATTTAAAATCATCGTGACTTCGCGTTCCAATTTTAAATTACATATCCAAAGGTCTTTTAAAGGAGGCAGTATCAAAGGAGGTGTATTGTAAGGTAGCGGTTGCTGGCGGTCGTGGGCGGCACGCTTCCATATAATATTATACAAGTAAAAGGAGCGTATTTCGCTTTAGGCTGTACACGTTTACGCCTTTGTAAGGAAACGGAGAGCTTGTTAGGGTTCCCGGCCCCAAAATGAAGTAAATGTGACCCCTTGCATCATTTTTATCAAGACGAAAGTAATCTATAATCTTAGTCTTTAATGGACGATAGGACAAAAAAAACTATTACCATTTTTATATACTTTTCGAAAAAAAATATGGGTTATCTCTTTTTCTCTTTCGAATAAAGGAAGAAAAAAAAAGATGACCCATATGTTTTAGTTTTTATTAAATGTGTTTTATTGACTTTTTTTATATTAATTAATATGCCGGAAGTGAGGTAGTTCTGAAGCTCAACTTACGTAGGTACGTACGTATTGTGATGGCATTGCCGTATGCACATTTAAAAAAGCTTATGCGACTATGTTACTTAACTGTCACTGTCATTGTTTCAATTTGGTTTTTTTAGGCTGTATGGTGAAAACCCAAGCCGTGAAACTTTTAACAAAAAAAAAATCACTTTGGTTTTTTGAACTAACCTTTTTTTTTTAATAAACGTGAGCAAAAGCTTTATTTATTTGTCATGCCGATTGGAGACGTCACAGGAGGATTTTAACATTTTATTTTTTTTCTCCATAAATACTCGTATCTGTTTAAAAATTCTGAAATTGCTTTTCTTAAATTTCCATGAGTCTAATCTAGAAATTAGTATTTTTCTTTTCTGAAACTGATTTTTGTCGTATTGTTAAACCTCATAAAAATTGACAAAAATAGACTGGAAACTCGCAATACCAGTGGAGTCAGAAGCCTTCCAACCTTTAAACCCGGTTTGGGTATTGGGCGGTATTGTTAAGTTAGCCAGAAAACAAGTCAATGTATTTATAAGAAAAGTAATTTTTGTGCGCGGAAAAACATAACTAGTTTATGCAAGCAAACAAACTGTGAAACTACCAGCAAACAAGGACACGGACCTAATGTAAGTAATTAACCAAAAAAAAAACCCGGGTTTGGGCCTCCGGTACCCTCACGCACTCCGTAAAACACTGAGCCGGAGGAGCCGTTGGTATTGCGCCTGATCTCTCTTCGATCGTCTCCCATTGGTGGCTCGAAATATGAAGGTATGGGAATAGAGACTGCACTTGCATCTACGCACACACTTGTACACTATATGGCCTGCGTCGTTGGCTGATTGAGGAGATTGGCTGCCATAGCAGAAATATTGATAGATAGTAAGTAAGTAAACATTTATTGACCACATACAAGATTTACATAGATAGGACACATAAAATTAAATAGATATTGCACAGTATTACATAGGAAAGAAATATTTAAACAAAATCAAATAAAATAAGTTAATACATGACCAAGGAAGAAGAGGAACAAAGTGAAGTGGTCAACAAGGTCCAAGCTCAGCATGTGTTGCAGCGTGCATTTTTCAGTTTGGACCTTGAGTGACTGAGAAAATTAATTTTGAATGTGACAGATAACCAAGAATGTAAAAAAATAACAAAAGAAAACAAAAAGAACGAGTATGCAAATAAACAGAACCTAGTTACATAAAATGTTTAGAAATAAAGTTTATAGTAACAATAATAAGTAAGTAAGTAAATAATAAGCAACAGAAAATAAAAAGAGTAATACAGTTTTACCAATTTTATAAGTTACACCAATGTACCTATTATTATTTGATAGAAATGGGGCGAGCCCTGCGTCTCATAGCCACTGCGACCAATAGATGATCTATTGTGGCATCCACGTAACCTATTACAGCACCTCATGTAGCTCCAGTTCCAGGATAAACCCGAGAATAGAGCTGATGGGGGAGCTCTTGATCTCGTCAGCTGAGATCATGTGTGCTCCCAGGTGCCGGCTTCTGCAGCGGTGCAGCGCTATGCACTCGCCGAGGACGTGGATAATCGTTTCCCCGTCCTCGCGACGGAACCTGCAGATTTTGGTATCTGAAAGACCCATGTTGTGCAGGTGCTTGTTTAATTTGCAGTGCCCTGTGAGGGTCCGAGTGAGTGCCCTAACATGTCCTCTACTCAGTTTTATTATTTCTACAGCTCGTCTCTGATCGAACGCCTGTATCAACGCCTTATACTGTTCTAAGACCAATGTAACTGCACAGAAGTCTTATTTTCGAAAACTGCGGCAAAATCTTAACCAATCTATTTACGCGCGCCAAAAATTACAATTTCTTATTGGTTGATGCGTCAACGACATGTTCGGTGCGAGTGCGGTTAAGATAGAGATAGCATTCCTCTCTGGATTTATTGCATTCAATCTTAACGTAATGCAATAAAGTCTGTATTATTGAAATACAGACTTTATTGCGCAATCGTAATCAATCGGATTTGACTTGCTTTTCTGCGTAGACGAGTTTTGCCGATGTAACTTATAAACGTGGTACAGCTGTACCCTTAGACAAATTGTCTAAGGCTGTACCTATGTAATGATAGTAGACCGCGCAGAGTATGTAGCGAGAACGGGATATGACTGGTCGTGTGGAGGTGCCATCAGCCGTCTATGGACGTCACGTTCCAAGCAAAAAGAAAAATGAAGAGAGAATCTATGGATGCTATATTTTTTCAGTCACAATCGCAATGTATATATACTTTTAGCAGAACTTTCATCAGTAATAAGTAATAAAATATAGATAGGAGAACATTAAATATCAAAATATCACTCTTACTTGACAGGATATTTTTTATACAGGCTCTCTTTGAATACAATTTCGTGGGGAACGTGAAAGCGTGGTATGTATAATTGTTTAGGTAGTTGTGTAGATGTTGGTACTTTTTCTATGTAGCCTACTTTTGGTTGATTACTTTCTTTTTTTTTATGTGATAGGTGGCAGACGAGCAGACGGATTGCCTGATGGTAAGGGATTGCCGCCACACATAGACACCCGCGACACCAGTGGAGTCACAAGTGCGCTGCCAACCTTTAAAGACTCCCGGCTGACACTCAGAAATTCTTGTTAACAGGAAAACTCAGGTACAAACTTTGGCCCGATCCGGGGTGGGAACCCGGGCAGGCATTACGACGCACTATCCACTGCGCCATCAAGGCAGTCAGAGAGAAAATATATTATTTCTTTGGTATGTACATACTGATAGGTTCAATTAAGTGAATCTCGCTTAGTAGTCGAATGAACATAGTACCAACTAAAGAGTGATTTTTAACCGTGGGCGACCCACGCTTCGGCATGAATAGGCCGGCTAGACGTGATACCACAGCCTCACAGAAAACCGGCGTGAAGCAGCACTGGGCTGTGTTTCGCTGCGTGAGTGAGGGTACCGGAGGCCCAATCCGGGGAAAGGGGGGTTAAAGGTTGGCAGCGCACTTGTGACACCATTAGTGTCACGGGTGTCCATGAGCGGTAAACGCTAACGCTATCAGGTGATTCGTCTGCTCGTCTGTCACTTATTACATAAAAAAACAGCCTTTATAATAAAAATAAAAATTAGCATTGTTTTTATAGATGTACAAAGGATATTTTATCTGAACCAGAACTGTTTGTAAAGTGGGCCACGTCCTTCCTCGGTTGGGGCCAGCAGATGGCGGGGCGGGTGCGAGTGCCCGCGGGCGCGGCGATAATGCTAGCAGTAGCCACTACGGGCGGGCTGCGTCTTGCTTAATACTAGGTCATTATGATACAAACGATGTATCATCAAGGATTCTTTATTTGTTCATTATTAAAGAACTATCTATATTTTACGCAACGGGCCTAAAGGACGTACCTAGGGGGTTGTAGAGTTGGGCTGGACACGCGGATGAGCAGGGACCGTTGGACGAGGCGGGTCGTTGAGTGGAGACACTAGACCCCCCACTCAAGCGATGACGACATCAAAGAACACGCAAGCGTAAAATAAAGACTAACCGGTTCGCATGGAACGAGATGGAAGAGGCCTATATCCAAAAGTGGATCAGTAATGGCTGAAGATGATCAATATTTTAGTATCCACGATATTGGCCGGCTTTTTTAAAAAGAGTTTGTAAGAGGTGGTTGTATTAGTATAATTTGTAAAAAATGCAAATCAAAACCGGATATGTTCCAAATAAAATAAATAAACTACCTATGGAACACTTAGATCAAATCAAAATTTAATCTAAGATGGAACCTACCTAGTTTCTATGTATCTGGAAAGGAATGGGGACAATGTAAGTTACGTTACAATAATTTTTATATAAAATGATTCGGTATTGGCAAGCACTGGCTTCTAACAGCTTTTAGGAGAGGCATTTGCCTTTGCCCAGCAGCTGGACAGTTAATTGGTAATCATTTATTTCAAATTAATAACTCATATATTGTTAGTAACATATTAATCCTAGGTATTAGTGATCTATTTCGCATGTAATGCGCCACAGTGCAGCAAGTAGCCACAGTCCACTTGATCTGCAATCATCTTCAGGAACACGGAGGGCCCCGTACGCCCTCTGCGTATAATCAGCCCACAGGCTGCACGTGTAAAAAGAGGTACAGTATGCTCTAAATAGAGTAATATTTACTTGAGGAGTACAGCGTGCAAACCTTCGGGCTATCATATTAGCCCTTACGGACAGAGCCTCCCGTTCCCTATCCATATCAGCGCTATCTTTGAGATCGGCGGTGACCAAGTCACCCAGGTATTTAAATTGGTCAACACGCTCTAGTGCAGTGCCTCCGAGCCGCACAGGTGGCACATTATCATGATACCTGGTCCCGTCAAGAAGCAAATTAAGACTAACAAAAAAGAATATATTTCAATGCTTATTATTTTCTGAATTTGCCTAACCATTTTTATCGAATTAAATAACAAATAATGCTGATTAGTTTATAATTTTTTTTCAATAAATCATCATTTCAGCCAATAGACGCTTACTGCTGGACATAGGCCTCCCGAATATTCTCCACATAGATTGGCCCTGTGCCGCCCGATTCCAATGGATTCCCGCGACCTTTTTCTAGATCGTCAGTCCACCTTATGAGGGGCCTCAAATCAATATAAAATAATGTCAAAAATAATAAACTTCAATAAATAAATTATTCTCAGAAGCACAACCAAGCTGGAAGCACCAAAATCACCATAAACATTCCAAAAACACATCGTCACCAAAACACTTAAACACTACCTAACAAAAACCTTTAAATCTAATAAATAATACCGTGCACTGAAATTTGAGCATCCCATTCATCTTTGTCCAAATTGTTCGTTAAAAATGTGCATAAGAAATGAGCCCGAAGCGCGGCCAGCCGGCTACCAGATAAGTGTGGCGTCCGCGCCCGCGGGCACTGGGGCCCCACCTCGCTCGTTATGAACGTGTAATTTTGTCTTTAGCATAATTGTTTTAGCGAGTGTACACAGATTCACAGAGGAATTCTTTGGGAGAACTGATTACGGCTTGTTAGAGATAAAGTACCTACAAGAAAAGCAAGGGCTGCTGGAATTGTTGCCGACTCGATTCTCCCTTGCTGCCTTTTATACGTGATAGGTGGCAGACAACACGAGTTCCCTATCGCCCCCCTTCCAGCTTGACTGGGAGAGGCAGTGTTAGGCCCGTAGTGTAAGTGGGCTCTCCGCCTGGGGAGGAACGTAAAATAAGGTTCTTCAACCCATACTCATGTTCACTCCCCACTCTGGCGACGAGGGAGCATCACTAGGGTTTGGTCAATATGCCTCTGGCCGGTTTCGTGTTAAGGCGACGGGTAGCCCTAACTAGCGACACCATTCGTTTTTTATTGTTAGCTACTAAACGGGATCTATTTTAAGCAATTTCGGGGTTGTTGTCTTAACTTGCTTGTTACAACCTCTCGGCTAACACTTACACTATTTATTAAATAACCATGCACAAATGTTGATTCCGTTTTTGCACGCGAAAAATTGATTACCGCCAAATGCGACCACTTTTAGCGTGAATCAATTTTTGGCGTACAAATGTTGGCTCAGCATTTGTGCATGGTTATTCAATAAATAGTATAAGTGTTTGCCGTGAGGTTGTTACCCTTAAATTGTTTAAAATAGATCCGGTTTAGTAGCTAAACATTAAAATCGATTGGCGTCGCTAGTGTGCCCTACCCGTCACCTTAAGAGAAGGCCCCGCCAGAGAAGAGCCCGACATCCCGCCTGGCCTCAAAGGGGTAAGCGTCAAAAAAAAGATAAACAGAAGGATAAGCATCAGCAAGGACTTTATACACCAGTGCAGTCACAAGTGCTATGCCATCCTTTCAATTCCCACTCTCCTGATTAGGCCTGTGCATAACACAGCAAAACACAGCACAGGCTTCACGCCGGTCTTCTGTGATGCCGTGGGAGACCACTCCGTCTTGATACTCTAGCTGTATATAGATACTCGGATTTCCTGAGTATTTAACTCATTGAATCCTTGTTCAGTCGTATGGCACTTGTCTCTATAGAGGGTGAGGAAATAAAGAGTTTATTTGTGTAGTGATATGTTTCAGGTCGATGGCTGATCGTTAACATTGGCCACCATAACCGAAATGTTGGTAAGACACTTATCCCAGGCTTCCAGTCACTGCCAGTCGCAGTTAGCCTATTGCCGAGTGAGTGAGGGTACTGTAGGCTTAAATCTGAGGAAAGAGGATTTAAAGGTTGGCAGCACACTTGTGACTCCACAGGTGTTTTGGGTGTCCATGGCAATTGGTTGCCATCAGGTGATCAGTTTCCTCATCTGCCGCCTATGTCATGAAAAAAAGAGAAAGTAGCTTTGAAAGCTTTAAAAAAAGTTAAAAACGGTATTGTCAAATTACTCTTCAATCACTTATAAAGTTATTAAAAAAAAACTGCTACTGTGCTTTCTTTCACAAACTTTTCAGGATTTAAAATTTAATCAAGCCTACTTTCGAATACAAAATTGGAATAAAAAAAAAACAACAGAACCTATTTAACTTTCTACTTTATGACAATACATTCCACATAATACAACGTTCCATACTATTCTAGGTATCATTGGCAAAATAATGATGACCTGTCTCAAAAGCCATTCTGTTACTACTCAGAGGTCAGACTACTTTGGATGCGTAGTATACAACCACTATTTACTCGCACCAACCTACATGATGCTTTTTTCTTTTTTGTGTCTATGCCTTTCTTTCCCACAGTCTCCGCCTAGAAAGAAACGCTTGGTCATCATGCCGCCATAAATGAGTAAAGACAGTCAGTAACTTAATATCCACTATTATTGCAGGGTGCATGTGCTAGACATCATTATTTAGATAATTTATTAACACCTGTATCTAAAAAAGTCTGCCTTCTCATTTAAACGCAATCTAAAGAAATTTCTGTTTTTGAACAAGTTGCTAATACGTAGGTCGTACTGTATATAATTAATTAATAAGCTTTCACACGCGAACAACACGCACAAGCACACAGGGACACACATACGAAAACACGTACTTCTAATACCAAACATGCACGCACGCATCTAAACAGCAAATCCATGCAAGAAAGCAGCACGCGCAGCACATTCGGTTTCTTATTTAGAGCTGATTTTGTTTTATTCTTTTTATTATATATTTTTTTCTTCTTTTTAATCGTGTTATATCTAGGTGTATCTTTTGATGTAAAGTAGGTATTTTTATTAATGTTGGCTGGTGACTCTCTCTACCCCAATTGTTCTCACAGAATATCAGCGTTCCGGCGCCGTGACATATTGCTGAGTGGCAACCATTTTGGTAGCATATCACGGAAAGTGTTTTTATCTTGTATTATTTTTCTCTTTTCTATAAAAATCACGTGATCTGTTTACCAAATAACTGCTTATTCTATTCTATTCTAAACTACAGATCATATAGTCTAAACCATATACTTACTTGCAGTAACGAATTGGGTGTGGTGGTGTGAATTAGCGGTGGGGCAGAACGGTCTTTGAGTGGGAGGCCATATATAGGAGGTCGAAGCCGTGGCCCTATCTGGGAGAAGGGGAGCTTTTTCAAGGTTGGCGGCGTACTTGGGACTCCACTGATGTCGCGTGTACAGTCAAAGAACGAAAAGTATAACCATAATATTCATTTGGCACTGTCTTGACATGATTGAATATAGTTTTGTTTTGTTTTTTCTTTTGTTTTATTTATATGTTTTTTTAATTGTGTTTTGTTTACAACTGCTATAAGTTCTGTGTTGTGATGTCTATAATAATAAATATTTTCTTTCTTTCTTTCAAAAGGTTCGTCACTTTTCAAATTGATTCATTTGATATGCTATGAGTACTTATTACCTTTCGTAAATTTACGCTTAACTGTTAGATCAGATGTGCTTGTTGCAACATTGATTCTTTTTCATGTAAAGAAAATTTAAGATTGGCAGATCTTTTTAAAACGGTATGTTGGTATAACTAATTCTTGCCGTGCAAGCGAAAATTTACCTTAAGGTGACGAACCTTTTTATTCTCTGTACCGCACCTACCTACATGGACGACGGAAATCGCTTCTCGTGGTGGTCTGCTACCTATATCACATAAAAACACACACTAGATAAAGTTACTGATTGTTACTTGTTTGTACTGTGACAATGTTTCTTCTGTTTTTTTTACGTGAAATAAAATTTAATCACAATTTAATCTCGCCCAATAGGCGGGAGTAAATGTGTTTGTTAATAGACGGTTTTGTTATGTGCTAAGACTTCTGTCCAACACACTTGTTTTATTGTTTATTTCTATTGTTGTTCCGGCGTTAGATGAAATAAGTTCCTCGTAACTCAGTTTCGATATAGTATAATAATGAATACTGCAAACGGCATGGTAACTCCATGTCTCCACTAGCTCTCTTGGTTCTAACCCACAACTACTCGTACGGTAGGTAGTAACTGCAATGTCGTTTCTCACTCACACGCGCATGGTGGATCCCTCTGGCACAGCTCCTGGGATCATGCAAAACTCAAAAGTCTTCTATGATCCCACTGTTAATGAATGAATGAATGAATGAATGAATGAATATACTTTTATTGCACTCAAAATAAAGTATGAAAACTTAAAACTAGATATTACAGGTTGTGTACAACGAAGGCGGCCTTATCACTATGAGCGATTTCTTCCAGGCAACCTTTGGATAAAGGACACTTGATGAAGGTGAAGGGCGGTGCAATCTTAAATATTTATATACTTACACAGAAAGTTTAAATGCAAATACATAAATAAAATATAAATATACTACTGTGATCTTACAAAAGTAAAAGATTTTCTATGATTTTCTTAATTCGCTATACTTTTCCTCTACCCTGAGGTTGTGTGGAAGAGATCGCTATTAGCGATAAGACCGCCTACATTGTTTTAGTATAATAACTTAGGCTAAGATCTGTAAATTTTGTGCAATAAAGTGTATCTATCTATCTATCTATCCCACAGTGGTACCACAAAATTCAATAGTTTTGTTTGATCCGACTGTGATCATACAAAATTCATAGGTTTTCTATGATCCCATTGTGATTTTATACAAAAGTCAAAGGTTTTATTATGATCCCTTGTAATCGCACAAATCTCACAGATTTCTTTGATTCCGCTGTGATCATAGAAAACCTGTGATAATCAGAC
>CM032483.1:10485390-10501674 GCA_019059595.1 Marasmia exigua
TTACCGGCACCTAATATGCATGGGCGTAGCAAGTCATAGACCAATAATGGGGCAGCCATGAGCTCAGGGTGGGGCAGCCATGGGCTCAGGGTGGGGCAGCAGTCTAAAATAAAGTAACTAGGGACTTTTTATTTTGATCGCAATTTTTCTGTAATCGAATTATGACTCGAGTATGAGTGAACTAATTAGTAACCAGGTAATTAAGTTTCTTAAGACTGATTTCTTTTTTAGGTCATAGGTGGCAGACGAGCAGACGGATCACCTGATGGTAAGCGATTGCCGCCGCCCACAGACACCCGCGACACCATTGGAGTCGCAAGTGCGCTGCCAACCTTTAAACCCCTTCCCTCAGATTAGGCCTCTGGTAGCCTCACTCACGCAGCTAAACATAGCACAGTGCTGCGTCACGCCGGTTTTCTGCGATGCCGTGGTATCATTCCGGTCGAGCCCGCCAATCATGTCGAAACATGGCTCTCACACGTTTAAAAATGATTAGGTAGTTACTAAGTATAATGTAAATACAGACCCATGTTATCTTCGTTCCGACCTGCCCAATCCCTCCAGCCCCTGCCTAAGCTAGTTATGATTATGATGAACAGCCCTCGGCCTCCCCCGACCTCCGTATTCCCAGGCGACAAAACTCCCATTTAATTTCGCCACCTCAGTCCTGATTTATTGTGTCATTTTCTGGTTTCGATTGGTATTGTCTTGTTGTTTAAAATAAGCATTAGATATCAAATTGGTTCGAGAAAAATATAGTTTTTGCCTAAACAAAAAAAACTCTAATATTTAATTGTGACGTGCATATACTTTTTTTTTTTATTAAATGTAATTCTGAATATTTGTATGCCTTTAAAGGCATAACATGGAGGACTTCAATGTAATTTGTCAACTTATACTGTACCTATGTTATACAAATAAATGATTCTATTCTATTCTAATGACCTAAGTACACTAACTTTGTCATCATAGGTACTAATGTTTATCCAAAATTGGAATAGAACTCCAGTCCTTTGGCGCATTTTTTTATGTAATAGGTGGCAAACGACCAGACGGATCACCTGATGGTAAGCGATTGCCGTCGCCCAATCTTGCCGATCGCGTAGCACTCCGACCGTTATCACGATTCACGACGCGAATGTTTATCCAGGGTGGGAATAGAACACCCGTCCTTTGGCGCATGAGGCAGGGTCACTAGCAAACGCGCTATCAGGCAGTATTTTTTAATTTTTTGTGTCATAGGTGGCAGACGGATCACCTGATGGTAAGCGATTGCCGTCGCCCATGGACACCCGCGACACCATTGAAGTCAAAATTGCGCTGGCACCACCTTTTGACCTTTTAACCCTCCTTTCCCCCAATTTGGGCCTCCGGTACCCACACTCACGCTGCGAAAACAGCACAGTGCTGCTTCACGCTAGTTTTCTGTGAGACCGTGGTATCTCTCCGGTCGAGCCAGCCCATTCATGCTGAAGCGGGGCTCTCCCACGGTCAAAGTTACTACTAAGAATGCTCGATGAGTCGCCTCTGCAATAGGCCTAGTATCCACTAAATAGTTATAAAGATTTCCATGACGATTTGTAAGAGGCGTATAAGCCTATGCAAATAAATAATATTTGACTTTGCTTTGACTCAAAATCAAAGTCAGAAATCAAAAATATCTTTATCCAATTTAAGTCCATACAGAACATTTACGGATGTCAAATATCAATGTAATTTACCGCTGATTCGGAATATCAATATCTACCGAGAAGAGTCAGCAAGAAACTCAGTAGTTATTTGCTGTTTTCAAATAATTGGTAAAATTTATTTAAAACTTAGTTAAAACTTAGTAGGAATTTATTTAAAACTTAGTGGCCCGCCCTCAGTTCTATTCTGGAATATTTGTTATTTTATTTTATTTTTATTCTATTATTTTCCTTGAAAATAAATGCACCATTTAAAAAACCTCATAAATCATAAGCAAAGAGTAGCGTCAACTGGAGATCGTAAAACTTATCTCAAATGGTGTTTTACATGTCGCCCCAGGCTGGGTGGTTATGATAAGGCGTAATGTATTATTTACAGAGGCGGGGGTGCGGGTTCGTTACCCGGTTCACTGGGCCGTAATAACTTCAGGGAATACCGGGCTCGCTACAACTAACGCCCGGGTACACGCCATTCGCGGAACTGAGGTGCGGAGATTCAAAAGGGGTAGGTACGAAAACTGTAACCCTCTAATTCCAAAACGTGGTTTAAAATAAGTAGTGTGATTAATACTGGGAATAACTGAAGAACTAGAATAAACATTATTACAAAACTAAGTTTAACGTTATTTAGTATATCAACTATAATAATAGAGTTAAACCACCCGGACTTAGGCCTAGTTTATACACCCTATTTGCGTCTATACTCGCACCCCACAAGTGCGAGTATAGACGCAAATAGTGTGCGAGCGAGAAGTGAATAGATGCGCCGCCATTTCTGATCCCATTCTTTATCGGGCACAGGTTGTACATCGTCAACCACGACCACTCTGTCAAGAGTGAACGACTAAGTAGGAGGAGGATCACAGAAAGCTCTCGCATCTTTCTCGCGCACGTAGTGCACTGGCCAAGTTGGTCGCCTGCACCGGGCGGCACATGTGCCGATTACAGCTACCGCGCCATCGTGATCCTCAGTCAGTTTTATTGCTTGCCACCAGTTCACTTGCAAGTTTTCCTATTAATTACAGTTCAAAGGTTTATACCTATAACGTGCTCTTTTGATATCCCGGTAAACATTTACATTCGTTTACCAACGTCTTCTATCAACCGTGGGAGAGCCACGCTTCGGCATGAATGGGCCTGCTCAAGTGGTGTACCACGGTGATACCACGGCCTCACATAAAACTGGCGTGAAGCAGCATTGTGCTGTGTTTCGCAGCGTAAGTGAAGGTACCACAGGCCCAATCCGGGGGAAAGGGGGATTTTAAAGTTGGCAGCAAGTTTGTGACTCCGCCAATCACTTATGTGAAATGATTTATCCCATCATCTCGATGGATGGCGGTCTCAAACTGGGCATTTCTCGCGGAACTTTCTAACGCGTACCTCAGTTCTATGGAACGGTTTGTCTGCAGGAGTATTTCCCGAAGGCTACGACTTAGGGACCTTCAAGAGAAGAGAGTACTCTTTTTAACACGTTAAGTGCGAAGCGAGGCCTAAATCACCCCTAATGCAACTTCCCTGTGGTGCGGCAAGCAAAAAAGTGAATTTCTCTGTCGTGCGAATGGCATAACTTTGGTTTGGTCCAGTGTAGGAAAGAGATAAATATATATTTGAGATCACTAATGGTTCCGGACTCGGTGGTGTACCTACCTTGGTACCGGATGTTTTAGGCCTCGTGCCGCACTGAATTAATATAATTTTAAAGCAGTGCGGAACGAGGCTAAAACGTCCCATATACCCCCTGACCTCGTACCGCACTCAACGCGAGCTTCCCGCGACTAGTGTTGTGCATCACGTCGATTGGAGAGCACGTCCTTTTACAGCGCCGAACATGTCTAAACGATGTCGGAAGAAGTTAATTAAAAAAAACCCAGAAACAGAGCCAAAACAGGTAAGTTTTTAATGAAAACAATCTTCAGTAAGTACCTAGTTTTTTCTTATCTTGGTAGCTATGTATGTACCTAAAGTAAGTGTAAGATATGATTACTTAAGTATACTCGAAAAGGGTGAAAAAAAGGAGAAGATGTGTTGGTTGTTACCAAAAACTACGCACATTTTTACCATCTCGTGAAGCTGATAAAAAATCTAAAAAGATTTTGACTCAGTGCACTCAGTGCAAAAAATCTTATTGTCTACCCTGTTTCAATGAAAAAAACTCATAAATAAGTACATATATATTGAGATTTTTATAAAAAAAAGTATATTGATACTGATTTTTTAATGTTAATTCAAGTTCTAATAAGTGTATTTTTAAAGCCCGAGGCAGAATAAATAGGACAGTTTCTTTTCTACTTCTGGTTGCCTTTTTTTCTATTCTGTGAACCGCATTAAGATTTTCATATACAAATAGAAAGATAAACCTTATGCATAAACCGTAATCCATTATTTTCCAATAATAAGTCTGTAATAGGTGCCTCTTAATGGTATAGAATGGAACGCTTCGTGCGCGAGTCTGACTCGCACTTGGCCGGTTTTTTTTTCTTTATGGCGCCTTCAAGCACAATTTAGATAATTTAAATATTTGATAGCTTTGTGTTGTTTTGCCAGGTTTTGCCCTTAAAACGATCTAATGAGATATAATTGATCAAAATCGGTCAAGTCGTTGCGTAGTTAAGACAGTTTAAAAACGTCGATATTATTTTTCCCATCACTAATCGCAGCGAAAATTTGCCCTATGTCAGTGCGTTACGAGGTGTATTAGATCCCATATTTTGTTTTCCTAATAATTCCTAAACTAGCCATCCGATCCCGGGGCGACGGTGGATTAGGGTTCATCAATTCACTGTCTATATCAATAAGGACCAAAATTCTCATTTATCTTTGATTTCGCGCCAGAAAATGGATTTTAGTCTGTAAAAGGAGGTGGGGTCTAATAGACCGCGTGTCGCCCTAACGTCTGGTCACGGTACGGGCCGATTAAACCTCGTGCCGCAGGAACGGAAAGTATGCAAAAATTGGTGCCGCAGCTAACGTGTTAAAAAAGGCCGGCAACACATTATCGATCTCTGATTTCGCGGATGTTCATGAGCGGCGTTGATTACTTAAATATTAATGTAATTTTATCTGAATCACTATTATTAAATACATTCCACCCATTAATGACATTTCCAATTACTTTACATATTTTCAAATTGTTTGTATCACACTGCGGTTTTCTTTTTTACACCTTTTGTCACACCATCACAATACAAAAATTAACAATTAATTTTTATCGAAATTTGTAGCATCTCGCCTGGCGTGGACAAACTCTGAGGCCGCCGCCTGAACATCAGCGTCACGGCTTTGCTGTGGCATATGCTGAGACGGAGACCATTCTTGCTGCAACATTGTTCACCAATTATTATTCTTGTATTTTGTATTTTATTAGTTGCTTCTACCTATAAGACTCTATGACTATTATTAGTGTTTACAACTTGATTATAATAATAATAATTCTCACAACATCTCATACGTTGACCTGATTCCGTACTAAGTAGCTTAATCACTTGTGTTACAGATATAAGACAATAGAGGAACACAAATATATACTTAAATACATATATTACACCCAGACACCGAACAAACACAAGTGTTCGTCGCACGAATGTTTCTCTAGGGTGGGGATCGAACCCACGACCTTTTGCGTGAGAGGCAGGGTCACTATCAATTGCGCCATCCGGTCAGTCAATTATGTCCGGTCCGGTCAGTCAATCCGGTCAGTGATTATGTAACTGTATAATTTTGTGCAGCAGAATAAACGTATTATCTTTCTATCATCTATCCACTTTCCATCAGGTGACTCTCTTGCTCGTTTATCGCCTCTATCATAAAAAACGTTTAAACTGGTTTATTTTTTATGGGGAGTCGAAGAAATTTTCGACGAATTGCCAAAACCGGAGACCTAAATCAAGGGAAATGAATAGCAGAGCACGTGTCACTGCCACTACTGCACTGCACAGTGCACACTTGCGGGTGTCTATGAGCGGCGGCAATCTCAAAAGCTACCTACCTTCATGCACATGATAAGGAGAAGAAGCCGCAGCCTACGTGCCGGTAAATGCTGCAGTCGGCGCGTGTCGGCGCGGTGCGTGCGGTCGCGCCGGCGGACGCACTCGCGTGCACGCCACTCAGGGCCGCCGCGAGCGACAACATCCTCGCGCACACAAGTGTTGAGGTTATTTTTAGTTCTAAGCGTGGGCCATGGGCGTCGCCACGGTAGGGCGCTTATTATTACATTTTATTTCCAATTACAGCGAAAAATCAAATTTTCAGAAAAAATATTTCTCCAAAACTGAACTGGCGCACACAAGTCGAGGCTACTTTTAGTTCTAAGCGTGAGCCATGGGCGTAGCCACGGTGGAGTAGGGTAGGGCGCTTGCCCCACCCTGGCTCTGATTTATTTATAATACCTATATCTCAAATTACAGCGAAAAATCAAATCAGATAAAAATATTTTTCCAAAACTGAATTATTTACGACTTGTATTAATCGCAAGTCAAAACTCTATACTCATTAAAACAAACATGTGTCTAGATAGACATGTATCGTAATTGTACCTATCTTTTAAGATTCATTTATTGTGCAATAATGATTATCTATCTATCTGTGTAGGTAAAAAAAACTGGCTCTGATCTGTAAGGTGCCTACAACCTGTGCGGATCAAGAATGGGATCAGAAATGGCGGCGCATCTATTCACTTCTCGCTCGCACACTATTTGCGCACTCAGCGAGAAGTGAATAGATGCGCCGCCATTTCTGATCCCATTCTTTATCCGGACAGGTTGTAATCAGAGTTAAAATATATAATTATCTAGGTACTAACTACGATACTCGAGAATCAACAGTTAACTCGCAAGGTCATCGCCGAGCTAACCGTGGACCCCTACCACCTTATTACAAATCGCGATCTCAAGTTATTACCGTACTAAAGCCCATGTCATCCTGTTCCTCGCAATGTTAAAAGAGGCTGGCACGAGTTTTGTTCCGGGACTGTCCTTAGTTCGCGTATTGTAATAAGGGGTTTACAGTCAAATTGACATTTGAGAAACTATCCGGAACATGCAGCTTTCCACACAGAGATTTCAAAACCACTTGAAATAAATTAATTTCAATTACTGTACGGTAAAGTTGAAATTCGGTAGTAGGTATATTCTGACTATTCGTCAATACATGAACTAATTGTTCTTTCAATAATTCAGGTCGTCATAATGGCGAGACCACAATTTATATTGCATAACTTCAAAATTATTGGATCGGTAACTTTGAGGTATGATTATGTGTAGGTAGGAAAAAGGTAGTAAATATTAAAATCAAATGTACTTACTTGCAGCGAATGGTTTAGTTTGGTCCCGCTATTTTGATATCAAAATGGCGAGACCAGATAATTTTACTTATAACTTTAAAAATATCAAGGTAGCAATTATTTCACCGGAGGTAGCAAATAGTAGAAATTAAGTAGTAATTATAAGTATTAAAATGATCTGGATTCTAGGTTTGATCACGCCATTTTGACGGACATAGATTTTCCTATAATAAAAATCAGATGGAAATCTACTTAATTTTGCCTATTTCACATGCCCAATTTTCTAACAGTTGTGTTCCTGACAGTACAGCTGTCAGGTGCCAGACGGGCGTCAGTTGTCAACGCGCGGATCAGTGGTTAGCCGGGCGGCTCGCGTGCGCGCGGTAGCACGATCGATATCTACCCCCGGACGCTCTTAAAGGTTACCTGCTAATAGGCCTATTTCTTGCCGAAGGAGTTGTTAACTAATCTGGATCGAGTATTTTGTTACTAGGCGTGATGACTAAGCAAAAGTAGGTGTACCCACTCTCTTATTGATAGATCGGTGGGAGCATGCTATAGCTAGTACCTATGACATCTCTCGAAGATCACAATTAAAAATCACGTCAAATAGACCTAGCAATAAAAAGCAATAAAATAGCCATTTACATTTCTACTCAAGAAAAAAAAATAAAAAACAACACAACACACAAAGCAAAATACTTACACACATTTAAATTTAAAAATATACTCGTACATATATTTTAAAGAGCACATACCTACCTACTATAACATACGTGGAGCAATTTATCTTACAAGACTAGCAAAAAAATGCGCGGACCCATTGTCTGTGGTTGTAACATTCACTCAATAAAAAAAACCCTACAGATCCATAGGTAGGTACTAACAGCGACTGAGCCATAGGTACATAACGATTAGGGATTGCAATTGCTGGATGCAGCATCTTGCAATCCATTTGCTTTTGAATTGCCGCCATTTTCCAAACAGCGCGGAGGGCGACGCGACAGAATCAAAGAACGGCGCCTCTCCGAAGTAACTGGTACGTTAGTGTAATTGAAAAATATTAAAAAGTTTGAAGAAGCGGTTATAAAAGCCTGGCTATTCATCATCAGCAACCCACACTCGTCCACTGCTGGACATAGGTCTCCCCTAATGCACGCCACTTCTCCCGATTTTCGGCCACTCTCATCCAGCCCACACCAGCCAGCCTTCGAATGTCATCATCCCATCTTGTCGCAGGGCGTCCTACACTATGCTTACCGAGTCGCGGTCTCCACTCAAGGACTTTACGGCTCCAACGGCTGTCAGTTCTGCGGCTAATATGACCAGCCCACTGCCACTTCAGTTTGCTAATTCGGTGGGCTATGTCGGTGACTCTGGTTCTCTGTCGGATTACATCATTTCTGATGCGGTCCTTCAGAGATACTCCGAGCATAGCCCTTTCCATAGCTCTTTGAGCGACTTTGAACCGGTCGACTAGTCCAGCCGTGAGTGTCCACGTCTCGGCACCGTAAGTCATGACCGGAAGGACGCATTGGTCGAAGACTTTCGACTTAAGACTTTGAGGGATGGGTGACGAGAAGACTTGACGAAGTTTACCAAATGCTGCCCAGCCTAGCTGAATTCTTCTATTGGCTTCTCTCTCGAAGTTGTTTCTGCCTAATTGGAGCGCTTGTCCTAGATAGACATATTCCTGAACAACTTCGAGAGGTACTCCATTAACAGCGACCGGTCCCGGATCAACGAGCTCGTTGAACATGACCTTGGTTTATCCTGTACCAAATAAGAATGCGATGCGGCAGGAGATGAAAACTCTGCTACAACGAGTGACTAAACAATAGATTCTAGGGCCGCCGGTGCGAGAAGATATTATGGATTTTATGGAGGAGGGTCTAGATAATGACGCAGAAGTGGCACAACCTTCACCAATGACTTTGGAGCAGAAGCTTGAAATGGAGCTCAAAAAATAGAAAGAAAACTTTAATCAAGCAAAACCTAGTGCACAACTCAGAAACCTTATCTAAAATGTTATATGAGGTTAATATTATTATATTAACATATTGAGTTAGTTATTTCATTTTTAGTCGAATCTTTTGATGTAAAATGATTAAAAAAGCAAAGAAAACATTGATAATTATATGATATCACCAAATAAGTGGAATATTTCATAGATTTATCGTAATAAGTATTAATAAAAAAATCTTTCTATTTTCGTTCCACATTTTGCTGGATCCGCGCTGGATCCAGCTGGATTCAGGTCAATCCAGCAAAAATCCAGCTGGATTGAAAACGCCGCTGGATTGCAATCCCTAATAACGATCCAGCTACTTTGTATACTTAAAGATTAAGCATCACGCAATAAATAACGAATGAATCAATATCGGTTTATTTTTCTAATATGTACTATACTTCTTTAGTGTGAGGGTTTGTTTGGCCAAGATTAGTCAACTGTCGACGTCAGTCAGAGTCTCAGTGTATTGTTTTATCAATGTAGACCACTTCCTATTCCAAGCAAGTTGTTCACATGGCAATAAAATTCTAACTATATTTTACTGAACTTCAAAACTTCTCCAGGTAGTTAGTACGCACATAAACGAGATAGGTAGATGCTTGGAAATTGTCTCAGCCGGTATCGGTATGGGGACATAACCGCGTTAGACCTAAAAGACCTTCCTTTAACTTGACATTCCGGATAGTAAGCAGTACTAGACAAAGTAAAATCTTTGTACAATACGTTTTCGACTATCCGTTTGGAACAGTGGTAGTGAACGCTGCCTTTGGTCCAACGGTTGCGGGTATTCCCCGCACGGTACCAACATTTGTGTGCATGAACATGTCTGCTTGTATTGGTCTGAATGTTTTCTTTGTATTATAAGTACCTATGTATTTACAAAGAAAAGTATTATTTCTAATCCCACTGTTGATTCTGATATCCGTAACACAGGTGTTTGAGCTAGCTATCTCGGAGTCAGATCAATGTATGATACGTTGTGAAATATTTACTATTTATATTAAGTGAGATAATGTGTAAAGTTTATGATAAAGACTAAAAAGCCTTTAATAGGAACTCTCTTTCGGGCATCGGTGAGAGTTCCATGATGAGGCGGTGGTGGGTTCGAGTTCCACTCTGGAGAAACATTCATGTGGTGAATTTTGAATTTTTCATCATCATCTTCATTCACTCACCATCATTCTACCTGACAACAGTTCCTCCTCAAGAATTGCCTAAACGCCCTGTTGGTCTAGTGGTTTAAGTATCAAACCGTAATCTCAGGGTTCTGGTTTCAATTCCCGGGTCGAGCAGAAGTATGTTTCGAATTTTTCGAACATAGCTCGGGTTTGTGATCACCAATGTGTCATTAGGCAAACGAAGCGTGGTGGTTAAGCCTTATCCCATCATAGTAGCAGTAGCGAGGACTTGATTTCTATGATGGAGACCTTTGCCCTGCAGTGGAACGGTATATAGGCTGATACATTATTTCTTTACTATCGCCTGCGGTTTTTCCGGACCGATAGGTATGTTAGTGGATGACTGGGGGATGTTAATATAAATAAAAGCGGACTTTAAACTTGAAGGTGCTGTAATTCTGCCGGTTTAGTTACAAAATTATCTTAAGACGTGAAGGGCTAGTGTGTACGGTGGGGGTCCCTATTGCTCCGTCGAGGGGGTCATCCGCGGCGGCCGCCGTGACGTCACCGGTGCACTGCCTCTCGCACCGCTCCTCCCGCGCGTACGACGATGTTGTCCCAACAGGTACTTACTTACAACCTGGAAACATTCAAGAAAAGAGAGTACCTACATGGGCAAAAACATGGCGTGCGGAGCACTTGTTATTCCTATGGTGTTGTATTGTATGTGTCCCATGGACACCCAAGGGTGGCGGTAATCACTTACCATCGGGTGATCCGTTTGCTCGTCTACCCCATATCACATAAAAAAGACTTCTCGCACTATAAAGACCTCATGTCACATTACAAGAGAATAAAAGACAAAACTCTAACAACCCACTCCACTGGTGTCGCGGGTGTTCATCAGGTGATCCGTCTGCTCGTCTGCCACCCCTGCTCTGCTATGGAAGTGTATTTTACTCGAAGGTTTTCTGGTAGAAATCGCTTTCAGCGATAAGACCGCCAAAATTGTACTCAAGATATCTGTAATTCCTAGTACTTAAGATGTGTTTTTGTGCAATAAATTATACCTATCTATCTATCTATCACATAAAAAAGCCCTAAACATTAAGAAATCTTAAATACATTTTTTACATAAAAAATATAAAATATATTTTTTTATGTGTTAGTTGGCAGACGAGCAGACGGATCGCCTGATGGTAAGCGATTACCGACGCCCGTAGACACCCGTGACACTAAAGTTACAAGTGCGCTGCCAACCTTTGAACCCCCTTACCCCCGATTGGGTCCCCGGTACCCTCACACAGCGAAACACAGTACTGTGCTGCTTCACGCCGGTTTTCTGCGAGGCCATTGTATCACTCCAGTCGAGCCGGCCCATTCATGCCGAAGCTCTCCCACGGTCAATAGATGTGTAAAAAATATAGATTCTACCGCCAAAATTATATTTCTAAGTCAAGGTGTAGGCAGCCGCAAGGAGTGTACCTACTTACTCGATTCATCAGAATTGAAGTCACAGACTCTCGCGAAAAAAATACACAAAAGCGGTAATTGACAAATCCCCTCGAGGCGCTCCAGCCTTCCTCTCCCCCTCCCTATCACACTTTCAACAAATTTAATATTTTCTCTCCCTCGCTCTCGGACCTTTTCTTTTTGCATTCGCTTTCTGGCGCGTTTATTTTTCAATTTCTTGGGGTGAAGAAAATAATTGTTCTGTGAGCTTTGAACCGGCGGCGAGGAAAAATGGGAAATTGGAAAATGTAATTGGATTCTGAACTAATCTCGACACCTCTCGCCTCTCGGGGAGTGCGTGTTCAAATGGAAGTACTTACGTGGGTGTCGGAGTTTCTTAATACCTACGAGTAGAAGTAATTATTATTACCGTTTAGCGTGGGAGAGCCACACTTCGGAGTGATAACACGACCTCACAGAAAACCGGCGTGAAGCAGCGCTGTGCTGTGTTTTGCTGCGCGAGTGAGGGTACCGGAGGCGTAATCCGGGGGAAAGAGGGTTTAAAGGTTGGCAGCGCATTTATCCACTGGTGTCGCGGGTGTCCGTGGGCGGCGGCAATCGCTTACCATCAGGTGATCCGTCTGCTCATCCGCCACCTATCACATAAAAATAACCGTATTTTTTTAAACGTTTACTTAATTCACAATACCCATTATAGACTTAGTAGATACATTATTTAGGTAATACATCTAATTGGACGTCTAGAGCGTTCGGTTAACGCCGGCATCTAATTGGAAGCCTAGGTCGATAAATGATAGAACTAAAATCACGCAACGTTTAACAGCTTGACTTATTCAAAGTTAGCCCATTCAAAAGAACGGCACAAAGTTCCGCTTTTTTCCACCGCAGCGCTAGTAATCATCAAAACAAATATGGCGTCTGCAACAAAGACAGCTGCAATATTGTCAAAATCCATACTAATATTATAAATGCGAAAGTAACTCTGTCTGTCTGTCTGTCTGTCTGTCTGTCTGCTACTCTTTCACGCCAAAACTACTCAACGGATTTAAATGAAATTTGGTATACAGATAATCTAGACCCTGAGAAAGCACATAGGCTACTTTTTATTGCGAAAAGGGGGTTGTAAGGGGTTGAAAGGGGGGTAAAAAGTTACTTTTCCACGCGGACGGAGTCGCGGGCGGCCGCTAGTAGTCTATAAACATGGAAGTGCCAAATAATAGTTCGTCGCTGCAAGTTTTACATAATATTTAGGTCGAGTGATTTTAGTTCAAACTACTATCGGCCTAAGCATTTGATTGGATGACGGTGGCGATAAACGTTCAGCCATCTGGTCAAACGTTGCGGTCAGCGAATAGGCTAGTTGTTCTTCAGCCATTTAATTGGAAGACAGGCTTTAATAGTCGCACTAGGCGTCTGATTGGTTGGATAATTTAACCAGATGGCTGCGACATCATCATCATCATCATCTTAAGCCGTTTTCAACCAATTTGTCGTAGGCCGCCTTCAATCTTCTCCATTCGTTTCTTTTTGGGTCAGTTGAAGTCTAGTTGTGCCCGCCTAGGTTCATTTTCATTTGTTGTTCGAGAACACAACTCTATTCTCTACCTAAAGACGCACTTTTTATCGTTAATAAAAGGAACGTATGGTGTGCAGAAATCCATGACGGGCTCATTTCCACACCAGTTTGTCACACTGGTGTAACAACGTGTAAATTTCTATCACTCATGCTTTGCCGAAGGTGCTGTGAAGTATTTGGATAAATAAAAAACTTTCAGTCACCAATAAGTCACCTTACGGTTTTTTGGCACGTGGCAGAAGTCGGAATTAATGCTGTTTTGACATAATTCTATAAAAAAAAAATGAAATTTGGTACCTACTGTTGAGACTACGCGGTAAGACTACAGGGAATAGGGGAAATTAACTAATTGGAGACACGAGTAATACATGTAGAAATCAGCGCGACATCTGGTTAAGAACCGGAAAACCACAGCAAAACACGTCTTATAACCAAAAACCGAATTTCCACGCGCAAATGGTTTCTAAATGAGAGGGTTGTTTTCAGTCTAAACCTTGCTTAGTTTAGTTTTGCCACTTTTAAATAGGTGGCGCTATTAAAATATGCAACGCAAAAGTAATAAGGGAGGTGATCAGTTTGACCCTGGGAGAGCAACGCTTCGGCATGAATGGGCCGGCTCGAGCGGAGTGATATCACGGCCTTACATAAAACCGGCATGAAGTACTGTGCTATGTTTCGCTGCGTGAGGCCCAGTCCGGGGGAAAGGGAGGTTTAAAGGTTAGCAGCGCATTTGTGGCTCCACTGGTGTCGCGGGTGTCTATGGGCGGCGGCATTCGCTTACTGCTGCCACCTATCACATAAAAAAGTCAAATTATCACAGGCAAATAAAATCATAATCATAGTTTCTTTTTCACATTCGGCTAGCTATGTACAGTCCAATTGTACTGTTTTTCTCTCACTTGCACGGTACTGTTCACTCTGCACCAATGTTTTTTTTTTATTATGAGAAACTTGATAATAGTATTTTTGTAACTTTTCCGCTTCCTCGTGGTCCTAGTATTTTGTCATACTAGTAGTAGGACCGTAACTTTGTATAGTTACTGCGATCAAAATATTTTTAACTAGATTATAAGATATGGGTACCTGTCAGTCACGATTGAGGGTCCACATTTAACCGAATGTAACTCTTGAGTGCCAACTTTTACAAATTAGAGGTTGAATTTACAATAGTTTGAGAACTTTAAAGCCGTTAACTATCAACAATAACTAAAATTTAACAGTGGAAGAGCCACACTTCGGCATAAATGGTCCGGCTCGACTGGAGTAATACCACGTCCTCACAGAAAACCGGCGTGAAGCAGTGCATGCGCTGTTTCGCTTCGTGAGTGAGGGTACCGGAGGCCCTATCCAGGGGAAGGGGGGTTAAAAGGTAAGCAGCGCACTTGTGACACCACAAGTGTTGCAGGTGTCCATGGGCGGCGGTAATCGCTTACCATCAGGTGATCCGTCGGCTCGTCTGCCACCTAAAAAAAAAGCCTAACATTCAAAAGCTCAAAATTCCAATGTGGTCCCTCAATGGGAACGCTCACCTACTATTTTGTCCTAGGTGTTGTAGGACCACGAGGAATAGGTCTTCGTCGTGATCCGACCAGTAGGACTAAATATAGTGCAGTCATTGAAGCATTATTGCTCCGAATTTTTTTACTGTGAACCGAATTGCATACAATTTTGGAATTAGGTTCATCTTACCCTTAACTTCAAAAGTGAAAATGACTTGAACTCCGCAACCACCCTGGGGGTGGTTGCCATCCCTTCTCGGGGGTGAATTTTTTTTTTTGCAAAATAACATTCTATCAACTCAGATATCGATAGAAGGCCTAATTTTAAGGCCAAAAAATCATCTATAAAGTTTTTCAAAAAATCCAATACTTTTCAAGTTATTGGCGATTGAAAATTCGCAATTATTTCACGTTTTTCATCGGTTTTTTGCAAATATCTCCAAAAATATACGTTTTATCGAAAATTTTATACAGAACAAAATTGTAGCAGGTAAAACAATGAACAATTTGGTTTTTTATAAAGTATTCTAAGTGCAATATTTAGCTAGATATTAAAGATCAAAGCCGTTTTTTATTTTGTCTGAAATTTAATCGATGTGATGCATTTTATGCATTCTAATACAAAAGGGTTTAGTAGTGCTTGAAATAAGCTTTAAAATGAGCACTATTAAAAGTTTTTTTGCACGTAAAATAAGTGAGCTGTATTGCAAATAAGGGGAGCATCTAATGTTTTTTTCTTTTAAATCAATGGGTTTCATAAGTGCCATTTCCACCAAAATTAAAATTAATCGTATTCCGTCTAGAATTAACTTTACTATGAAGAGTTTGATAGATAGTATCAGTTTGGCTGCTTCAGGACACATATTTTTCAAAAAAGTCACGATTAAAAAAAAAACAAAATTTCACATTTTTAAAAACCCCACTTTTTTTCATAATACCTCAATAATGACGACAGATACGTATGAAAGTGTACGGATTAAAAATTTAGGTATTTTTCTGACAAACAATTTGGTTTGTTGGTTTTTTCTGTCAAACAAAAATTGACGGAGATATGATTGTTTAAAGAGCGCGTGGCAGCGTAATCACAGCCTCTCTTCAGCCCTTTAACCCTTCACCGTTTTAGAAAAAGGTTTTTTACTATATATTGCAATGAAGGATGTTGTACCTCTCTTGATTACCTTTACAATGGTTTTTTAAAAATTGTGATAGCATGAAAATTTAAGGAGTTATGGTCCAAAAACTGCCAAAATAGCCCTCCAATTCAGCCAGAAGATGTTGAATGTGACAGCGACTCCGACATTGAGTCATGAATAATAATATTATATTTTAATAATAATATAATTACAATTTTATATAATTTATATATATTTTATTCAATAAATGACAATTTTTTACTCTAAATTAAATAATTTTTAAATATGTAATCATATATATTTACTGTTTTAATTTAGGGGTAGTTTTAAGGGTAAAAAAGCTTAAGAATATGATAATCATTTTCGAGTGTGGAATAATATTCAAATCCTTTTCATTTTATCAAAAAAAAATTTTAACAATATTTTATCAAGGGGTAGTTTTCAAGGGTTGAAAGGGGGTTAAAAAATTTGATAATTATTATAAAAGATAAAAATAGTACTGTACTCT
>CM032483.1:10501774-10514833 GCA_019059595.1 Marasmia exigua
TTCTGAAGATGACATTGTACTTTCTCGCTCTCTTGAAGTGAGATTGCAGCCCCTGCTGCAATCGAACGAAAGAAAGAGCGAGAAAGTACAATGTCATGCTACTTGGATATTAAAAATTATGATAGTGACAAGGCGTTTGGCATACGCCATAAGTTTGAAATATCACAAGTCATTTTTATTTTAAGTCTGCGTTTTCACTGAAGCGGAGCGTGGCGGAGCGGTACGTTTGAAATATCCGCTCCGCTTCAATGGAAATAGGGCGAGCGGAGCAGTGCTGAACGGATTTCCATAGAAAACAGCGAGCCTATGCCGACGGGGGCCGGCGGAGAGCGGAGAACGGTGAAAATGGTGCGGAACGGAGGATAGCAGAGAAAATTGTGTATATTTATTTATTTATTTATTTAGAATAACAACAGCATATAATATCAGTTACAATCTTACTTAATCAATTTTGAAAGCCAATTACAGTTATCCACGTAACATTCTCAATTTATCAAGTCTAATAATGAAGATACACATAGTTTTTACATTATACCTATTTATATTCTTAAGTTCAAACTGACACAAGCTATTTCACACATTCATACAAGTACTATGCAGGTATGAATGCACGACACAATATGCTAGTCCGATCCCATGCAAAGATTTATATTTCTACATATATATATGTGATATATATAAATATACATAATACAAAATAATATATAGCTTAGACAAGAATTAAACTAATTAGTTATATATACCAACCTACGTATAAGTATGTTATTGAACTATTTACAGTACAGATTGTAGTTACTTATGCACAATAAGGTTATTTGTATTTGTACAATATCGTGATTTTACAAGTATATACCTACCATACGATTGATAGTAAACTAATAATATTATTATTAAAAAGAGAAATGAAAAGAAAAATCTATTACGAGCCGCGAATAATGACAGAGCAATACGATGCTAGATAGCTGTATAGTCACAGTATATCCAGTAAAGCCAGTGTCAAACAGCGAAATATGTGTTAACAGCGCCATCTGTCTCACGCCGCTATAATTAAGTATCATAAAATCTTAGCACTCTTATTTGTAATCGATACAGCGCCATCTGTCTAAGATCTAAATAAATTCAGGCCTTTTTTCATATCATATTCTCCTGTACGCATCACGAGCTAGATCGTCCTTTAATTAGTACTTATTAAACCAAATTTGTAAAAGGAAATTAATTATTATTTCTATCTGGCCACCATACCACCTATCCAACAGCAAGGCTGGCCAAACCAAGGCCGCTCCGCTCCGTCCGTACAAGATTTGTAAAAGGACTCTTAAGTCTATCCACCTTTATATCCATTCCTTTAATATCTTTAGTAAATGTTGATATATGAGAAGGATTGTACCACTGATATGTCTAACTATAGGTAGGTAAGCAACTACTGAGGGAGCTAATGAAACAACCGTTGCACTCTCGAGCTAGTTTATTACTGGCGTACACCGCCGCTTTGAACGCGCATATACACCATTCTCTTCCACACTATTTTGAAGTTCTGGTTACAATGAAAAATGTAAAATTAGAAAAACCGCTTAAAATCTATTTTTTTTCTTGGTCTTAACGTGGGACCCATTGATCCACCCATTGTCCCCTCCTCACTCCGACCATCACTAGTACTAGGGATGACTTGAGTATCAATAGATGGGTCAATACAAGGATCAGGTCCACCGTCCCCAACATTTACATTTTGACCAACATTATCACTCGCTTCCGCCCACTCATCAATATCATCATTATCGTGCCCTTCACCCACTACCTCCGCGACATTGTCCGTCGGCTTGTGATGAAGAATTTGTTTTTTCTAAAGGTGAATTTATTGTTGTTGATTGATCTGAGTGCGGCAACGATGATGATGATAACTCTGACGTGACATGATCTGCACTCGGTGCACTCAATAATAATTCACTATTAGTGTTAAGATCAAAGTTATTATCGTTACATTTGATTATTTGATCTACGTGACGTTTACATGTTTTATTGTAATCTTTAAAATATACTTCAAACAATCTATTGCCAATTTTCTTTTAATAACTGCAAGTGCCCAAACTGATTTTCTAGCGACAAACCACATAGCCAATACAGTTTCATTTTCTTTAAAAGACCTACTTTTTCCTAAGACATCGTCGCTTATTTTATCGCTAATGTTATCGTTTTTTGAAGGTAGTATTAAATCTAGTCGGCCGCGTAAATCGCGCCCCATCATTAACTTAGCCGGTGTGACCCCGGTCGAGCAATGTATGGTATTCCGATAGTCAAACAGAAAACCGGATAACTTTTCTTCTATTTTATTAAGTGGTAATTTGTGTTCCGATAAAATGCATTTGATCATTTTTTTACAAGTTTTTACCGAGTTTTCTGCTTGACCATTGCTCGCCGGGTGGTACACCGGAGAAGTCAAATACCTAATGCCATTACTTTCACAAAACTTTTGGAATTCTGAGGAGCAAATTTTAACATCATTGTCTGAAACTATTACATGGGGTATGCCATATTTAGAAAATAAATATTTCAGTTTAAATATCAGAGCACTAGTTGAAGTACCACAATTCATATAGATGCATTCTAACCATTTACTGTAAGAATCTACAATTATCAAATAAACGTTTTGCCCAATCGACATATAATCAATATGTATGCGATGCCAGGGCGCCGGCGCCCTCGGCCAGGGCGCAGGCGGCGCGCGCAGGCGGCGCGGGGCGCAGGCCGGCGCACACGCTGCATGCGCCCACCCAGGACTCGATGTCGCGGTCGATACCTGGCCACCACATTCTAGTGCGCGCACTACATTTTGTTTTCACTACGCCAAAATGAGACAAATGTAATTCTTCCAACATTCTTTTATGAAACTCTGCAGGTATTACGATTCTATGTCCCCGGAACAGACAGCCATCATTTAATTCCAGATCGCTTTTACAATAAAAGTACGGCAATACCTCTTTGCAAATTATTTTTCTTGGCCAGCCGTGGTTCATATACCTAATGACAGTTTGCAATATTTTATCGCTTCCGGTAGCCTGCCTAATATCGCCGTAGGAAACCGGTCCTAGGGCCGCTTCGAGAAAGAGAAACGATCGCCCGTCCTCCTCTTCCTCCTGCACGTGCTGATCTATTGATAACGGCAACGGTGCGCGCGAAAAATAATCAGCTACTATGTTTTGTTTGCTACTTATATACTCCACAGTATAATTATAAGCGGATAGAATGATCGCATAACGTTGCAAGCGTAGTGCGGCTGTGACGGAAGTGCCGTTTTTCTTGCCAAATATAGAAAGCAAGGGGCGGTGATCCGTTTTCAAAATAAAGGGCTCCCTTCGTCCATACAGATACTGATGAAAACGTTTCACTCAAAAATTATAGCAGTAGCCTCCTTTTGGATCTGGCTATAATTTTTTTCACTTGCCAATAAGGAACGCGAGCCAAATGCAATCGGTCTTTCGCGGCCCGCGGCGTCGACGTGCGCCAGCACCGCGCCCAGGCCCCCCGGCCCCGCGTCCACGCTCAGCACCAGCGGCGCGTCCGCGTCGAAGTGCGTGAGCACCCGCTCCGACGCTAGCTCCCGCTGCACTGCCTCCAGCGCATCCTGCTCCCTCCGTCCCCAGCACCATTGCGCGCTTGCACGGAGTAGGTTATGAAGCGGATGCATTAAAGAGGAAGCGTTGGGAATAAAATTACGGTAGTAGTTCACAATACCCAGCAACCTCTTTAACTCTGATACGTTAGTGGGAGTAGGAGCATTTATTATAGCAGAAACCTTATTAGGGCAGGTCCTTAGACCGTTTCTATCGATAACATAGCCTAAGTATGTAACATTTGATTGGAAGAAGGAACATTTGTCTCTTTGTAACCTCAAACCTGCATCTTGTAATCTTCTAAGCACTTCCATCAATCTACTCATGTGCAGTTCCTTAGTCGGGGCTGTACAGCAGACGTCGTCAAGCCAGCAGCTTACACCTTCTATGCCCGCTAACAGAGCCTCCATAGTGCGTTGAAATATAGCAGGAGCATTTGCCAATCCGTAGACAAGACGAGTATACTTAAACAAACCCTTAGGCGTATTTATAGTAGTTAGGTTTTGTGAAGAGTCTGTGATTTCAAATTGATTGTAAGCATTACTCAAATCAATTTTAGAATAGTGCTCTCCACCTCCAATTTGGCAAAAACTTCTTCTATGCGTGGTAAGGGGTATTTATCTATTTTAAGAACTTTATTTAGGGTACAGGAAAAATCTCCGGCGATTTTAATTTTGCCATTTTCTTTAAGAACGGGCACTATGGGTGTTCCATACTCCGAAAAATTTACGGGCACTAAAATTCCTAAATTGACCAGCCTATCTAACTCCTCATTAACTTTATTTTTTAGAGCAAAAGGAATAGACCGTGGCTTGAAAAACTTGGGCTGAGCATCTTCTTTTAATTGCAACTCAACTTTGAATTTATTAAAACAACCTAATTCGTCTTTCCATACCTCTGGGAATGCATTTACTAATTGTTGTACCTCATCTCGACTGTGACTACTACAGGCTATACTGTTATTACAACTTGTAAAACATATTTAAATTTTGACATAAAATCACGGCCTAGCAGGCCTGGGCCTCCATTTCTTATTACATAGAACATAATTTCATTTGAATTACCTAAATATGTTACGTTACAATTAAAATACCCTATTGGTATAATTTTATGTCCATCATATAAACACATTTTCAAATCACTAGGTTGAAGTTTAAATCTAGAAAATTTATTTATATACAAGTCTTCTGAAATCACACTAGAACCAGACCCGGAATCTAATTCCATTATTAAATTTATATTATTGACCAATACTTTTAGCCTGATGGGTTTATAGGTTACATACCTTAAATTAAACAATTTGCATTCTTCACATTCGTGTTGTTCTTCGACATGTTCACAATCTATATTATGTAAGCGCGATCTCACAGATTTTTGCATGCACACTTTCTTTAAATGACCTTTTTGACCGCAATTTTGACACCTGTATCCTTTGAAACGACACTTCAATGAATCATGATTTTTCATTCCGCACACTGTACAGCGTAGTTCATCATCAGATTCCTGTGTTGAGCCTCGACGCGTGAACCTACGATTCTCGCCCACTCGATATACGGGCTCCTGCTTGACCATGGTGACGTGGGCACCTGCGGGCACGGCTCGCGCCGCCCGCGCACACGCTGCCTGCTGAGCGATCTCCAGCGCTTTCGAGAATGTCAAAGTGCTGGAATCCTGTTCGAACAGCCGATCACGCTCGTGTCCTGGGTTTAGACCGAGAACGAAACGATCTCGCAGCAAATTGTCCAACTCCGTCCCAAATCCGCAATAGACTGACAGCCCCCTGAGCCGCGCGCCCCATTCTTCAACACTTTCAGTGTCCGATCTGGTGGCATCATAAAATTTTGCCCTATCGGCAAACGTTGATCTTTTCGGAGTAAAGTGATCACTGAGTCCTTGGACTAGCTCCTTGAACGGTAATGTTTCCAACTTCTTTGGGTGAAATAAGTTCCGAGCCAAGCGGTAGGATTCGTCCGATAAATGAGTCAACAGCACCGCTCTTTGCTTACCCTCTTCGATGTCGTTCAATTCTATAAACTGAACCAATCGAGTGTGAAATATCTGCCAATCTTGATATTTATGATCGAACACAGTAATATTTCCGATGAAAGACATTTTTTTTTCCTCTCGTGGGTAAATCGCCGCCAGTTGATATGTCTAACTATAGGTAGGTAAGTAACTACTGAGGGAGCTAATGAAACAACCGTTGCACTCTCGAGCTAGTTTATTACTGGCGTACACCGCCGCTTTGAACGCGCATATACACCATTCTCTTCCACACTATTTTGAAGTTCTGGTAACAATGAAAATGTAAAAGTTAGCAAAACCGCTTAAAATCTATTTTTTTCTTGTGGTCTTAACGTGGGACCGCATTGATCCACCCATTGTCCCCTCCTCACTCCGACCATCACTAGTACTAGGGAGTGCTTGAGTAATCAATGATGGGTTCAATACAAGGATCAGTCCCACCGTCCCCAACATTTACAATTTTTGCCACATTATCACTCGCTTCCGCCCACTCATCAATATCATCATTATCGTGCCCTTCACCCACTACCTCCGCGACATTGTCGTCGGCTTGTGATGAAGAATTTGTTTTTTCTAAAGGTGAATTTATTGTTGTTGATTGATCTGAGTGCGGCAACGATGATGATGATAACTCTGACGTGACATGATCTGCACTCGGTGCACTCAATAATAATTCACTATTAGTGTTAAGATCAAAGTTATTATCGTTACATTTGATTATTTGATCTACGTGACGTTTACATGTTTTATTGTAATCTTTAAAATATACTTCAAACAATCTATTGCCAATTTTCTTTTTAATAACTGCAAGTGCCCAAACTGATTTTCTAGCGACAAACCACATAGCCAATACAGTTTCATTTCTTTAAAAAGACCTACTTTTTCCTAAGACATCGTCGCTTATTTTATCGCTAATGTTATCGTTTTTTGAAGGTAGTATTAAATCTAGTCGGCCGCGTAAATCGCGCCCCATCATTAACTTAGCCGGTGTGACCCCGTCGAGCAATGTATGGTATTCCGATAGTCAAACAGAAAAACCGGATAACTTTTCTTCTATTTTATTAAGTGGTAATTTGTGTCCGATAAAATGCATTTGATCATTTTTTACAAGTTTTTACCGAGTTTTCTGCTTGACCATTGCTCGCCGGGTGGTACACCGGAGAAGTCAAATACCTAATGCCATTACTTTCACAAAACTTTTGGAATTCTGAGGAGCAAATTTTAACATCATTGTCTGAAACTATTACATGGGGTATGCCATATTTAGAAAATAAATATTTCAGTTTAAATATCAGAGCACTAGTTGAAGTACCACAATTCATATAGATGCATTCTAACCATTTACTGTAAGAATCTACAATTATCAAATAAACCGTTTTGCCCAATCGACATATAATCAATATGTATGCGATGCCAGGGCGCCGGCGCCCTCGGCCAGGGCGCAGGCGGCGCGCGCGGCGGCGCGGGGCGCAGGCCGGCGCACACGCTGCATGCGCCCACCCAGGACTCGATGTCGCGGTCGATACCTGGCCACCACATTCTAGTGCGCGCACTACATTTTGTTTTCACTACGCCAAAATGAGACAAATGTAATTCTTCCAACATTCTTTTATGAAACTCTGCAGGTATTACGATTCTATGTCCCCGGAACAGACAGCCATCATTTAATTCCAGATCGCTTTTACAATAAAAGTACGGCAATACCTCTTTGCAAATTATTTTTCTTGGCCAGCCGTGGTTCATATACCTAATGACAGTTTGCAATATTTTATCGCTTCCGGTAGCCTGCCTAATATCGCCGTAGGAAACCGGTCCTAGGGCCGCTTCGAGAAAGAGAAACGATCGCCCGTCCTCCTCTTCCTCCTGCACGTGCTGATCTATTGATAACGGCAACGGTGCGCGCGAAAAATAATCAGCTACTATGTTTTGTTTGCTACTTATATACTCCACAGTATAATTATAAGCGGATAGAATGATCGCATAACGTTGCAAGCGTAGTGCGGCTGTGACGGAAGTGCCGTTTTTCTTGCCAAATATAGAAAGCAAGGGGCGGTGATCCGTTTTCAAAATAAAGGGCTCCCTTCGTCCATACAGATACTGATGAAAACGTTTCACTCCAAAAATTATAGCAGTAGCCTCCTTTTGGATCTGGCTATAATTTTTTTTCACTTGCCAATAAGGAACGCGAGCCAAATGCAATCGGTCTTTCGCGGCCCGCGGCGTCGACGTGCGCCAGCACCGCGCCCAGGCCCCCCGGCCCCGCGTCCACGCTCAGCACCAGCGGCGCGTCCGCGTCGAAGTGCGTGAGCACCCGCTCCGACGCTAGCTCCCGCTGCACTGCCTCCAGCGCATCCTGCTCCCCTCCGTCCCCAGCACCATTGCGCGCTTGCACGGAGTAGGTTATGAAGCGGATGCATTAAAGAGGAAGCGTTGGGAATAAAATTACGGTAGTAGTTCACAATACCCAGCAACCTCTTTAACTCTGATACGTTAGTGGGAGTAGGAGCATTTATTATAGCAGAAACCTTATTAGGGCAGGTCCTTAGACCGTTTCTATCGATAACATAGCCTAAGTATGTAACATTTGATTGGAAGAAGGAACATTTGTCTCTTTGTAACCTCAAACCTGCATCTTGTAATCTTCTAAGCACTTCCATCAATCTACTCATGTGCAGTTCCTTAGTCGGGGCTGTACAGCAGACGTCGTCAAGCCAGCAGCTTACACCTTCTATGCCCGCTAACAGAGCCTCCATAGTGCGTTGAAATATAGCAGGAGCATTTGCCAATCCGTAGACAAGACGAGTATACTTAAACAAACCCTTAGGCGTATTTATAGTAGTTAGGTTTTGTGAAGAGTCTGTGATTTCAAATTGATTGTAAGCATTACTCAAATCAATTTTAGAATAGTGCTCTCCACCTCCAAGTTTGGCAAAAACTTCTTCTATGCGTGGTAAGGGGTATTTATCTATTTTAAGAACTTTATTTAGGGTACAGGAAAAATCTCCGGCGATTTTAATTTTGCCATTTTCTTTAAGAACGGGCACTATGGGTGTTCCATACTCCGAAAAATTTACGGGCACTAAAATTCCTAAATTGACCAGCCTATCTAACTCCTCATTAACTTTATTTTTTAGAGCAAAAGGAATAGACCGTGGCTTGAAAAACTTGGGCTGAGCATCTTCTTTTAATTGCAACTCAACTTTGAATTTATTAAAACAACCTAATTCGTCTTTCCATACCTCTGGGAATGCATTTACTAATTGTTGTACCTCATCTCGACTGTGACTACTACAGGCTATACTGTTATTACAACTTGTAAAACATATTTTAAATTTTGACATAAAATCACGGCCTAGCAGGCCTGGGCCTCCATTTCTTATTACATAGAACATAATTTCATTTGAATTACCTAAATATGTTACGTTACAATTAAAATACCCTATTGGTATAATTTTATGTCCATCATATAAACACATTTTCAAATCACTAGGTTGAAGTTTAAATCTAGAAAATTTATTTATATACAAGTCTTCTGAAATCACACTAGAACCAGACCCGGAATCTAATTCCATTATTAAATTTATATTATTGACCAATACTTTAAGCCTGATGGGTTTATAGGTTACATACCTTAAATTAAACAATTTGCATTCTTCACATTCGTGTTGTTCTTCGACATGTTCACAATCTATATTATGTAAGCGCGATCTCACAGATTTTTGCATGCACACTTTCTTTAAATGACCTTTTTGACCGCAATTTTGACACCTGTATCCTTTGAAACGACACTTCAATGAATCATGATTTTTCATTCCGCACACTGTACAGCGTAGTTCATCATCAGATTCCTGTGTTGAGCCTCGACGCGTGAACCTACGATTCTCGCCCACTCGATATACGGGCTCCTGCTTGACCATGGTGACGTGGGCACCTGCGGGCACGGCTCGCGCCGCCCGCGCACACGCTGCCTGCTGAGCGATCTCCAGCGCTTTCGAGAATGTCAAAGTGCTGGAATCCTGTTCGAACAGCCGATCACGCTCGTGTCCTGGGTTTAGACCGAGAACGAAACGATCTCGCAGCAAATTGTCCAACTCCGTCCCAAATCCGCAATAGACTGACAGCCCCCTGAGCCGCGCGCCCCATTCTTCAACACTTTCAGTGTCCGATCTGGTGGCATCATAAAATTTTGCCCTATCGGCAAACGTTGATCTTTTCGGAGTAAAGTGATCACTGAGTCCTTGGACTAGCTCCTTGAACGGTAATGTTTCCAACTTCTTTGGGTGAAATAAGTTCCGAGCCAAGCGGTAGGATTCGTCCGATAAATGAGTCAACAGCACCGCTCTTTGCTTACCCTCTTCGATGTCGTTCAATTCTATAAACTGAACCAATCGAGTGTGAAATATCTGCCAATCTTGATATTTATGATCGAACACAGTAATATTTCCGATGAAAGACATTTTTTTTTCCTCTCGTGGGTAAATCGCCGCCAGTTGATATGTCTAACTATAGGTAGGTAAGTAACTACTGAGGGAGCTAATGAAACAACCGTTGCACTCTCGAGCTAGTTTATTACTGGCGTACACCGCCGCTTTGAACGCGCATATACACCAACCACCCTCCCCTATTCTTTCTAATGGAGTTTTCTTGAAGGTTGTCTGTTCTAGAGTACGAGTTCTAGAGTGGAGATCGCGTCTTGGCAAACCCTACGGCCCTACATTACGGGTGCCCTCTGGCTAGGTGGTGGGATGATCTGCGTAGGATGCCTGGCAAGAGCTGGATGCGAGAAGCCATGGATAGATCACAGTGGCGAACAATTAGAGAGGCCTACGTCCAGCAGTGGACTGCGATAGGCTGATGATGATGATGATGATGTCTGTTAGAGATTGCTCCCAGCGTTATGCCTAAATTGTATCTCTGTAAAGTACCTAGCTGTTAAGTTTTATACATTATGAAATAAAGAGTATCTATGTATCTTTCTTAAGGGTAATTTACAATGCGAAGTGAGAAGTGGATCTCCTGTCTAAGGGTTACGAAGGAGGTAGGTGCATCATTGTAATTACCACACTCACCAATTCCTGAAGCATGGTCCAAGAAAACCCCAGGTTTAGCAGCGCACTTGTAATATCACTCAAGGTGCGGTTGTCCCATCGGCAGTCCCTTAACATGAAGACGCCCCCGCCGGATGAGAGTCCGTCATAACCCTCTTACTCCACAGTAGGAGGGTATTACGCGCCCAGGCATATTGCAATCCGGCGGCACTCCCCAGCGACAAAAAAAGGTGATCCGTCTGCTCGTTTGCCACCTATCACAAAGAAAGACGCATCTTAACAAATAACACGTAGGTAATAAATTAGATTTGTCGGCATTTTTTCAGGATTTCGTGAAGGACTCGGCTCCAGTGATCTATGAACCCACAATGACACTGATTTATGTAGGACTCAAGTAGATACCTTTTGTCCAAAAGGGCATCAATAACAAGAGTTCTTCGTGCTATAGTATTTTATTTCTTTATACTATACATAATGGATTACAACTATAGTGAAGTGAATACATTTTAAACTATTATATGTGGTTTTTGAATAATGTTCTTTATTTATTAAGGCGAGAGCGACGTCAAATTCGTACTGCTATATGGGTGCGATACATGAAAGGTTAACAAAACCATCTCGCACCGACTCCAGATTTTGTCAACCGCTGTCTTCGCCGAATTCTTGGTTTGTACTGGCCGGAGAAAATCTCCAACGAGCATCGGATAGAAGGCTGTAACGAGACCCCGATCGAACACGATGGAAGACCACTGTGGACGCCCTCTGCCCCAGCTCGGGGACATAGGATAATAAGTTAAGTAAGTCAAGATGGTATTCTCCCCCATACGGGGAGTAGTGGTTTGAATTCGAGCATGCACCTCTGGACTTTAGCTCAGCGGTGAGGGAAAACATCGTGTAGAAACCTGTACGTTACGGATAGTTTCTGACATAGAGTAACTTATATATACTGAGATAGAGGCATCAGTCGGCTAGCCAGTGCTAGCGCCATCTAGAGGAAAACCGATACTCAACGGCTATGTAGAACAAACCACCTTCAAGAATCAGTCACGGAGACGATTAAAATCAATTTAAAATCAGTGGTTTCTTAATATACTTATAATACTTAAACTTAATATATTCTTAATATATAAAGTAGGTTTCCTATATTTCAAAATTCCCAATACCTTCTTTGGTTTATTTCACATATGTACTTTAACTTATTTAACATTGCTAATGTGGGCAGACGGCATGAGGTCATTGTTTCGGAAACACGCTTTACTAGCGCGATGTAAAAATGCATAGTGACATCTACCGAAACAAGCCAACCATTTGCTTGATTGCTTTTAAAGCTAAATCTGTTTTTACAAGCTCCATCTAACGAAAACCGCTGAACTATTTTCCCATACTAAGGTGAAAATACTAAATAATGACCCATAATGACGAAGGTCAAACAGCAGTCGCTTTATCTACCAGACTCTCTAAATCCTGAATCATTGTCTAAGCGTACCCTGGGCTCCAAAGCGACAGCTGTGCACGCAACCAAGAATTACAGCGAGATGCAGCCAAAACGTATAGCAACCCTAACTCTATCAATACACCTAATAAAGCCTATTGTTGCGGCCCGTAGCTTGGCCACGCTGTGAGTGGGCCCAGCGATAATGCGACTTAGGCCCGCTTATACAGTGTGACGTCATCGTTGGCTTCCTGCTTGCACATTTATACTGCATTAATTAAGTAATAAAAAGTGTTAAATCATGATTAAGGTAGATAAAATCGCGACGAAAGTGTCCACTTTTGGCAATTACGAAAATGATTGTAACTTGTTTGTCTCATATTTTTTTTAATACTTGCCTTTAGCTTTTCAGACTGCCTCGGTGGCGCAGTGGTTAGTGGGTCACACTTTAAAGCGACGGCTGCGCAAGAGATCCCAATCCAAGAGTTCGGGCCAAAAAATTTGTACCTAAGTTTTCAGTAAGAAATCCTTAGTGACACAGCCCGGAGTTTGGAAGTTGGCGGTCCTGTAACCTCGTGCCTCGGAAAGCATGTTAAGCTGTTGATCCTCAATCCCTCTCCGGTCGTGTCACAGTAGTGTCCAATCGGAATGTGAGTTGCGCACACATTTGAGCACTATAACATATCCTGCGTATGTAGCTGATCGTTGAAATTGGCCGCCGTAGCCGTAATCAGTAGGAGGATTTACCTTTTTACTGAGGTACTTTTTTTTAATACATGTATTATAATTGCCACAAATCATTAGGCGGCAGGAAAGTATCGTCGCGGCCTTAATAAGTTTTACATCTATACTATTTATTTATAAAGAGGTAAATCCTACAGAGAGCAATGGGCAATGCTCAGAGTCTCTTTGCGACATCGTATCAGAAATGATGAGATCGCAGTAG
>CM032483.1:10514933-10534311 GCA_019059595.1 Marasmia exigua
GACCCTACCCATCGCCTTAAGGAGATACGCTGAGGTAAGACTCGTTGACTGACCTGACTCCGGTCTTACACAGAAAAAGAAATTTCAGTCACCGAAAAACAATTAAGAAATATTAGGTTGTAACAATTTTTAGCCCGACTCGGAGCTCAAACCGTTTTCTTTTTTGTTTTCCCCGGGGGAAATCCGTTACGCATACCGCATTATGACGGACTCCCCCGCATGACGGCGGGGGTCTACTGACTAAAACCCCTGGGCACCCTCACATCGTCCATAGATCGTGTTGAAAGGCACGAAGCCAGGTACACAACCTCCTGGACGGAGCCCGCCTAAACAGCGGGCTGGACGCTGCCCAACCGAGTGTGCTGGGTGTTAGGGACAGCCGAGGGTGATCAGCCGTCCTTAACGAGCACTGGAGGTGACCGGCGCAATACCAGCGCTGGCACTCCCGTACTGTGTGCCGGCTGGCTACCTGCAAGAAGTGGACGCGCATATTGTAGGCGTCTCCTCCCCCTCCTCGTTCTCGTGCGTCGGTGGAAGGATTTTGTTTCCGCGCGTGCTCCGCCGCGGAGCTCAAACCCAGGAGAACCCAGCTAAGTCAAATGATGCCACAAAAAATCATAAGGACGCGTGAAAGTAATGATGGGAGTAATAAAAAATCTCAAATTACAGGTCGATTCACGAAAGATGACCACAAATGGCGATCGTCTACGCACGTAATGAAGAAATGACTCATTCTCGATTTTGACATAATACGCGCTTAGACTAAACACATTCTATGTTAAATTGAAAATGTTTTTGCCTTAAGTCTTTACTTGATGAGATTACATGCATAAACGTTGGCCATTTGTGGTCATCTTTCGTGAGTCCACCTATAATTAAATTGAATTAATTAAATATTACACCCGGCAGAGTAGAATAGGCCACCCTCACTCTTACCGAGGTGTCGTAAAAGGCGACTAAGGTAAAGCTTCTGGCTTCATGGCACCCAGAGAAGGAAAACTCTGCATTTATATCAAAACCCTCGCCAACCCGTCTGCCAAGCGTGGTGAGTATGGCAATTACCCCTCATGTGATTGAGGGAGGCCCGTGCCCCAGCAGTGGGGACTTAAATGAGCTGATGATGATGATGATGATGATGATGATGAAATATTACAGACAACATAACATTCTATTATGATAACATATCAACTGCCTACTCTATAAGCTAGGAAACATTCTATTCACTATTCGCTTTTTTAAGGAAACAAAACATGGGCACAAACCAAAAACTCTGTGTACTATACACCAAACTCATTGTATATTAAATAATTTGGAGCCCTACTGTACGCTGACTGCAGTTTTATCGTTGACACAATTAAATCGCTGGTCGATGCGACCTATCTAAGCTGCTAATTCGTTAGTTGTTCAAACCTTTCGGTTCGGAAACCATAGGTTTTACTCGAAAGTTCAAACTAAAAAATCACACACATTACGGCCTATGGATTGCTGAAGCTCAACGATAAGAAAGAAGTGGTTTATTTCTAAGATGTATTATTAGTAAAGTATAAATAAATATATATTCAGTTTAGGTTTCATACCATACATTCATAAATATCAAATACACAATATGTAAACTGTTCCAAATGTCGATTTCTATGGAGGAGACCAGCAAAAAACAGAATTTACCATTTTCGAATAGTCGCTTATATTATTTATTAACCAATAATAATGGGTACTACAAGTAGATACCTACTTGTACTTAGCCCCTTTAAATATTGAAACTGAACGTTCCGTCTTGGTCGTGGACTCACAGCAACACCTCTCAGTCTTGCAGCTCGAACTTTTCAAGTCTTGCAAATCTATTGACTTTTAGCTCATACTCACGAAAACTCAAAATTGTTTCTGTTATTTCTGATCATGATCTCTCATTCAGCAAGTGTCAGGTCTTGTAAATCTATTCATCTGTAGCTCATAGTCTCGAAAATTCAAATGAGTTTTTGCAATTTCTTTCAAGAGAAGAGCGTACTCTTTTTTAAAAAGGCCGACAACAGATTAGCGATATCTTTGATTTCGTGGATGTTCATGGGCGGCGTTGATTACTTTCTATCAGGTGACTCGCCTGCTCGTTTGTCCGCCGCTAGCATAAAAAAAGATCAATCTTGCTCAAGTAAAATGTGAAACTGACAAAACTGCAAAACCAAGTAACTTCGTTTACCAAATCGGAATCGATTTTATGCGACTCTTTCAACATTTCGATATCCGAATTTACTCGTACCTTTGTCACCTCAAACCGACGGTGTTGCTTTGGTATAGTGAATTTTAAATTATGTTTTCCGTAGCTCAGGTCATGAGTATCGGATTAAGTGACTTTTTTAAAACACATCGTGATTTTTAACTAGATAGGCGAAATTGTAAAGAAATTAATTTTACTATGGGTCCAACTTCGAGATCGCTACAAAACCGGTGCCTTTATTTTTATCCGAGCACTATTAATATGTTATGTATCAATGGTACCTACAGAACAAGTATTTAGAGACGAAACGGATAGTTTATTGAAACTTTATACTTTTGGATGTGCGCTCCTAATTTCCTGCCTGAAAATATTAATTAGAATAGGAATAAGAATAGAAAATATTTATTCAGCAACAACGTAACACTAGTTACATTACATAAATAAGTTTGTATTAAAAAGATAAATGAAGGTGTTTTTTATTTTTACTGATGCAAATGGGCATCTTTACTGCATTATTTTTTTCTGCTTAGCGCCTTCACTCTATTGTTTTTAATTTATTGTTTTTACAATTGGGTCCAATGCCACAGAATATTCAACGTTATTGCTTTTTAAACAAAGACATCATGCTGAGTGGCACCATTTTGGTAGCATAAGTATTAAATAATTATTAGTTGTTCTATCTAGAAGCCTCAAATAAAATTGTTTTTTTTTGGTTAATGGCTTTGAATATTAGGAGAGAGTAGCTGATATAAATTCTCGGCATAATAGTTATGGATTTCGTACTGGGCTCACTAAAAATAGAAAAAAATGTTTGGAAGATCTCTGAATGAAATCTCAATTTCAAATGCTTCTGACATAAAGCCAAATGTGTTAATAATATACATAATAATAAGTTTGGCACCCTGACAGATGTTTTAAGTAGCAACTTGGGTAGGGACACATGCTATGATTAGCACAATATATAAGCTAGTGTTTTATTTTTTTTATGTAGGCTCAGTATATTGGCTCTGTTCAGCTCTGATGGTAATCAATAGAAGAGCCCAAGTTGCAATTATAACGGAAGCGATGTCAAGGCATCGCCTCTGTTAGCACCGCCAAACTGGCCCGCGAGATGCTTCTTCACGCTTTGTTTGAAGGAATCCATATTGTAGGAAGGAGGAAATATATGCGCCGGCAACGAGTTCCTTTCTAGTGTATGTATATTTCGAGTGTATTTTTTCCGGCTCCAAAGCGACAGCTTTGGGCGCAACTGGGAATTACCTAGGGATAGTTTTTTCCACATTTGTAGTTGCCGCATGGAATTTCGCTTGTTCGTGTTGGACTTCGGACACTATCCATACTAAATAGACTTCGGACACTATCCATACTAAATAACTAGTTTTTAGTCCACATTTACAAATCCTGCTTGGCGTTTTGCTCTCGCCCCACGCCCATTAATAAGTCAGCCCACGTCTCCAAACCCTGTCTGCCATCAGGCTCTAGAACTCGTTACCTGATGATATCAAAAAGTCCTCCACCAAGTTTTCATTGAAGCGTTCAGTTCGTGACCAACCTAAGCCACCATTTTCTCCGCTCACTAGAAAAACTTACACTTTTTCCCCTTTTCTTATGACTGCTGTGGTAAGATGTGTCTGTTTTCTGTCCAACTCTTTAATGCTTATATAGGTAAGCGGGTATTCGTCGTTTATTTTTTTTCTGTTTTTTATACATGCTTATTATATTGTATAATGATGTATGTATATTTAGTCATATTATAAATTACTCGCATGCATGTTTATGTATGTATATTTATTTACCCGTCATAGATATTTCAGCATCGTCCAATGGTTGACTGGTAGAGAATGCTGTATAGCATTAAGACCGCCAATTTTCTTTGTTTTCTTGCGCAATAAATATCTAAATAAAAGATAGATTTTTTGGTGCATTTGACTCAAGTTGGTTGAGTGACTCTTGGTCGTGTTCGGACACTATCCATACTAAATCCCAGTGATGATAATATTGTCGTCAACTAAAGTGACCCTTAAACTGGGAGCCGATGCAACGGACGCTCCCATGAGTGCGTACTGTGATCTAACTCCAATCCACAGTAGGATACAGAATGGAGTGGCGTTTTGGCGGCCTTCACGTAAGTACCAATCTCTACATTATCTCTTTTTTGTGTTGAAGGAAAGGAGGAAGAAAAAAATTGCCTACTACCATAACTTCATCATCAGCCCATATAAGTCCCCACTGCTGAGGCACGGGCCTCCCTCAATCACATGAGGGGTAATTGCCATACTTACCACGCTTGGCAGACGGGTTGGCGAGGGTTTTGATATAAATGCAGAGTTTTCCTTCTCTGGGTGCTGATGATCATGCCAGCAGCTTTACCTTAGTCGCCTTTTACGACACCTCGGTAAGAGTGAGGGTGGCCTATTCTACTCTGCCGGGGACCACACGGCTACCATAACTTATTATATAATTAGTCTGTGCTACAAAATACTATTAATTTTAATATCCTCCTACCGATTTTGGCTACGGCGGCCAATCTCAACGATCAGCCACTTACCCAGGATATATTATACTTAGTGGTCAAGTATGTACGCAAACACAATGGGGCCTATTGCGTGCGAAAAATCCGCAAGATGGCGTACTATAGGCCTGAGGTTTATCTACAAGGTGATTGGGTATTTTTAGACGTGATATGTCAAATTGTCAATTAAGGTGACGGGTAGGGCACACTAGCGACGCCATTCGATTTTAATTTTTAGCAACTAAACTCTCGGCAAACACTTATAGGTCCGTATATCCAGTTTAGTAGCTAATAATTAAAATCGATTGGCGTCGCTAGTGTGCCCTACCCGTCACCTTAAAGGGTTTTCCGTGAGTCTATGACCTCCATTACTGTAATGCGTAGATAGTCACCGTGATATTAATTTGTTGTGACAGTTTTGAGCAGTCTGACGTCATTCGACATGTTGTCACCTTAAAAGGCAAATTCAAGCGCCCCCAACGATACGTATGGACAATAAATCGATCGCGCACGTGAGCATGGCAAAGTTACTTGGGGTGGTGATTGACCAAGGGTGCTTCTTTTTGCAGCATGCGAACTTTATCGGCCAGCGGGCAAGCAATTGCTTCGGGAAGATGTCGAGATTATCTTTATCGATCTGGGGCGTGCGGTACAAAGCACTCAGGGTCCTGTATTCAGGGACCTATGTTGCAAGTCTTACTTACGCTGCTGCAGTTTGGTAGCACCGGTCAAGCATCTTCGTGGTGAAGCGAGCTTTGCTGCGCACCCAGCGGCCTACAATGATTCTGCTCACGAAGGCTTATAGGTCTGTTAGTACATCAGCGCTGCCCGTGCTAGCTGCGGTGTTGCCGGCCGACTTAGAAGTCGTTTGTGTGGGACGATTCGCCCAGGAGTGCCCAAAGGAAGCTACAGACAAGGAGCAGACGGCACTTAAACGTAGAATATTCGGAGATGTTGTTGTCCAATGGTAGGAGCGCTGGTCGACCAGCGACAAAGGAAGAGAGTTGTCGCAGTTTTTCCCAGACGTAGAAATGAGATTATCGGCCGGTTGGGTGGAACCAGACTACGCCGTATTACAAAATAACTTACCGGACATGGGAGTTTTAACAGCAGACTGCACACGATGACATCTGTGAGTCACCTGTATGTCCGTTGAGAAGCTGATGAGAGTTCGAGACCATGTGCTGGTGGGAATGTCCACCAGTATGAAGAAGAGCGGCCAACGATGCTGCATGACTGGAACAAGGAACGAGATAGGACCAGTATACCCATCAGAGATGGTCAACCTCTGCAGAAGGTTTTTCGACGGTTGCGTGCGTTTGCATACCCAACACAAAAGGCTTACATTAGAAGGAGATTGCTGATTTGAACTGCCCGAGCGCGAGTCGCTTTGTCGCCCCATTTGGGGATATGACATGGAGATGGGGACACAGACACAGATTTTGTAGGGAGTGGAAAGAATCGCACCGGAAAAGAGCCCTTGAAGCAAGTACCTTGATTCGGTTCCGTATGCGGAACGGCAGAACGCACCTGGGCTGGTGAGGGACTGTGACTACCCTCATTCACGCAGGCTTCCACAATGGCTGCGTTTTCACGCCGGTTTTCTGTGAGCTATGGTATCACTCCGGTATACTATTGGTATCTATCTGTGGTCATCATCTTAGGCGTTTATACGTTTGCGTACCCAGGAGCTCTGGAGCCCGGGCTCCGCTTTCCTGCTTTTACTCCTCCACCTCGCACAATCTTGTGCATCCAATGTTGTCAATTTATTGACTATGCCACACCTTTTTAGGTCTACTGTGGTATCTATCCTATAGCTATTCATCATTCAGCCTATTGCAGTCACCTGCTCGACGTAGGCCTCTCCAATTGTTTCGCCACGTGATCTATCCCATGGCTTCTCTTCTCGCATCAGCTCTTGCCAGCCATCCTGCGCAGATCGTCCCCCCACCTAGCCAGAGGCACCCTACCTTACGTTTGCCAAGACGCGGTCTCCACTGTAGAACTCGTTTATACCCATCGGTTTATCCTTTATTAGATAGCATTTCATAGTCCGGGCGGGAGTTCCTGGATCCTGAATACATACTATTCCTACCTAGACTCATCCTCCCGAACCGTACCTAGATTGGTTTCTGTCCTAATAAGCATAACGATTTTACTTAGATTTGTAGAAACATGTTATGATATGGGGGGGGGGGGAAGGGGGAAGAGAGGGGAAGGAAAATAAAACATGTTTATTTATTTTATTTATCCTAATAACATACCAACCGAAAAATGAGAAATTTTCAATTTATCGTGTCTACTACGGCGAGTGGCCAAAGTAATTTACAAGTCCATAATAAAATAATGAAGCATTTCAGCTCTCTAGAACCATACATTTTTTTGCAAGTAAACGAAATTGGTTTTTCGCAAAGCACATTAACGCCGGCTACTACATCGGCTGTCAACCAGGATACGCACAATAGAGCTGTCGGATAATCGCTTGTCCATTATTAACCGTTATGCAATGGGGCCCAATCTCAATCATCGCTAGTATCGCTACTATCGATTAAATCGATATCATTTTTTTTATTTATTTGAGGGCGATATAATCAATATTAATCGTTTAAATGACGATACTATTAAGTTAAGCAGAGAACTATCGATTTTTCGATTATAATCGATTATCTGCGTTTAGTCTAAGAGGCGATGATATTACCTAGCCAAAATACGTCACAATATAACGATTATAATCGATTAATCAATAACACGACCAAATTGAAATACTCGTTTAAATCGCTGTATCGGATAAATCGATAGTACAATCGATTATTGGATTATTAAGGTGAAAAATATTTATTACGATGTTATACAACATTGTAACATGTAGGGCTGCCCGGCATGCATAGATCAACAAGTCGGTAAGCGACTGACAAACACACATGTATTTCTTCGAGGTACCCCCGGCACCACCCGTCCGATTCACAAGGGCTCGACACACTGCTCGTGTAAAGCTTAATTAAATCATTTACACATATTTCTTAATTTATGACATAAACTTTCAATCCCAATAATACTTTTGAGCCCATATGAACCCGATTAATCGATTGTCGATTATTCGGCACACATACATGCGCGCGTTCAGTAATCTCTGCTATACGACTTAGAGTTTTGAGTTTGATTGCCTAGCGCGTAGGTCAACGAACTCAGGAGCCGGCCTGTGTTTATTTTGTGCTGTTACCCCAAAGGCTCCGGAACATCTGGCGACGCTGACCCGAGGTCAGGTATAAGGTGCGTCCGACCAACAGTGTTATCGTCAATATTTCACCGAATTGACTAACAATTACTCAGCCGTTTAGTTCGGTAAGCATATAAACATTACCGAAATGAAGTCGTTATGATGATATATCTACCATTCCAGCAATGGTAGTTCAGTGGTTCAGAACGCGCCTTCCATGCGGGGGCCGAGATTCAAATCCGAGCATGCACCACTGAATTTTTCAGATCTATGAAACAGAAACAGAAACATTATTTATTTGCATAATAAATATTTGATACAACATGGTATGAAAATTAGCAGAGTCACGGTATTCAAGCCTGTCTCAGCACGCAAATGGTCTTGGTATTACAAATTCTGTAATCCTAAAAGATTACTTGATAAATCTAAATTAACAATTTATAGTAAAAAAAAAAACTTTTTTTTTAAAAAAAACAAAACCAAAATGAAATCTAAAACTAACAAAGTACTTATACTTACATCGAATTATGTATTGACTAATATTATTTATTAAATTATATCTATGTAGTTATGTTGAGGATGGGATATGAGGCTCCTACCTAGCGTCCGTACTGCGGCATTTCAACAGGGATAAGAGGACTCACCTTAGGAGGACGGCAGCATTAAAATGCACTGTTTTGAGAGTATCGTTTGTAATCACCAGAAAATACCACCATTAAAGTAAATGGTGGTATTTTCTGGTGATAATCTGTTCTACACTGAACCAAACATTAATAAAAATATGAATATCGAAAATAAAATTCAAAATAAAAAACATGGATAGTAAAAAAGAGGTCTATCGCCATTAGCTCGGTTGTGCGGGGAAAATAGCGTGAGGTAACCTACACGTAACATTACATCTAACAGCGAATGCAGAGCATGCAAGGAGGAGACGGAAACCATAGAACATCTTTAGAGATATTTTAGATGACTGAGTCCAGGACACAAGCTGTAGCGACACGCCCCACGCGGCTGTATCGATGCGGACGTTCGACATCATCGCTACTGCATCGCTACAAAACGCCATGGGTGAGGTCCCTTTTTTTTTTTTTTTTTTGTTTTCCCGGGAGAATGCGTTACGCAGACCCTGCCGCCGGGGGGGCGACAGTTACTTGGGGACTCACCCTACCGGGCCGCTTCTTTCTAACACGAAGCGGCCTGAGGGCATACCCACTAAAACTCCCGGGGCTCAACCACCCGTGGTATAGAATGGGGTCACGGGAACTGCACTAGGGCTATTACCCGCAAACCCAACTCCCCACAGGCCCCTACACGGGGTGTGCGGCCACGCCCCTCCTCAGACTAGGAGGAGGGGGGTTGGGACAGCCGGAAGAGCTGAGCCGTCCCCAACGAGCGGTGGAGGTGCCAATGGCAGTTGTCGGCACAGAGACCCCCGTCCCTGTTGCCGGCTGGCCACCTCCACGGAGAGGACGAAGAGTTCTCCGCCGAACTCGTCCTCTCCTTGCTCGAAGCGGGCCTGGGTGGGGGGTTAATCTCACGCTCCCGCTCCGCCGCCTCCTTCTTCTGCGCCACCAACTTCCTCACAGAAGTGGGCGAAGGCCAACCACGCCCCCTCATTATCCAGCATAGCTTCAACTATGCTGGGCAATGAGAGGTCATGTCCGACCTCCGCGACCAGCGCGGACCGCTGTTGGTCGAAGGACGGGCACACCACCAACGTGTGATGTGCCGAGTCCTCCGCAGCGCCGCACTGGTGGCACGAAGGAGTGTCCTCCCGTTGAATGCGGTGCAGGTAGTTACCGAAGCAACCATGCCCGGTAAGTACCTGCACCGTCCGGAAGGACAAAAACCCGTGGGGCGCTCGAGCCACCGGTCCAAGACCGGGCGAGCGCCGCCAGCGTGGGACGGCCGTAGCTCTCCACTTGGAGAGAGGCCGTCCATGCCTCTACCATTTGCTGGCGACCCTCCTTCCTTATTGCCTCCCTTTCTCGGGGGCAGAGGGGATCGCCAGCCGCTCGCTTGGCCGCCGTCTTCTCGTAGACGGCGGCCAACACTCCAGCCTCCAACTCCCATGGCGGGGTGGAGGCGAGTGCGTAGGCCGCGGAGAAACCTACCGTCCGGTAGGCTCTCGCGACCCGCTGGGCAATGGCCCTTTGCGGCCTCCTTAGGAGGGCCGCATTGCCCTTCTTCGTCAGGGCCCCTATCCATATCGGGGCCCCGTAGAGGGCCATGGAGCGGAGGATGCCGGCATATAGCCGCCGACACCTCTCTCCAGGCCCTCCCAGATTCGGCAGCAGCCACGAAAGGTGGTCTGCTGCCTTTAGGACCCGCGCTGACACCCCCCTAAAGTGGGGGCCAAAGTGCCAGCGCGGATCCAGTGTGAGGCCGAGATACTTCATCTCGGCCCCCACCGGGATGTCCACCCCCCCGACGCGGATGGCTGCGCCGGGGGGTGGTCGGCTCTCCCAAGGCCCGGGAAAATACCGGGCCTCGGTTTTGGCCAGGGCTACGTTTAGCCCCAGCCGGCCGATACGGCCGACGACCAAATCGCCGCCGACCGATGCAAGGCGCGCTGCATCCCGGAAGGACTTCCCCCGGGCGGTGACTAGGGTGTCATCTGCATAACAGATGACACCCATGCCCGGGAGAAGCGCGCCCCGCAACACCCAGTCATATCCGATGTTCCAGAGCAGGGGCCCCAAAACGGACCCCTGTGGAACACCGGATACGACTTGACGCCGCTGGACAGAACCAGCGGCGTCAACAAACGCCACGGACCGGTCGGCGAGATAGTCGCCGACCAGCCCTATCAGGTATGGAGGCACCCGGAAAAACCGGAGTGCCTCCATAATAACTGCATGGGGGAGGGAGTTGAAAGCATTCTTGATGTCTAACGAGCCTGCCAACAACCCCTCCCCCCTGCTCGACGCTCCCTCGCAGAGGGAGCGGAGCCGGGACAGGGCGTCGATCGTGGATCGACCGGCCCTGAACCCGTACTGGGCCTCACTGAGGTTAGGCCCAGTTTCCTCGAGGTGCTGGACGAGGCGGGAAGCGATGATCTTCTCGAAGATCTTCCCCACCTCGTCCAGCAGCACAATTGGCCTATAGGCCGACGGGTCGTCGGCCGGCCGACCTTCTTTACGAAGGAGGACCAGCAGGCCCTCCTTCCAGATCCGGGGGAACCTCTCTGACCGGAGGCACCGGTCAAAAAGGCCCCGGATCCTCTCCTCCATCTGCCCGAGGCAGATGGAGAGGATGCGGGCCGGGACTCCATCCGGCCCGGGGGCGGTCTTCTTCCCCCGCAGTCGGAGCTCGACCATTCCGAGCTCCGTCGTCGTGACCTGCGGGGGGGCCTCCACCAACTGGTATAATCCATATGGTGGAGGCATCGGAGGGGGGACAAACGAGTGGTCGCAGGGGGGGAACAACCCCTGTACCACCCGCGACCAAGAGCCCCCGGCCTCCAGGGTCTCGGTGACGGGGCGGCCAATGGGGCGGCAGCTTTGCCGGCGCCGCCTTGTACGGCCGCCCCCCACGGATCGTCGTCGAGACTCTGGAGCATCTCCTCTCGGGCGCGATCCTTCGCCTCGCCGATCGCGCCCTTGAGTGCGCGCCTCCTCTCTCGAAAAACTTCGTAGAGGCGCGCCTCCTCCTCCTGGTCCCGCCGCCGCCGCCGCCGGCTCCGGGTGTAAGCCCTCCGGGCGGAGAAACACTCCGCGCGGAGGGCATCGAGCTCGGCCGACCACCAGTACACGGCGTGTCTGGGGTCGGGGTGGCGTGACCGAGGCATGCTAAAATCGCATACCTGGGTCATGGACTGGCGAAGGCCCTCCGCAGCCGCATCGGCGTCGTCGTCCAGGACCGGGGAAATCCAATCCCGGATTAGGGCCGCTTCCCGGGCCAGGCCTTTGTCCAGGCGGGACAGGGTGGACGTCCCGCGGACCACAAATCTAATAAATCTGTGGTCCGACAGGGACTCTGTCAGGTCCACCCTCCAGTCGGCGACCCGGTCGGCCAGGGCGGCGGTGGCGAAGGTGACATCCACCACCGACCCGCCGTTCTGCCGAACGCAGGTGTGGACCGACCCCCGATTCGCGAGGGCCAACCCACATCCGACGGCCCATAGTTCGACCGCCTGTCCGCGCAAGTCGCAGCGGGGATTGCCCCACGCAACCGACTTGGCGTTTAGGTCGCTAGCCAGTATGACCGGCCGCGGTGCCAGTCGGCCCAAAACCGCGGTCAGGGAGTTGAGGAAATCCTCAAACTCCCTGAAGGGGCGAGTGGGGGAAAAATATGTCGCCACCACAGCATAGGGGCCAGCCATGGCGACGGACATACCCCGACCCCCTCTCCACCAGAGAGAGGGGGAAAAACGTGAGCCCTGACGGGCGAAGATAGCGGCGAGCCCGTCAGAGCTCGCCACACCAGTTGGCGGGACGTATACGGCTCCGCCACCCGCCAACGTCCACCGCCACTCAGCCATTACCTGGCTGACCAGGTCCCCTGAGCTGAGCGGCAGTGGTATGGGTGAGGTCCCTAACCGATTGTCACTAACCCATGAAGCTTGTAGTACTTATGTCTGGTTACATATTGAAGATGATACTGCCTCTCGCTGGCGCAGTGCTAGTAGTCCACTATAAAGCTACGGCTGCGCAAGAGGTTGGGTTTGATCCTGGGTTGGCCACAAATTCGTACCTAATTTGGTCGATAAATTCTAGTGGCAGCTTGGAGTCTGGAAGTTGGCGTTCTTGTACCCCGTGCCTCGGAACACGTTAAGCCATTTCTCCGTTGGGTCCTGCGCCCGATCCCTCTCCGTTGTTTTCATCACGTAGTGGTCCCATCGGAAAATGAGGGTAGTACCCTCACCAGCCCATGGTCTTCCTACCGTCTCGGCCCCCCCCCCAAAAAAAAAAAAAAAAAAATACGGACACGATCTTGGAGAATAATGCTCCACCGTACTTGCTAGTGGCTCTTTGGAATATGAGGGTAAGGGAATAGAGAGTGCACTCGTATTTGCGCACACACTAGAGCACTATAATGTATATCCTCCGTACGTGGCTGATCGTTCAGATTGGCCGCCGTAGCCGTAATCGGTTGGAGGATTATAAATTATGCGATTATCAAAAAGTCCGCTTGTGACCGTGACCGATAAAATACGATCGAAACATATTATGTTATGTTAATTTACTTCCAAAATCTCATCCCGTATAAAGTAATGTTTGCTTTACCGACATAATTGTACTTAATTTATCTATTTTGATTGTTTCAAACACTGGTGGGAAAGACGTAAATAAATATTTTTTGCCGTATGTACGTACAGTGGCGGTATATACCGCTTCATAAAACTTATATGTGCTACCTCAGGTGTTGCAAATGTCCGTGGGCGGCGGTGATCACTATGCATCAGGTGGGCCGTCTGCTAGTTTGTCCGCTATAATGTAAAAAAAAACGTATAAGCTCGTCGTATCTAGACATACTGATGAAATATGGAGTCCACTCCCAGTACGTGTACTGGGAGTGGAGTGGTCGCCACGTAGAGAAACGCAGTGTTGGACGCCCTGCGGCGAGAAGGACTGACGATTTGAGAATAGTAGCTGGTGTGAGCAGGCTGCTTTGGATCGGGTTCCGGGCGCTCTTTCTGGGAGGCCTACGTTCAGCAGTGGACGGCGATAGGCTGATTGATATAAACTCGTTATCAATCTATCAATTGTTTTAAAATAGTAAAAAAAAATAATAAACATCCGTCGATTTTTTATACGCGCGGTGGGTCGATTTATTTGCACGCGACTATATTATTATGGTTGTAATTGAAAGTCGATTACCGACTATCATACAACTATTTACGACTACTATCAATTTAGTGGGGGGCAATAATGTGGAGTGTTTACTATCGTTATATTGCTATCGATATATTAACTAGCCTCCCGCGAATTCGTTTTAATGAATCCGCGCAGTTTTTTTGGAAAATAGACAAAAACAAGTCTTTGATGTAGCCCGATAAGGGAGTTGCCACATTGGCGGATTGCAAGCGTTTTCATAGCGGAGCGGCGACGCAGCGGACACGTCGCGGCAGCGTAGCGTTCACGCCGCGGATGCGGAACGGATTTGCCGGCGTTTTTCTGCGTGGCCGCCACAAAAAAACAATGGCTTGCAGACTAATCTACGCGGTGAATCAATTTTTTTTTTGGTTTCCCGGGAGAAACGCATTACGCAGACCCTGCGGCGAAGGCCGACCAGGCCCTCTCACTATCCAGCATAGCTACAACTATGCTGGACAACGAGAGGTCATGTCCGACCTCCGCGACCGGCGCGGACCGCTGTTGGTCGAAGGACGGACCAATGTGTGGTGCGCCGAGTCCGCACTGGTGGCACGAAGGAGTGTCCTCCCGCTGAATACGGTGCAGGTAGTTACCGAAGCAACCATGCCCGGTAAGTACCTGCACCGTCCGGAAGGACAAAAACCCGTGGGGGCGCTCGAGCCAGAGGTCTAGGACCGGGGCGAGTCCGTCTGTAAACGGATGGGTTATGTCGGACTCTCCTCTGGCGACGGCTTCTCCTAACGAGAAGCCGGCCAGAGGCATACCGACTAAAACTCCTGGGACTCTCCCTCATCTGTCCATGGGTGGGCGGGTGACATGGGGCCAAAGCTCGGAGCCTCTCACCACGTCACCCCCCGGACAGGGACGACCGCCTGCACGGCGGGCACGGCGCTTCTCCCCCCGGGGTCGGGGGGGAAGGATGGGGACAGCCGAGAGAGTTGTGCCGTCCCCACGAGGCGTAGGAGGAGGTCCGTGCAATGCCGGTGGTGGGGTTACAGCCTCACGCACGCGGTGAATCCATCGCACAACCCTTGTTAACCGTAGTTTCTGGGTGTTCTGTAACTCGGTGTTCTGCGTTAGATTCCCGGGTTGAGCAAAAAGCGCCCTGTTGATCTAGTGGTTTAAATACCGGGCTGTGATCTCGGGGTACTAGGTCCGATTCACGGGTCGAGCAAAAAACGCCCCGTTGGTCATGTGGTTTGAATACCGGGCCGTGATCTCGAGGTCCTAGGTTCCAGGGTGGAGCAAAAATATGTTTCGAATTTTTCGAACATAGCCCGGGTTTGTGATGATCACCAATCCGCATTAGGCAATTCGATCATAGTACGATTAGAGTATTATTTAAGTCATTTCCTTCTAAAATCCTTGAAAACAAAAATTCTAAAGTCCAAACGAGAAACAACAACAAACAATAACTGAAAAGCAATCAGTCCTGTAATGTTTGGTGTAATAAAGAACAACTATCTACCTTCCATAAACGCGCGGCTTTGTTTACGCGAGGATCAAAACACATTAGTCACTCTACTTCAAAATGTTGTTGACGTTCAGTAAGTACTGCTCTACAAGTTATTGGAATTGATTTGAAATTCTAACCTTTGAATTCCATATATTACGATTTTTTATGTCATAGGTGGCAGACGAGCAGACGGATCACCTGATGGTAAGCAATGGACACCCCCGACACCAGTGGGGCCAGTGCGCTGCCGACCTCTAAACCCCCCTTTCCCCGGCTTGGGCCTCCGGTACCTACCCCTGACTCACGCAGCGACACACAGCACAGAGCTACAATCACGCCGGTTTTCTGTGAGGCCGTCATGGTATCACTCACGTATTTCACAACATCACATACAATTAGTCTGACTCCGAGATAGGTAGCTCAAGCACCTTTGTTCTTCTTCTTCTTCGTCGTGCGAGCTTTTCCGCAATCAGGCAGCAGTTGTGCCCATTTCGCGTGCGGAGGAAGAAGTCGGCCGATGTCATTCCAACCAGCCGAGTTCTTCAAGGAAACCTATCAGCGCCTTGGAAGCACCTGTGTTACGGATATCAGAACCAACAGCGGAATTACAAATATACATATTATATTTTTCTTTTGTAAATATATACTTATAATACATAGAAAATGGCCGTGTGGTCCCCAGCAGAGTAGAATAGGCCACCCTCACTCCGAGGTGTCGTAAAAGGCGACTAAGGTAATGCTGCTGGCATGATCATCAGCACCCAGAGAAGGAAAACTCTGCATTTATATCAAAACCCTCGCCAACCCGTCTGCCAAGCGTGGTGAGTATGGCAATTACCCCTCATATGATTGAGGGAGGCCCGTGCCCACCTACTGTAGCAAAACAGATTCAATTATAATAATAAAATAAAATCAATGTGGCATACGACCACGGCGCTACGGCCATAATCATTTCAGCAGAGACAATTTTCTTTTTTTGTACTTTTTAAGATCGTGTTTTTTTGGTAGTCGGGTTTTAGCTTTTAAACTTTTAAAACGCTATGCTGGTATAACTTAGAAAATTTAACACTGTCTAAGCGTATAACTGATTCTTGTCGTACAAGCAAATATTTACCTTAAAGAGACGAACCTTTTTATTCTGTGTAGGTACTGTACAATAGAATCTTCGCTGCATGTTATACAATTACTTCGTAAAACTTATCGCACAACTAAACTCGTTATCTATCTAGCTACTTACTTAATATCAGCTCACATCCACTCACTGCTGAGTATAGGCCTCTTCTTTATCCCTTCGGTCCCTTGCCAGCCTTATCCATACAAGTACATACTTGCCTAATGAACTGTATGTTGATGTGCGACAGTTTAATTAAAACTTGCTCGGAACACTTTATCAAATGATAGATTGGAAAAAGTTGCTGCTGCGAACAAGGTCGAGAGGAAAGAAGATCGACGACATGACGAATCCATAAGGGTTCCGTTTTTTGCCATTGGGCTACGGAATCCTAAAAAGTACTCTGTGTTCTTAGGCCCGATTCGACCGATCTTAATCCTACACCTAAATTAGAATAGAATAGAATAGAATAGAATAGTTTATTTAAAATTTAAAATATAACTTTGTCATTCTATATATCTGACGTGTCTCTCTCCGAGATCGAATCCGAAATGAGGTGATCCGGCAGAGAACCAAAGTCATCGACACCAGATTAGCAAGCTTAAGTGGCAGTTGGCTGGCTATATTAGCTCACGCAGGTGACGCAGAACCGACAACCGATGGGGTAAACGAGTTCTAGAGTGGAGACCGCGTCTTGGCAAACGTAATGTAGGGCGCCCTATGGAGAGCTGGATGCGAGAAGCCATGGATAGATCACAGTGGCGATCAATGAGAGAGGCCTACGTCCAGCAGTGGACTGCGATAGGCTGATGATGATGATGATCTGATGTTAAGATTGGTCGAATTGTAGCTTAGTGGATAAGAACGCGCCTTCTATATGGGAAGGTGGTGGTTCGAATCTGAGCATGCACCTCTGGATTTTAGAAATCTATGTTTCTACTACTAGGTGGGGAGGGAAAATCGTGAGGAAATTTGTATATTTCAGATAGTTTCAGGAACGTGTAACGATGATTCAGTTGGTCTGGTTCCCCTGTTAAAGGGTTGCGAAGGTCCGACGGCAGTCGCTTTATTGTAATTACCAGGCTACAAATCCTGTATCATGGTCTAAACGTACCCCAAGCCCCGAAGCAATAGCTTTGGACGCAACCGAGAATCACATGCTATGATAAGGAGGGGTAGAGGATCAGGATCTCCTGATGTTAAGCGATTGCCGTCTCCTATGGATACCTGCAACACCAGTAGAGTCACGAGTACGCTGCCATCCGAATGTTTTTTTTTTATATATAAGAGGTGGCAGACGAGCAGACGGATCGCCTGATGGTAAGCAATTCCGCCGCCCATGGACAACCCGCAAACACCAGTGGAGTCACAAGTGCGCTGCCAACCTTTTCCCCTTAGGGCCTCCAGTTACCTCAATCACACGGCGAAACACAGCGCAGGCGCTGCTTCACGCCGGTCTTCTGTGAGGCAGTGGTATTACTCCGGTCGAGCCGGCCCATTCATGCCTAAGCGTGGCTCTCCCACCTAGAAGTTGCTCAACTATACTTGTTATACTTGTAGACTATGTTACAGCACTATAGGTCTTTTTTAATACAATGTTTACCATAATCCTATTTTGTATATTATGACTGTTTGTTGCCTTAAATAAATAAAAAAAAAAAAAAAAAATTTCTACCATCACTTACTCGGAGAAACACAGCTCAAGTGTTATTCACCCTGCAGCTGAATTCTTACATCGAACCACACGCAAGCGATTGTCATTCCATCCCCATCATCTCGGTGGATGGCGGTCTAATCCTGTGCGTTTCTCGCGGAACTTTCTACCACGTACCTCAGTTCTGTGAAACGGTTTGGCTGCGAGAGTATTTCCCGACTGCTACGACTTATTCAGGAGAAGAGCGTACTCTTATTTAAAAAGGCCGGCAACACATTAGCTATCTCTCTGACTTCGCGGATGTTCATGGGCGGCGTTGATTACTTCTCATCGGGTGACTCGCTTACTCGTTTGTCGCCTCTAGCATAAAAAAAAGTAAATGTGTTTTTTTTCAGGTGTATAGACTACAGAGGCAGAGGGACGTGTGCAGGGACCCAGCGCTGGTCAGCCCCAGAGACCTGTACCTCGGTGCGTCGTGGGGGGGAGCACATGCGTTTCATTCCGCGATAAAGTCAAGTAGCTTTGACTGTGGGAGAGCCATGCTTCGGCGGAATGGGACGGCTCGACCGGAGTGTACCCGGCCTTAACAGAAATAGGGTAAGAAAATTTTACAGATAAGATTTTTTTTTATGTTATATGGGCTCTCCCCAAGATATTTATTTTTTATTTTATTTATTAAGATAACAACAGTTACCATTCAAAACATTAAAAATCACATAATTATTTCTTACTTCCTTACTAAATGAGTAACCACACCGTTTCCACTAGATTGGTAATGGTTCTGGTATTGTTCTTCTTTCCAAGTGGGTACTTACACTACTACAACAAAGCTACATTAAAATATGTAATTCTCAGAACTCTGATACGTTGACCTGATTGCGTACTAAGTACTTATGCACTTTGTTAACAGATATCAGACCAACAGAGGAACACAATATATACTTAAATACATATATATACACCCGACACAAGGGGGGGGGGGGGGACAACACAAGGTTCATCGCACGCATGTTTTGTCCAGGTGGGGGATCGAACCCACGACCTTGGTGTACGAGGTCGGGTCACTACCAATTACGCCATCCGGTCGTCAATTACGAATTATTTTCAATTCTTATTAAATTGCATGAAAATTAAATTTAATTACATTACTTACTTTCTAAAATTAACTAGCTGACCCGGCGAACTTCGTACCGCATTAGCGTAGCTTATGATGCACTGACTTTATTTTGTATATTACCTATCTTATGTATGAGTACCTATTCAATTTGAACTGGAATCTATAATATCCCTCCATATAATAATTAATCCCTATTTCCCTGGTCGCGCCATATCTGAAAAGGGTGTCACCTAATTCTATTAATACAAAACAAAATATATATATCATATAGTGTTTTATT
>CM032483.1:10534411-10550845 GCA_019059595.1 Marasmia exigua
ATATTATTGGGGGCTTGTTTTACTCTTTTTTTAGTGTGCAGTCGGGTATTTGTTTTTTAATATAATTTTTTATATTTATAACTTTTTAGCTGTTTTTATTTAACGAAAATGTTGTAGATGTAGAAGACCTATGTATATGTAAGTACCATTTTAAATTATTTCGACCACATTTGGCTTTTAGATTACGAGTGATGTTACTCCGCAACATAAATTTACCGCCAATCTGGTAAGTTTCGCGTCAGACGACGAAGTATCGAAAAAATCGCTATTTAGAGACGACCGTCAACGACGTGTGCCCTTATGCGTGTGCCCGCATTCGGGCTGTATACTCGAGCATATCCCCCTCCGCACCGCGCCGCGCGCCGCATGCCAGGCCAACGCCCTATCTTTTGCTTGCTAACGCATGAGTTGCTTTGCGTTGACGCAGAATTAACATGTTTCCCGTGGGAATTTTGAGGAAAAAACGTATCCTATATTAATTTACTCCCGTGATTGAAATGAATCTAATGATACCGCATACATATTTTTTTAAAGGGAAATTTAGAAAAAATATTATTATGTCTTTATCCCGTGGGACTTTTAGGATAAAATGTATCCTATGACACTCCCGTAATCAAGACAAATCTAACGATACCTCATACATCAAAATCCATCAAGCCGTTTAGGCTACAGGAGGTCACAAAGGAAAAGACATACATACATACATACACTCGAAAAACATTACCCTCCTTCTTTGGCAGTCGGGTAAAAAAGGCCAGATAGTTGACTTTGAATTTACTTGCTTTAAAGTACATACTAGATAGATAGATAGATATACTTTATTGCACAAAAAACACAACTTTAAAATCTAGGCATTACAGAAACTTAATTGTACAATTTCGGCGGTCTTATCGCTGGAAGCGATTTCTACCAGACAACCTTCAGGCAAAGGACATTTGATAGTAGAGGAGGGGTAGGTGGTGCAATATTGAAAAAGGGAAATAAGAGTGAACTGTATATATATATCAAAATATTTATAATGCTAATACATAATAATACACAATATTATATACTAATAAATAATATGTTATGCTTGGATAAAATAATATAAAGTACTAGATATACATTCATATAAATTAGGATCTTAGACGGACCATCGACTACGACCGATGACTGATGATGATGATGACATATTATGATGTATTGAACTATAAAAAGTATAAGATCTTGACCGGCGAGTGCTCACCACGAGTTTTGATCAAACTGCCCATCCTCTGACCGATGCCGTGCACGGGTAATCCAATTTTTAGTCTACAATTAACAACATCAAAATACCGAACAATGATAGAGGACCAATAGTAACAAACCCCTTTGTAAGTGCCTGATTTGCCATGAGCTGGCGATAGTAGAACATTTGCAGAATGGGGATTTGATTCCCGCCCTGAAAACGAGATGAAATTTTAAGTGCTTATTTACTTAAGCATAAATTGCAAAAACATATTTACTTTTCAAATACCAATTGGTGAACACAAAGTGATACACTTCTGTTATATTATATACTGTGCAGCAATATGTAGTGGTTGCGGTATCGACAAATTCTTAAACCCTGAGTTTATGTAAGAAGATCTAAACAAGCATGTTTTGTGTAATAGAAATTCTTGTCTGTACTGAATACGTAACAAGACTTCCTTATAAATCGCGATCTAAAGTTATTACCAGGACTAAAGCTCATATCATCCCTTTCTAACACGCGATTGTTAAAAGGGGCTGGCACGAATTTTGTTCCGGGTACTATACTTATTTAGCAATTTGTAATAAGGGGAAGTTTAATTTTTTTTAAATTATCGTTTTTAAATACGCTAAGTATTGCTATTTTTTACCAAAAAAGAGTGTTCAGCTGTCATCTCATATAACGACTTAGAAGATTGATAATTTCAAAATATATGACGCGCCAACCCGTCTGCCAAGCGTGGTGAGTATGGCAATTACGCCTCATGTGATTGAGGGAGGCTCGTGCCCCAGCAGTGGGGACTTAAATGGGCTGACGATGATGATGATGAAATATATGGCAGCGCACATGTGTCTCCACTGGTGTTGTCCATAGACGGTGGTGATGGGTTAACATCAGGCAATAAGTCTTTGTTTTTATATGAGAGGTGGCAGACGAGCAGACGGATCACTTGATGGTAAGCAATTCCTCCGCCTATGGACACCCGCACAGTGGAGTCACAAGTGCGCTGCCAACCTTTTCCCCATTGGGCCTCCGGTAACCTCACTCACACGGCGAAACAGCGCAGTCTGCTCGTTTCTTGCCAATCACATTAGAAATTAAATCGCATCCTCAGTTTTAGCATATATCTAAACCATTTTTCATTACCAAAAATTGCATTCCATCGAAATGTTTAGCTTTATCTTTTCACAGAGTTCTTAAGGGAGATATCCTTGTTCCGCTCTTTGATAACAAATTATTATTAGGACAGCATAAAAGATATGGACAAAAAGCAATATTCGCTCCACTGGATCTAAATGAGAATACGGGAGGTCCTTTCTTCCATTGTAAGGGATTATCACCAATATTATTGGAAACCATAACGATCTCCTTGCGTTTCTGGCGGTTTATTGGGTCTTGTTCGGGATTTCGTTAGTCGATTATATCTTACGATACACGCTTGATTCAGTCAATTAAGTACATATTACTCGAAACAACCCAAATATTTATGCCTGGTGTTTGTTTAGGTATTGACTAAAAATATGTATTATTAATTAAGCATAAAAGAAAACATAAACATTTATTTATTTTCCAAAATACACTTTGATACATGGTCTTACAAATAGTATCTCGTTGCCATGGTATCCAGCCGGCCAAGCGTGCAAATAACATAATATTAACATGGTTTTCTAGTAAAAAACACAGGGTTTATCTATTAAACTGATTATACTTTATTTACTATTTACCTACTGGTGAAAATAGCAATTTTCCACCGGGGTGATGAAGTATAAAATATCCACTTACCCAAAAACTGAGGCCCATAAACTACGTAAAAACCAACCCATTACCCCAAAAAAGCCCACTTACAATAACACTAAATTCATCCTACTCACAAACATATTTGAAATGTCCTAAAAAGCTCTTTCATTTGATACCCCACACGGTACCGTCAAGCAAAATATATTTTTTAGTTCCTTACTCTAAGACCCTAGAGGGCACTGTAGTCAATTTAACGTGACGTCATGTCGCCTATTACCAGAAGGCAATCAAGACTCTTCTAACGACACTTCATTTGTTCAAATATGATAACTAGTTTAGAAGTTATAAGGGAACAGATGAACCACCATACATACATACAGGTCAAAATCATAACCACCTTTTTTCTCTCGCCGTAGTCGGGTAAAAAAGAATCAGCACAAAAAAGGCACGGACCAGTGTCCGTGGAATTTACTGAATATTTAAAAAAAATACCAATTTTCATTAGGAACACTGAATTGACTGACCGAATAGCACATTTGGTAGTTTTTATTATGGACGATTAATATAAATCATGATCAAATGAACAAGTTTATTTATTTAAAAAGCCCTTTTATTTTTATACCGAGAAGTTTGCTTTGATGTTAACCCACGTTTATCTATTTCTTAAAACTATTATAAATTATCTGCATAAGCAAATTCAAACGAAATCAAAGAACTTATATTGATATAACTTCTTCGAAAGCTGAGATGAAAGATTAAAGTATAAACTTAAAATCTATTAGGTACTTAAATATTATTTTCGAGAAATCCTTGTGTACCTAAGTCTCTTTGAAGTTATTCTGACAAAATATTTACGTATTTCAAACTTTTGTGGAAAACGAAGTTTAGTTTTTCATGTAAATAATGAATTACAATATGTTTAGATTTCATATTTTGCTACGAATATTTAGCAAGTGTTTGCTTAGTATTCGTAGCAAAATATGTGATGTATATATTTTTTTTGTGATTAGTGGCAGACGAGCCGACGGATAACCTGATGGTAAGCGTTTGCCGGCGCCTATGGACACTCGCGACACCAGTGGTCGCCGGCAATCGCTTTCCTCCGGATTGGCTACCCATGAATATCTGCGAAATCCAGTTTGCTGATGCCCTGTAAAAAAGATTACGCTCTTCTCTTGAGGTCTCTAAGTCTTAGCCGTCGGGAAATACTTCTGCAGCCAAGCCGTTCCACAAAACTAAGGTACGTGGTAGAAAGTTTATTCAAATATAACCATAAATATTGAGCATCTTGCGCTCGTAAATTCAACAGTATTTCTAGGAATCACATTAGGTTCTAAGCTGCAATGGGGTCCCAATATTGATGTTCTGGCAGGTAGACTTAGTTCTGCTGCATATGCAGTTAGAAAGATAAGACAACTAACTGATGTTGAAACGGCGAGGCTGGTTTATTTCAGGTACTTTCATAGCATCATGTCATATGGTCTATTACTATGGGGATCAACTGCTGATATACAGACTATTTTCGTATTACAGAAGAGAGCCATCCGTGCCATTTATGGCCTTAGATCGCGCGACTCCCTTAGAGATTTGTTTAAAGAAATCGACATAATTACCGTGGCTTCTCAATACATCCTTGATTGCTTTATGTACGTAGATAAGAATCTCCATCTGTTCTCGAAGAAGTCTGACTGTCACAGCCTTAACACCAGAAATAAGCACAGACTGGCCGTTCCAAATATCAGGCTTCAAAAGGTTGGCAGTTCATTTATAGGATTGAGCATAAAAATGTTTAATAAGTTACCTCAGATTATTATTGACTTGCCCACACATAAGTTTAAATTGTATATAAAAAACTGTTTAGTGAAGAAAGGCTATTATAAAATAGACGATTTTTTGAATGACAATAATTTAGGGACATATTAGTAACACAAAAATTTTACTATATTTTTAAGTTAATGGTGACATTTTGTAAAACATTTTATTTTAAAAAAATAACTGCTACATTCCGAACCAGTGGTAAACATGTTGACATTAAAGCTTTGAAAATGAAAATGAAGATTGTTTATTCAATTTAGGTCCATACAGAACACTCTATGGACCTGAATTGAATAAACAATTTTCATTTTCATTTTCAAAGTTTCGCGAGAAACGCACGACCGTCCGCGTTATCCATCATGATGATGAGGACGAAATGACAATCCTTGAGTGTGGTTCAATGTAAGAACTCAGCTGCGGGAAATAGATCGAACCTTAAGGCCGTGCGCTGTGTTAAGGTGACGGGTTTTGTACGCGAAAAATTGATTCACGCTAAAAATGGCCGCTTTTGGCGTGAATCAATTTATCGCGTACGCGTTGGACCCAACATTCGTGCACGGTTATTTATTGAACAGTATCAGTGTTTGTCGAGAGATTTTAACCTCAAAATTGTTTAAATAGATCCGGTTTAGTAGCTAAACATTAAATTCGATTGGCGTCGCTAGTGTGCCCTACCCGTCACCTTAAGTGGGTGCACGTCGGGAGCATTCGGTGTGGGCATCAGTCGCGGGCGTCCGCGCCGTCGCGGACAAATATCCCGTCGCAGCTGTTCCCAGCGAAACGCATAAACGCAGTGCTGCCAGTCGCCCGCATGGCGTGCTTCGCGCCGCGTGCAACGGGAGACCCGCTTCACGCAGTGCTGCTCTGTGGAGATGACATAAAACGGCGCGCGGACGACCGCGACGGCGCGACCGCTTAACCTAGCGCACAGCCTAAGGAAAATATATGCACTTTTCTTGAAGGCCACCAGGTACCTTTTCCTTTTTCTAACACGCAGGCCCGGTTCAAAAAAAAAACAAATAGCCCGACGCAGCTATCCGCTATGACCTCCCTTTAACGCAGCGCCACCAGTTACTCGCGAGGCGTGCTCCGTCGCCCGCGCCGCGTGCGACGGGAGACCCGCTTCACGCAGCGCTGCCACAGTAGATAAATACGCTAAAGCAGTATCGACACTCCGCCATTTTGGACAGAATATTACCTACCGTATATAGTTGTCCTCTTATTTTTGTAAAATATTATTCTTACCTTGGGACTACTGGTTATCGCGGTGTTCTAGGTGCAACAAGGATCATCTGGTGCGTGTTAAATTAGAACTAATGATATTTCTTAAAAAATAAGCATAATACTAGCATACAATATTCGTACACAGAGGTACACAAAATGATTCCTAAAGTTGCAAAAAGCTACGCTAATTACACTAAAAGATACATAAAATTAGACATACTTTTGATAACGTTTTGTTTTGTTAATTAAAAACCACGTTATCCCCCTCATATCAATTTTACATCCCCGACCCCCTAAAATGTAACTGTCTTTGTAACACGTAAATTACTTATAAATTTTTACTTACTTTGGTACCTACAAATTTTGTCCTAAAAATTTTTAGGTAGGGTACCTAAGTTTTGGGGAGAAATTCTTACAGCCAGCCCGGAGTCTGGAAGTCGGCGGAAAGTACGTTAAGCCGTTGGTCCTGAGCCCAATCGTTTGTGTTATGCTGGTGTTCCATCGGCATAAGAGTCTAAGGGAATAGAGAGTGTACTTGTGTGCACACACTTGAGCACAATAATATATCCTGCGTACGTGGCTGATCGTTGAGATTGGCCGTAGCTGTAAACGGTTAGAGGATATTATCTTAGGGATCTTAGTGAATTCCCCTACTCCTGGCACTTCGAGGCAGTGACGTCAGAGGCAGTCGGATCACGCCATCACCCCTTCACTTTGCTGCGAGCGCTCGGACGGAACGGACGTATTTAGCTTCGTGTCGATAGAGTCGATATTTGATCATTTTTGTTAATTTAAAAATTATAACCGTTGGTAGGATTATTTTTGCGTTTCTTTTTTAAAAATTACCCAAACTTCTGATCGATAAGATCAGAAGTGGGATTCATACACGCGTTCTGACCGTTTTGCCATCGTATTTATTTGCTTTACTTTAATTTTTATCCGTGCAGTGTGAAAAACAACATTCCATATTCGTTAGTGTTGCATTTTACATTCCACACGTAAATAGTGCTTGTTTTTGTGCATAAGTGATATTTCTTTCATTTCGTAAAGATGCCGGGCCGTGAATCAAGATCAGTTAGTCGCGAGACTCCACCTATTAGACAAAACAGTAGACGTAGTTCTCATGAGCGTCGTCGTGACTCGCGTTCAAGCCATAACTTGCGTTCTAATCGTCGGGCCGAAACCCGAGAGTCTCGAACTAGATCGCCTAGGCATCGGAATAGGTCTCCTAACTTCGATACACCGCGTAGACGCCGTGATAATTCATTTAGCCACCGCGAATGTAGCCGTGATGAATCTTTAAATGTAATACTGCAAAGACTAAATGCACTCGAAGACCGACTGCCCGTGAGCATGGTGTCTTCTTCGACTCCGTTACCCCGTCCTAGTGCTGAAACCTACACGCCGTCATCAGCTCCTGGAGGCGCTGGGGTGCCTGTCGCAACCGTGGAGACTTCTGGGCCTGCCAACACGTCGCGTAACGACACGGCGACCGACGCTGCGGACAGGATTGTTGGCGCACTCTCTTCGTTGTTTAAAGTAAGGTCTACCCATTATTATATTTCAAATTTTGATCCCAGCATGCATGACTTTGATGTGTGGGCGGCGGAGGTGGATCGCGGGCGCGATCTAAATAATTGGGACGATCGTGAGTGTCTCGGACGCATTGGCGGCTGTCTGAAAGGGGACGCTAGGTCATGGTTAGGCGACTGGGTGACCAATGACCGAACTTGGACCAACTTCAAAGCCGAGTTTCGATCTTTGTGTCCACGCGAAGTTGATATGGCATCCGTTTTGTTCGAGGTGATGAACACTAATTCAAATAAATTCAGCACGTATGCAGAATATGCGCGAAAGTCCCTTATGCGCTTGAACATCGTTAAGGGAATTTCAGACGAGTTAAAGGCCGCCATAGTAGTCCGAGGGATTACCGATCCACAAGTTAAAGCCGCTACCACCAATGCTAAGCTGCAGTCAAAAGATCTTGTTGAATTTTTGTCTGTCTATTTGAAACCTAAAAATTTACCTAGTGCGTCTAACAATCCTGCCCGCTTACCAAGCGTTGGTGCGTCTAACCCACGTAAACGCGAACATTTAAAATATGACCGTTTGGCTTGTTTCTTGTGTGGTAGTGTAGGACATAAACAGGTACAGTGTCCTAAGAAACCTAGGTCGGAGTCTAATCTCGTGTCCTCGCAAGTGAATGTACCCACTTCTACGTCGATTCCACCAACAAAATCAAGCTCCAGGCCTGTTAAAACTTGCACGTTTTGTAAGAAAAGCGGACATCTTGTAGATTCATGTTTCGCAAAGGAACGCATCGCGTCTAAGACGAGTGACAAAACTAATACTGCGAGTAACGTAAATTTTTGTTTGAGCTCGACTCCAAACGAAACAATGTGATGCCCGCCGTAATTCAAAAATTACCTGTTGATGTTTTAGTAGATTCCGGTTCTGATATTTCGCTCATTTCTCAATCTGTCCTAAAACATTTAAATTTAAATAGAAACCCTCGCGGCAGCCGGTTTTTCAGTTAATCTGAAGAAGTGAACGTTTCTGAACACTGAACTAGAATACCTAGGACGACTTATTGGACATGGTCAGGTACGGCCGAGCCCTAGTAAAACAGAGGCTCTTGTTAAGTCCCCAAAACCGAAAAATGTTAAAGAGGTTCGGCAGTTCCTAGGGCTTGCTGGGTACTTTAGGAGGTACATCGCCGGTTACGCCTCGAAAACGGCTAGTATTAGTAGGTTGCTTCGGAAAAGTGAACCGTTCATCTGGGGTCCAGAGCAAGACGAGGCTCGAGACTATGTTATAAAATGCTTAACTGAGGAGCCGGTCTTAGCAATTTTCGATCCCACATTACCTACCGAGCTACATACTGATGCAAGTGCGGTGGGTTATGGCGCTATATTGCTTCAAGAGCACGAAGGAAAACGTAAGCGTGTTGTCGGCTATTTCAGCAAATCCACCCAGGGTGCGGTTATCACAGTTACGAGCTGGAAACTTTAGCGATTGTTCGCGCTTTACAACATTTTCGGCATTACCTAATCGGTATCAAATTCAAAATTGTGACCGACTGTAATTCGCTAAAGTTGACAGAACGTAAGAGAGATTTATTACCCCGTGTCGCGCGCTGGTGGGTCTATATGCAAGACTTTCAGTTCACGTTGGAGTATAGAAAAGGTTGCCTAATGCAACACGCAGACTTCCTAAGCCGACAACCCGCTAACGTATTCCACATACAAAACCCACGGAATTGGGCTAAAGTTGCTCAGACTGCCGATTCTGAGACTCAAGATTTGATGCAGAGGTTAAGAGAAGGTCAGTTAAACGCTACACGGTTTTTAATCAAAACGACTTGTTGTACTACAAGTTAACACCTCCCGGAGAAGACTCTCGTCCCCTTTGTTTTATCCCCAGGGGGCATAGACTCAGCCTTTTAAGAGTTTTTCATGATGATCATGATCATATCGTAGTCGACAAGACTACCGATCTGATACTGCGTCATTTTTGGTTCCCCGGCTTGAGAGCTTTCGTAAGAAAATATATAGGTCACTGTATTGTCTGCCTGGCACATAAGAAAGTGCGGAAAGCTGGACTCCGGGATGCGTGGCCCCTACAAGATTGTAAGAGCGCTACCACATCACCGGTACGAGCTCGAGCTGCTCGCTGGGTCGTACGGGAAGAAGACCCAGACTGCTGCCGAACACATGGTCCAGTGGCGTGGCGAGTGGACACCGGACGCATGCGCAGCATTCTTCGAGGATGGTGAGTCTTGTGAGCCCCGACCAGTGGCTTATGTGTTATTTAGCCCCGACCAGTGGCTTATGTTTATTTAGCCCCGACCAGTGGCTTGTGTTTATTTAGCCCCGACCAGTGGCTTACGTTTTATCTAGCCCCGACCAGTGGCTTATGTTTTATGTAGCCCCGACCAGTGGCTTATGTTTTATGTAGCCCCGACCAGTGGCTTATGTTTTATGTAGCCCCGACCAGTGGCTTATGTTTTATGTAGCCCCGACCAGTGGCTTATGTTTTATGTAGCCCCGACCAGTGGCTTATGTTTTGTTTAGCCCCGACCAGTGGCTTATGTTTTATTTAGCACCGACCAGTGGCTTTTGTCTTGCTTGCCCCGACATTGTGGCACATGTTTAGCCTCGAAATTGTGGCTATGTTTATTTTTGCCACGACATTGCGGCCTTGTTTATTTTGCCTCGACATTATGGCAACCAACTAGCCTCGACATTCGGCTACGCTGTGGATAACTGTTGTCACTAGTGACTGGGGTCCGGAATTCAGTCATTATGGACAAAGTTTTGTTTTGCTCTTTAACTCGCTTACGGTTATCTATCTTAGCCTGATCATGGGAGTGCACGCCTGTGGTTTTGCTGGGATGTGTAACTGAAGGCAATTTATGTGAGACGAGTAGGTAAACTCAATCGGGGATTGATTTATTTCAGAAAACATTCCGATTGAAGAAAACTCAGCTGAGGTTAGCTTGAGTGCTGAGGTCCCGCCGGGAGACTGTGAAGACCAAGCTGACGAGGCCGCTCAGCAGTCAGGAGAGGCCGTCTTAGGGATCTTAGTGAATTCCCCTACTCCTGGCACTTCGAGGCAGTGACGTCAGAGGCAGTCGGATCACGCCATCACCCCTTCACTTTGCTGCGAGCGCTCGGACGGAACGGACGTATTTAGCTTCGTGTCGATAGAGTCGATATTTGATCATTTTTGTTAATTTAAAAATTATAACCGTTGGTAGGATTATTTTTGCGTTTCTTTTTTAAAAATTACCCAAACTTCTGATCGATAAGAATAGATATATTTCCATAGTATAATAATGAATTCCAAGAGCGCGGTAAAAGTAGCAATTTATATTTCATTTTCAGAATATTTTCAATACATAAAGATATCCCTCACTTACGGGTCCGCTTATGGCAAAGATTTCCCATTTTGAGTTCCCTTTTCGGAAAGCAAGAGCAAATAAATGCGAAAGTGGGATTGAAAGATACTCTTATAGGTAGTGCATCATTATTTTATTTTGTGCTATAATTAAACTATATGGCTTGGTATGATGATAAAACAACGTTGTATGAAAGTTTGGCGATTAAATAAATAAATAAATATTTCACAACATCACATACATTGATCTGACTCCGGGATAGGTAGCTCAAGCACCTGTGTTACGGATATCAGAATCAACAGTGGGATTACACATAAATACATGTAATACTTTTCTTTTGTAAATACATACTTATAATACATGGCAAACACCCAGACCAATACAAACAAACATGTTCATGCACACAAATGTTTGTACTGTGCGGGGATCGAACCCGCAACTCTTGTATCAGAGGCAGCGTTCACTACCACTGTTCCAATCGGATTAAAAAGAGTAACTGGCGAGTTTCTTGCCGGTTCTTCTCGACCAGAAACAACTTTCCGACTCGGTGGTAGAATTAGTATATTTTATCTATCAACATAATATATTATGTATTAACATGTAAATTATACTTATGTATAATTTACATTATTATTATTTTTATTTATATATTTACTTATAAATAGTTTTAAATTACTCAAATATAGGTACAAGCCTATGCAAGTAAAGTTTTTTTTATTTGATCCAGGTAGGTACATTCACATTCTTTACAGTCTCTCCCTTACTGTAAAGCACATTATAAAATGTGCTTTACTAGCATCGCTAATTACTGTAGTTACTTAGATACGGTTATTAAACCCCGACTAAAAACGACGTAGTGTTATATGTTTGAAGGGTCTGTGTGTGTCGGTCTATGGCATCGTAGCTCGCCGAGGGGATGAACCGATTTCGTTATTTATTTATTTATTTGAAAAACAAAAACTTTTTTTTGTTTAATCTTCTAGAAAACGTTTGGCTCGATAACTTTTAGTTATTGTATAACCAACGAGTGCAAATAAGCCGCAGTAATAATTACGGCGGCTTCTTTTTAACCGGCTTAAAGGCGACGGGTAGCCCTAACTAGCGACACCATTCGTTTTTAATTGTTAGCTACTAAACCGGATCTATTTTAAACAATTACGGGGTCACAACCTCTCAGCAAACACTTATACTATTTATTAAATAATCATGCACAAATGTTGGGTTCGTTTTTGTACGCGAAAAATTGATTGCCGACAAAAGTGGCCACTTTTAGCGTGAATCTATTTTTCGCATTATTTTGTGCATGGTTATTTAATAAATAGTATAAGCGTTTGTCGAGAGGTTGTAACCCCGATTTTTTTTAAAATAGATCCGGTTTAGTAGCTAACAATTGAAATCGATTGGCTTCGCTAGTGTGCCCTACCCGTCACCGTAAGGTGCTACATCGGTTACACTAGCGCCGCCATTAGATTTAATTTTTTTGTGGTGATTATGAGATTATTTCATCATCATCATCATCGTCGTCAGCCCATTTAAGTCCCCACTGCTGGGGCACGGGCCTCCCTCCATCACATGAGGGGTAATTGCCATACTCACCACGCTTGGCAGACGGGTTGGCGAGGATTTTGATATAAATGCAGAGTTTTCCTTCTCTGGGTGCTGATGATCGTGCCAGCAGCTTTACCTTAGTCGCCTTTTACGACACCTCGGTAAGAGTGAGGGTGGCTTATTCTACTCTGCCGGGGACCACACGGCCGGCGGTATGAGATTATTTATAAAAGTACAATCTTAAATACTTGGAGGAAAGAATAATATTTTTTTGAGACGCATAACAATAACTTTTACACGCTACAAGTAACAATAATCTGCATAATTATTAAAAGTGGCCACTTCTAGCATTTATGCATATTATACTTGTAGGAACAAATCATTTCATAAGTTTCTCTCCAAAACCGTAATATATTCCTCCAAGTCTATAAGATTGTACTTCTTTAAATAATGTCTCATAATCGCCACAATTAATTTAAATCTGCTGGCGGCGCTAGTTTCGCCGATGTGGCACCGTTGAAGGATTGGAGAGTAACATAGAGTATTTATTGTCTCTTTTTAACGCGAGCAAAGCCGGGTGCAAAAGCTAGTTTACGATAAATATAAAACAACATCACAAACACAGGTCAATAGAAGCTATTGATGTTTCAACAATTTATAAGAATCAATCGACGAACTTTCTAATTGATGCTTAGGTACAAATTTTTTTTTTTTTTAATCATCCAACCGATTACGGCTACGGCGGCCAATCTCAACAATCAGCCACGTACGCAGGATATATTATAGTGCTCAAGTGTGTGCGCAAACACAAGTGCACTCTCTATTCCCTTGCCCTCATAATCCGATGGGACACTAATGTGACACGACCGGAGAGGGATCAAGCGCAGGACCAACAGCTTAACGTGCTTTCCGAGGCACGGGGTTACAAGACCGCCAACTTCCGGACTCCGGGCTACCACTAAGAATTTCTTGCCGAAAACTTAGGTAGGTACAAATTTTTGGCCCGACCCGGGGATCGAACCCGGGACCTCTTGCGCAGCCGTCGCTTTAAAGTGCGACCGAGGCAGTCACCGAGGCAGTCAAAATTAATTAGTGAGATTGTCGAATCCTAATATAGATTGAAATGTAACAAACCAAAACAAAACGTACTTCGTCAAATGAAGCAGACAACATTGATTGTATAGAATTTTAGAATACTATTTCCAATGCAAATTTCATGCGAGATTAACTTAACAAAATAAATAACAGTGATGAATTTCAAGAGCGATAGTAACTTCTAGAATTAAATCGTGCGCAGCGCCTTGAAATCAGACAACCTTCAGGCAAAGGGCATTTGTCGGAGAGGAGAGGGAGCAATCATTGAGAAGGTAAAAGTGAACTGATACCTAATATTAATTTATTTATTTATTCTTTATTGCACAAGAAAGTAAAGTACAATTGGCGGACTTAATGCTATACAGCATTCTCTACCAGTCAACCATTAGGCGATGCAGAAATATGTATGACGGCTAGCTAAAATTTATATCCATAAACATACATGTATGTAATATATAATATGACTAAATATACATCCATAACTACATAATACAATAAACCTACTTATACTACAATTAACTCATAAAAAAAACAGAAACGACGAATACCGGCTAAACTACATTGTAAGCATTAAAGAGTTGAAACAGACACAATACATCTTGCCACAGCAGTCATAAAAACAAGGAAAGAAAAAAAAAGTTAAGTTAAATTTCTAGTGAGCGGAGAAAATGATCACGAACTGAACGCTTGAATGAAAATAATAAAAATATTAAATTAATTAATAACTAGTATGTATAATATTAAAATGTATAATGCTAATACTTAAATAAACACAATATTATACATATTAATAAATATATATACAACCTGTGCGGATAAAGATTGGGATCAGAAATGGCGGCGTATCTATTCACTTCTCGCTCGCACACTATTTGCGTGTATACTCGCACCCCACGAGTGCGAGTATAGACGCAAATAGTGTGCGAGCGAGAAGTGCATAGATGTGCCGCCATTTCTGATCCCATTCTTTATCCGCACAGGTTGTATATGTTATGGGTAATGCTTAATCATATAGGTAAGCATTTGAGAGTATACTGTAGGTGTAATATAGGTACAGTTGCCAAAACGTCACTTTTTTCGACGGTTCGATTAAATGAATGAATGAATGAAAACTTTATTTGGCACAAAGTTAAACCTAGACATAAATCATAAACGAAAAGTAGGACAACATTATCCCTGTATGCGCCAAACAGACGGCCGCTCAGCAATAGTCGGTGCTGATCCAAGAGACCAACCCCGACGCTGGTTTTCAGCGACTACCATAACATTACAATATTGCGCATCTGTTCCATATCTATGCAACAGTCGCATGCATAAAATTGAGATTGAGATAGAAAAAAGGAAATCATACAAAAATTATAAAAAAAAGCCGTGTGGTCCTCGGTAGAGTAGAATAGGCCACCCTCACTCTTACCGAGGTGTCGTAAAAGGCGACTAAGGTAAAGCTGCTGGCATGATCATCAGCACCCAGAGAAGGAAAACTCTGCATTTATATCAAAAACCTCGCCAACCCGTCTGCCAAGCGTGGTGAGTATGGCAATTACGCCTCATGTGATTGAGGGAGGCCCGTGCCCCAGCAGTGGAGACGTAAATGGGCTGACGATGATATAAAAAAAAAAATTGAAAGACCCATCATCATTAATAAAATAAAACTACAGACCGATAAGATTAGAAGGTACGTCGGTGACATTGACAGGGGGGCGTTGTAAAACGTCTTTTCTATCCGAAAATGCCGAAACAGCATTAGTTCCGACCCTTGCCACGTGCCAAATAACCGTGATCGAACCATATCATTATGACCTGTATCTTGTGTGTATAAACCAAATCTAGAATTGTACATTCATGAAATAAATAAATAAAATAAATCTTTATTTGTTCTCTCACATAGTTGGTTGCTACATACAAAATAAAGCATAGTCTAGTGTTACTAAATGAAGTTTTTAAGTTCTAAACTTCTATATTTTTAGGCAACAATAGTATAAGTGTTTGCCGAGAGATTGTAACCCCGAAATTATTTAAAATAGATCCGGTTTAATAGCTGAAAATGGTTTAATAGCTGAAAGAATAATATATACTATTATTTTCTTACTTCATGTTATTAATATTGTCTTCTTTTTCTAAATTTTTTTTGTTTGTCTTTTTTTCTTTTACATGTATGTGTGTACGAACGTCGCCAAGGCTCCGCCTGAAAACCAGCGCTGCAGCGGCTTCGGCCACTGCAGCAAATGCTGAGGTAGGGCCTTGTTGGCGACAGATTTTTTTCTATTTGTGTATTTATGTCTCTCGTGATTAAATTTACGTTCTGTGGCCAATAAAGAAATCTTTATTTTTATATTATCTATTTATCTATATGCGCTTCTATTTTGTTACATTACGGCTATTTTTATACTGTGCCAACTTATACGTTTCGAACTAATTGTTCATAACACTATTCGTTCTCAATATTCCAAATTTCCAGAAATCCAAACATCTCTTCATTTAGAATTCGAAACTAATGTTTCAGATGTTGGTGCTTTATAGTGAGATCTGGCTGAATATTAATACTTCGAGGTTAAGCTGCGTTATTAATATGTAGCTAAATTATATTTATAAAAAGAGGTTGATCGTATAGTTAACGGCTTAAGGTGACGGGTAGGGCACACTAGCGACGCCAATCGATTTTAATTTTCAGCTATTAAACCGGATCTATTTTAAATAATTTCGGGGTTACAATCTCTCGGCAAACACTTATACTATTTATTAAATAACCATGCACAAATGTTGGGTCCGTTTATGTACGCGAAAAATTGATTCACACCAAAAGTGGCCGCTTTTAGCATTAATATATATTTTTAAATGGACCCAACATTTAAACTCATTTAACTCAATTAAAATAAACATCAAAAGGATTTAACTCGCCACAACC